>CAXKVI010000001.1:7489785-7517285 GCA_964058755.1 Campiglossa producta | reverse complement strand
AATAAAATAAAATAAAATAAAATAAAATAAAATAAAATAAAATAAAATAAAATAAAATAAAATAAAATAAAATAAAATAAAATAAAATAAAATAAAATAAAATAAAATAAAATAAAATAAAATAAAATAAAATAAAATAAAATAAAATAAAATAGAATAAAATAAAATAAAATAAAATAAAATAAAATAAAATAAAATAAAATAAAATAAAATAAAATAAAATAAAATAAAATAAAATAAAATAAAATAAAATAAAATAAAATAAAATAAAATAAAATAAAATAAAATAAAATAAAATAAAATAAAATAAAATAAAATAAAATAAAATAAAATAAAATAAAATAAAATAAAATAAAATAAAATAAAATAAAATAAAATAAAATAAAATAAAATAAAATAAAATAAAATAAAATAAAATAAAATAAAATAAAATAAAATAAAATAAAATAAAATAAAATAAAATAAAATAAAATAAAATAAAATAAAATAAAATAAAATAAAATAAAATAAAATAAAATAAAATAAAATAAAATAAAATAAAATAAAATAAAATAAAATAAAATAAAATAAAATAAAATAAAATAAAATAAAATAAAATAAAATAAAATAAAATAAAATAAAATAAAATAAAATTCTCAAAGCTTTGAACAATTGTGAGCAATGATGCCTGCAACAAATATCGTTTATGTTCTTCACATTTCCAAATTCTATTAAAGACTTTGAAATTAAATATTTCTGAAAAAATTGTGAATTTGGTGTTTATGGCAATAATTACAAATTTTGCTTGCTCACGCAAAAACCAGCTCTTTAGTATTGAGAATATTTGCGCCATTAGAAATAAACATTTAGACATTCACTTCTGATACAAGCTTGCTGTCATACAATCTTAATTTTTTTATCAAATAAAACAATCTGCATGACAAGCAAATACTTTTATGATTGCGTTGCTAATATGACAACATTGACAGCAAAGGGAATTTTCAAAGCAATTGTAACTCATACGCCACCGGACCAACATTGCTTAGTCAAAAGAAGCCAATCTTCAAATTTTCATATTGCACAATGCGTTGGTTATTTTTGGTGAAACTTCTGACCATCAGCACATAAACAACAACAATTTATAATTTTATTATCATCAGCAACATAAGCAACACCATCTCTATTGCAAACCCACACAATTTTGGCTGACTATTAAAAAGCATTACGATTCCTGCTCAACGCTGCGGTTGGTGGCGATTTTATATTGCCTTACTAGGGGCAATTATTTTAAATTACCCTCAGTTTATGCGTTGCAATGCCCCTTTTGCGTATATTTATACATTGTTTTGCATACACAAACACACACGCAATCAAACTTTATCTTGATGATATTACATACTCTTATGTGTACGTGCACTGTGGGATAATTTTTCATATATTAATCTTTTTTTTTTTAAGTAAAATAAGAGAAAAATACAATACTTAAAATATATAAAAAAAATAAAATAAAAATAATATAATCGAAAAAAAAAACATATAAAAACAAAAACAAAAAAAAAAAGTATTAAATTAATTAATTAAATTAAACTAAATAAACAAATAAAAAAATTTAATTAAAAAATAAGATGAAATAAAACTTAATAAAGGAAATAGAAAAAAAAAAAAATAAAATAAAGTAAAATAAAATAAAATTACAGTTAAACAATGTAATACAATATAATGAAATATCAAAAAATAAAATAAAATGAAAGTGAAAAATATATAAAAAAAAAATAAAAAAAAAAAACGGAATTTAAACAAAAAAAATCCAAAATAGTGAAAAAAATAAAAATAAATAAACACCAAAATTATATTAAAAAAAAAAATCCAAAATAGTGAAAAAAATAAAAATAAATAAACACCAAAATTATATTAAAAAAAAAAAAATAAAAAAAAAAATAAAAATAAATTATAATAAAAAAGATAAAATAAAATAAAAAAAATAAAATGAAAACAAAATGAAATAACGAATTAAATAAAAAAAAATAAGAAAATTAAAATTCAATTAAGCAAAATTAAATAAAGTTAAAAAATTATAGAATACCCCACCGTGCGTCATTGCTTTGATGGAAACACTGTAGCAATATATGCCAACTACAATAAAAATGAGTTTCAACAGCACATAAATAGTAACGCCACTTAAACGCAGCAATGTAAACAGAAAAAAAAAAAAAAAAAATGAAAAAAAAGGCAAAAAAATACTTCGAAACAAACTTTATGCGAGTAAATCTTTGCTGTAGGCAAAATGTCTTCAGTGGCAGTAAACTCAGATGGGCGAGCTTATATGTATGCAGAACTGCACACTCTACAAAAATATCGCATGATGATGATGTGGTGATGTGAGCCTAAGCAAAGTTTGACGTTCTGTTGCATTAACTACGCATACAAATATCGAAACACAAACAAATTTGTACGTCACCCAGCTACTGTTGTAATAATTTTGGTAGCAGATTTGATGCGCAACCAAATCATCACCACAAAATAGCCAATAGGCCAGGCCGCTGACATCGCTGGATGCTCGTCAATAGTGTGTTGCATTGTGGTGATGATGTATTATTACGTTATATGTTTCTGTTGTTGTTGTTGTTGTTGTTGTTGTTGTTATTTCTTGGTCACTGATTACCTGGTGCTATTGCCGTAACTTGACTTTACTTACCTACTGTGAAAATGTTGAAATGCAAAATTATGCTGATTTCATATTTGCAATTATTACTTGCCAGATTTGTTTAGTTTGTTGTTGTTAAATTGTCTTATACGGCATTAAAGCATATTTGGGACCTACATACGCTTACAAGGATATATGTATAATAACTTGGCATCTTCATTCATATGTTGAATAGGCTAAGTGTAATTACATTTTTGCGGTGTGGGTGGTTCAGAATATCTGCATATTGCCACTGGAACGGAGGTCTAATGACATTTTTCTAAAATTCGCTTTCGGCGGGCTTAGGATATAGAACTTCGTAAAAATCGCTTTTATAAAAAAACTTAGGTCAGCAAACATGAACGAATACATCGATGTTCCTTATTAATAACTTTACACAATAAATGACGATTCAAAGATTAAAGTTGAATGAGAGTTAACATCTGGCAATCATATAAACCCACAAATCTTCTCCAATAGTTTGGTTCCCAGAAGTCATTATGGGGGCATTTATACATAATTATGTGGTCATTGATTGTCATCAATAGGAATATAATAAACAAAACTTTTCTTGGTTGGTCTGAAATGAAAATTTCCCGGAAACGTTCGTTTGTATGAAAATTTGAGTATTATTGTTCTGCTTAATCTTGTTTGGGTAATTTTTACATATAGAATCATATGTTCGATGTATATATGCATATCTGCAGAGGAATTACCAGTTAAGATTTATTCCTGAAACGCACTACTCCTACTGCAGAAAATTCAATGGAATGCTGTGTTGAAGCGTAGCTGTGCTTAGCTGATCAAGCCTCATGTCTCAGTTTCTTACAGACGGTCTGACAGCTAGATAATCCTTCAAACTTCAACTTATCCAACTTTTGTCAGCTAATTTATGCTGCTGCCCAGGGCACTGTGGATTGCTTGGAATACGATACCTAGGCACATACATAGTAAGGAAATATGCAGATCCACCCACATCAGTAGCCACACATATGTAAACTGGTAGCCTAATAGGAATTGTGTATTTGCAACTTTGCATTTATGGCATTTTTTTACTCCCCTACAGTAAAAATCGAAGATAGTTAATTGCAGCGACCTGAGAGAATCATGGCCCGGGAAGTGATCTACCATAACCGGTAGGTTTTTTTCCTCTTGGTAGGATGGTAGGACGATTTAAATTTTGGTAGGTTTTTGCCTTCGTTTTACCCATGAATTCTTTAAGAGACAATTGACACTAATAGAGACATTTCGTGTTCCAATTCCATTTCGTCCATATCAAACCTCAAATGACAAGTCTCAAATTTTTTCAGAGAGACCAAATTACAGAACTCGGTGGTAAGAATTATTACTGACTTCCTACAATGTGAAATTCTTCAAGGCCCAAACTTATTCTTGTGAGCTTGGTGGGACGGGTTTTCACAAAGAAAAACGATATATGTAGGTAGGATGAAGACAATTTTGGTAGGTTGTCAGTTGGGTTTTGGAAGGAAAAAGTTTTCCAAAGTGGCAACCCTGCTCATGGCAACTTCTCAAGGGGGAGGTTGGCATTCGAGTGGTACCGATAAGGTAATTTCTTGGCGGAATAGGAATCTTGTAAGATTCAGGAGCAGGGCCTTTTGGTATTAGCCCGAATATCGACCCACAACCATATTATTAACCATAACTATAGTAGTAATAATAACCATAACCGCAACCATAAACTTACCACAACCTTAACTACTTATAGTTAACCATATCATAACAAAAAAACGAGAGCCGTACCCATATCCTGTAACCAACCATAATCACACACAATAACAATAACCATAACCGTAACTTCAACCCCAAAACTAATCATAACCATAACCAAAAAAAATTTCCTAAATCACAACCATAACTATTTCCATAACGATATTCATAACCGTAACCGTAACTGTAACCGTAACCATAAAAATCAGGAAACACGCTTTCAGCATTTGAAATTTACATAATTTTCCCACTAATCAGCTGTTATTACCAAACAATACGCTTTCGCCTTCAGCAGCAATGATGCTACGAGACTTCAGCTAAAGCCATTCAGCTTGGGTCAATTTAATTATCACAAAATCACTCAAGTTGCATACATATTACATAATCAAATACTTAGTGTTGTAGTTGTCATAAATAGTCACTGAGAGGGTGCAAGCAAAGTGCATTTGCATATTAACGAATACAATAACATAGTATGTAAACGTGTGTTTAAATGTGTGCGCATTGCATTTCACACTATATTGGATAACAGAAGCTTAACTTTTGGCAGGCATGCTCATAAGTTGAAACAGGGAGGCACTACACGAATAGTTTCAAAACGGCAAACTCGTGTTGGTATATGGGTCATTCCATACCAAAGCGACAAATTTTTTACCTGACCCCCTTCGATTTAGCTAAAATTTCCATCTTTTTCTACTTATGAACTTTAAAAAAACATTTTTTTTCAATGCTGTAACTTTTTCAAAAATCGACAGTTTGGGATCTTTTTTTTTTTTTTAAGTTTTGTTTTTAAAGGTAGTTTTCGGAAAAAAAAAATTAAAAAAGCCCAGATATATAATTTTTTTTTTTTCGAAAAGAAAAGTCCGCCCCTTTTTTATTTTTATTTTTATTTTTTTGAAATTTTTTTAAAAACTCCAACTAATTCTGCAGTAACCCCGCTAATAACAAGGTGTGCCGAAAATCGCTTCTATTTTTTTTTTTTTTTTTGATGGAAACAAATTTTTTTTTTAACTTGGCTCATTTATATCACAAGATGTGCCGACAATCGCTTCTATTTTTTTGATTGAAAAAAAAAAAACCCAAAAAATTTTTTCAACTTTGGCTCATTTTATAAAACTTTTTAATGAAATTTTGAATGAAAAAAGAAAATAGAAGCGATTGTCGGCACAACTTGTTACTAGCGGGGCTTATTGCAGAATTAGTTGGAGTTTAAAAAAAAAAAAATAAAAATAATAATAAAAATAAAAAAAATTGTCGGACTTTTTTTTTCGAAAAAAAAAAAATTATATATCTGGGCTTTTTAAAATGTATTTCTTTTGCAGAAAACTACAATTAAAAAAAAACAAAAATAAAAAAAAAATGATTCCAAACGGTCGATTTTTGAAAAAAAAACAACTTTTTTTGATTTGGGGAAAAAATCTGAAAAATGTCTTTCGGGGGGTAGAAAAATATAGTAACTTTTAGCGAAATCGAAGGGGGTCAGGTAAAAAATTTGTCGATTTAGCATGGAATGACCCATATACATACTTACATTTATTAATTTTTTTTTTATTTTTTTTTTTTTTTCATTTAATTTTTTGTTTTATTTAATTTAATTTATTCTATATGTAATATTAATTTTATTAACTTTTGTTTAATTTTTTTTTAATTTCATTTTATTTTAGTTTATTTTTTTATTATTGTAACTTTTTGAGTTAGCGTTTTTCAAGATTAAGGACAACATTTCATGTGGCTCCCTTCGTTATATTGGTTGACCACCCCTGCTTTATGCCATCTTTGCCACCTTCGTCAAGTGGTAATTTACAGAAATATCAACACGTACCAATGCACATTGTATTCCGTTGCAGTAAACTGTGCCAACTAACGGTAATAGTGGCAGGCTTATGTGAATGGGTCAAAGATGTTTGGCACTGTCCTGACTGGAACTCGGCCGGCAGCGTTTACCACTTTTCTGCTAAATTGATTTAAAATGCAGGAATATGCAGGTATGCCAGTGGCCTATACATACATATTTATTCATATTTACTACATGATTGCAGTGTTGTTGTTTTGCTTAGCTCGCTTGCTAATATTAATGCTCATCGCATATGCAACTGAAGTGGGACATGCAAATGGCAGTGAGTAAATGGAAAATGCGTGTTGGCATAGATCATTCCATAGTTCAAGCAAGATTAATGCCAACTGACATTTTAAAAGGTTCACACATCACAAACAGGCGAAGGAGTATGAATCATAACTGTCGGAAGCTAACAAATATTGAAGCCAAATATGTTGCATATATGCTTAATTTGCTGAGAGTACATCTACATAGTGGTATATTTATGTAGCATTGAAGGATTTATGTGGCAGGACTAGGAAATACATAGAAGGAGCCACACTTTTTTCTTTAATATTTTTTTCTTACATTTTAAGATAGGTGGCAACTCTATGGCAACAGTTATGTAAGGGAGGATATTTTTTAAATATATTTGTTTACCTTCATGAACATGAAATGGTATTATTACTTTGGTCCGATGTTTGTAAGTATGAGAAGGAGAAGAGATAGACTCACTAATAAGTATACCGTTATAATCAGGACGATGAGCTGATTCGATTTAGCCATGTCCGTACGCAAAGTAGTCCCTCAATTCTACAGATATCTCGATGAAATTTGGTATGAAGGCGTTATTTTACATGAGAATAATCATTTGTCGGAACCAGCAAGGTCGGACCAAAACTACTCATAGCTCCCATATAATCGATTGTTCCGATAAACGGATTTCGGGCTATAACTTCTGTAATTAAAGAGCTAGTAAGGTGAAATTTTGTAAGTATTGCTATTTTTATATATGAAATATCGATGTTGAAAATCATTGAGATGAGATAAATATTTCACATAGCCCCCATAAAATCGATTGTTCCGATAAACGGATTTTGGTAGATAACTCCTGTAATTATATATATTTATTTTATTTTATTTTATTTTATTTTATTTTATTTTATTTTATTTTATTTTATTTTATTTTATTTTATATTATTTTATTTTATTTTATTTTATTTTTATTTTATTTTATTTTATTTTATTTTATTTTATTTTATTTTATTTTATTTTATTTTATTTTATTTTATTTTATTTTATTTTATTTTATTTTATTTTATTTTATTTTATTTTATTTTATTTTATTTTATTTTATTTTATTTTATTTTATTTTATTTTATTTTATTTTATTTTATTTTATTTTATTTTATTTTATTTTATTTTATTTTATTTTATTTTATTTTATTTTATTTTATTTTATTTTATTTTATTTTATTTTATTTTATTTTATTTTATTTTATTTTATTTTATTTTATTTTATTTTATTTTATTTTATTTTATTTTATTTTATTTTATTTTATTTTATTTTATTTTATTTTATTTTATTTTATTTTATTTTATTTTATTTTATTTTATTTTATTTTATTTTATTTTATTTTATTTTATTTTATTTTATTTTATTTTATTTTATTTTATTTTATTTTATTTTATTTTATTTTATTTTATTTTATTTTATTTTATTTTATTTTATTTTATTTTATTTTATTTTATTTTATTTTATTTTATTTTATTTTATTTTATTTTATTTTATTTTATTTTATTTTATTTTATTTTATTTTATTTTATTTTATTTTATTTTATTTTATTTTATTTTAATTTATTTTATTTTAATTTATTTTATTTTATTTTATTTATTTTGCAAGTTTTACTTTCTTTTAGTTTAGTTTCTTTAATATTCTCCTTTTTTTTGATAAAAAAAAACAGATGCCATCCGCTCGATGTCAGTTACCGCCAAGAAAATATGCCTCGATGACGGAGGTTGTAATGACATTTTATGCCTACATATTCCCTTGTAGTTATACCATCCCTTCCCATTAATTTTGTTTCATCTGCTGTTATTTCCATGCCTACTGCCTTCTTCCACCCATTTATCCTGCTACCCCAGTTTCAGTTGGCCAGCGGCTTTTGTTGTTTCCTGTTGTTCATAATTTAAAGCTTTTCGCACGCGAAAGCAGACCCAGAAACATTTCTGTATTTAATGGCATGAGCGTGAATGAAAATTCGTTACAGTTGGGACAAGAACGTGTCAACGCATAACATACCGAATGTATTTAACTGTCACGGCCAGTCTGTCACTGTGACAGCCATTAAATAAACGCAACAATCTCTTCATATAATGAATGTACAGGCAGGCATATTTGTTGACCACAAACTTTCAGTATGAAATATCTCGTTGTGAGGATTTGTGTTCGTTTGGTAACTCATTTGTAGTTATAACGGACTTTTACATCAGTTGTAAGGTAGAAATTTCAATCTGTCTTGTTGCGGATTTTCAGACTGTTTGCATATTGCCATTGAAGTTGATATTGTAACCGTTATAAGAGTCATTTTCGTATATAATTTCATACTACGTCCATTAGGGAGTACCTACCCAGATGTGAAGTGAAGTAAAAGGTGGAAAAGTTCTCTCCGGAATTCAATACTTACCTTGTGAGAATACCAAAAAGCGCTGAAAAAAAATGTTTTCGACTCCCTTAATTGCATAACAAATATCGTGATTGAAATCAGAGCTTAGTTATCAAAGGAAACTTATAGACTGTGATACCAGTATAGTATAGTGGATTTATTATTGAGGAAGAGTTTCTGTTTACAAACGGTATGGGTCACGCAAGTCTTAGTACCCGTTTTTTCAGTAACATTTTTACAAAAATCTTAAAACATGTTACATGGTATCATATATCATAGTATTTGATTCAATTAACATTTTATTTTTAAACCTGATCCCATATTGCATGAACAGCTTGCGCTGGTCGTCGGTTAAATGTTCATGTGCTCAAGCTGTTGTCATTTATATTTACTTCCATATGTTTCGCGCATTTTTCTATCGGCTTAGCTAAAGCTTCAGTTGCTTTTATTGGGATTTGTTGTTATCACAAATTTGCTATTGCCACTCGTATTTGTATTCACATTGTTGATCAATATTTATTACTATAAATATATAACCACCAAAAAAATGTTGGCCTTATATATTTCTTACATTTTACGCTCAAACTTTTTTGTAAATTTTTTAAATTTTTTCCTTTAAAAACCCAATGAAACCACCAAGGTCTAAGGAGAGACAAATTATTTGTCTTAGCTCAATTTTTTAAACGGTTGACAGCTTTAGACTCAGCGTATTCGAGTTATATAGAATGAAAAATGTTTTGCAAAGCTAGCTTAAAAATGTTTTTCCCCTCAAAACCACATCGAGTTCTTCAAATTTTTTTTTTTATTTATGTCGAATTTTTTAAAACGTATCTTAATTACACAATACCTGGTGACCGAGCTTGCTCGGTGCTATCATGTCAGCGCTAACTTTACTGATCCCAAAAAAAACCTTTAAATGTTCCCAAAATGATCCGAAATTGAACCCAAAACGACCCAAAAATGATCCAAAAATGATTCCCAAATGACCCCAAAAACACACTTAAATGTACCCAAAATGAACGGAAAATGACCCCAAAATTATCCAAAAATTATCCCAAAATAATCCTAAAATAGTTCCAAAAAGACCCTCTAATGTTCCCAAAATTACCCGAAAATTATCAAAAGTTATCCAAAAATTATTCCAAAATGATCCAAAAATGATGCCAAAATGATCCCAAAATTGACCAAAATTAATCCAAAATTGAAACCAAAATGATCTAAAATAGGCCCAAAATTATCTCAAAGTGGCACCTAAATGATCTCAAAACGATGCTAAAATAAACCAAATATGATCCCAAAAATATACAATACAGATACAATACGGTAAAATGGTTACCACATGGGCGGCAACCCTACTTGAAAATATTGTAGTTGGTATGTCGGCGAAAATTCCTTTCATTTGATACCCATATTGACATATCTAGCTCCATAAGTAAAAAAATGAGATAGGTGGCAACCCTGTAGATCCCCCAGGTGACAACCCCCAAGTTAATAGTCTTAGAATTAATCATACTATCTATATGCCAAATTTCATCCAAATCGGTCAAGCAGTTTCCAAAATAGTCTGGATATACAAATATACTGCGGTAAGGTGGCAACCCTAGGTGGGAACCCTACTTGCAAATATTTTAGTTTTAAATTTTGTAGCAAAATATTTTGGGATAATTTTCGGATCATTTTGGGATAATTTTTAGGTCATTTTGGGAACATTTGAGGGTCTTTTTAGGGTCGTTTTGGGATTATTTTAGGATTATTATGGGAACATTTTTGGATAATTTTGGGATCATTTTGGAGTTGGGAATCATTTTTGGATCATTTTGGGATCATTTTAGGGTCATTTTGGGGTCATTTTTGGATCATTTTGGTAACATTTAAGAGTCTTTTTGGGATCATTTTAGGATTATTATGGGATTATTTTTGGGTCATTTTTGGATCATTGTGGGTAACTAAAGTTAGCGCTAAATTGATAGCACCGAGCAAGCTCGGTCACCCAAGTACTTGCCTATAACTTCGTCTGTCATTTTCTGCGGGGTAATTTACATCCGACAAACAACCTACTTGTTGTTGCTACCACTTTCGCTCGTAGGTCTGACTACTCTTTATTGATGGCATTGTTGCTCGATATTTATTTTTATTTTATATGTTTATGCGGTCGATTTGTGGCTATGCGCTTTGCTAATTTTGTTTGAAATTTTTTATTCAATCTAAACGAACTAGGGTTGTCAGAAAAAATAAAAATAGGTAAGTAAGTATTTCTCCGAGAAAATGTACCTAACTCAATATTTTTGGATGCGAGGGAGGACTGAGGTCGATGATTCGTTTCATACCTGGCCATCGAGAAAGTTCCAATTCAATCTCACATTGGATCACTGCTGGCATATTGGTCGATAATTGCGAAGTCAGTCTAGTTATCCAAATAAGGGATATCTTAAACTATAAGTTAGACGACTAGGATACAAAAGTTAAGGTCGCATTGAGTTCCACTGAGTAGCTTCATGAATGACAACTTTCAAAAAGCTATAAACCTAAAACCAATAAATCTAGTATTTGTATATTGATTAATAACTTTTTGATACATCGATATCTATCGCACATCCCTAATACCAAAAATATTTTCAATGTTTCTCATCCTCATATTACTTTAACAGCTGTCTGTGCTCTTTGCCGCACTGTTGACATTGTACGGAAGTAATTGCTTTTTCCATGTCAATCGACGCAAACATATTCGTGCCATTCCAATAAATTGTAAGTACTTGATATTTATTTAGTGCTTTTTATGGGAATATCAGGATTTTCTCACAAAGTCGTGATGATCACTCACGCACGCAAATGAAGACATTGGCAAAAGAAAATGGTAGTGGAGAGAATGGAGTGAAATTATTTTAACGTGCTTTTTGCGAAACACTCTACATAAATCACAAACACCGATTAGTTGCAATACTAATGGAGCCGTTAGTGGAGAGGACATATACCAAAGTTTCTACGTATTGCCGGTTCTACGAGAACGGTGCCAGTACTTGTGCTGTACCCATCGTACCGAAACGACGTTTTTTATATCGACCCGGCCAAGAGCAATTCACGCGTTGTGACCCTGTCTGACATTTGTGCAGGGAGTACACTTCATTGCAATAACAACAACAACAAGGACCTATACCCACTATACTAAGATGATGGCCGTCAAAGTAGGATGCACAACATTTTCACGGTCGAGCTTGGGTTTCGAATTTTTCTAGATAATCTCAGTTTAATTTTGTCAGAGTTTTTCGTTTCTTATCCTTCTGGCAAATCTTCAGAAGTTGTTGTATATTGGAATAATTTTCCGTTTATCTTGTCGAACTTCGTTAATAAAAATTGACGTTCTGCGATATTTAGTGCAGAGTCATTCCGTGTCAGATAGTTCGAATCGACCGCCTTCGAGTCTACTTTTATTTATGCCTTCGTATATCGAGAACTATCTCGTTAACCTATTGACCGATTAACTGTAATGAAATATGAATGGTATCTATGCTTTATTCTTTGGTGTTGCCACTTGGGGCACTTTACAGATTACATTTTTTTTTTTTAATATTTTTACATATTTCATTTTAGTCTACAACACAGAGTTCCCAAGAGATCAGCAAGATATGGCAATATGGGTATCAAAAAACGGGCTGCCACCTAGCCGATTTTTATTTATTCCTTTGTATATCGAGCACTATCTCTGGAACGGCTGAGGCTACTTGGTTCAAGTTTGACGTAGAGATAGTATGCTTCATTTTTAGATTATCTATTTGGGTGTGGCCACTAAATAAAATATGCCAACATACATTTAAAATTAAAGGTGGTTTAGGACGTTTTTAAAGTGACTCAAAAGAGTACAAGACTAACCCCAAAGCAACCATAAAAAAACAATCCCCAAATGATCACAAAATGAAACAAAAATGAGTATAAGAATACCCCAAAAGGATCCAAAAACTTTTGTTAGGTTAGGTTGTGCTGGCAGGCCAACGCAGTGGCCTCATGTAGAGGCAATGCGTCCGTAGTGTTACCAGAAAACTTTGACGTCCTCTTGTTATACAGCCTACACTTCAGTGTCTATTCTTGTTTTCTTGGCAAAAGCCAGAAGCCTGCATTAGTAGTATTTATGCAAGGTAATCTAGGTTGGGCAATTGCCCCTTTCCAAAGGTTTTGAGTCGCAGTCTGGATAGTGCGGGGCGTGCGCACATAACATGCTCCACAGTCTCCGTCTGCGCTTTGCATTTCCTACACACATTGTCGGCGACAAGGCCTATCTTGTATCCCGCCAAAAGGCAGGGCCCTGTAAAAAAACATATTCCTAGAGGGATTTGAATTGTTTTTCTCCGAATCAACCCAACAAGCTCTGTTGCTACAGCCCTTATTCCAGCCCATACCTCTATCGAATTTCACTTTCCGTATCTAAACGAAATCATCAATTAAAGTATTTTCTGAGCTTGCAGAAAAATAAATATATTTTCGTACATAGCGATGGTTGCTTTTAAAGTATCGGTTACAAATATCACAGCGTACAACTTTCTAACCACATTCGACCTTGGCAGACTTTTGCTACGCACACCCGCAGTGAAAACAGTTTCTACACAGCTGCCATTCATAATTAAGTACAATCGAATAAATGTTGAAACGTAACAGAGAAGATACAATTTTTATAGTGACTTTTGCTAGAAGTTTCTCGGCTGTCAGTGAAATCCTTTAAGCTTTGCTTTTTGCAGTCTTCATTTGTAAATATTTATGTGGAAATTATTTGTCTTTATTTCTGGTGCAATGGTATTCTTTTATCTTTCTTGGCATATTTTATGTCTTTTTTTAAGAACGCTTTTTGTTGTAATTATATCCTCGTCATCATTATCGTTATTTTGTCGGCTTTGCTTATTTGGTTTTTGTGGTTTGATTACACAACTTGCGTGACCAATACTTTTTACATAATACAAAAACCAGCCGCTTCTTCACTATCCTTTTTCATTTTTTTTTTTCTTTTCTTTTTTTTTCAAGGTGAAGCTAAATGCAGCTAAGCAGGAAATTTAACCTGTTTCTTATACAAAGATGTCCGCAGTTAAAACTGAATTGCAAGAAATTTAGTTTTGCATTTAAACAAATCAAGTTTTTATGCATTTAATTGTTTGAGTGTTGCTAAATAATGATTATGCTTATATTTACGAGCTTTCAAATAATTTATTTTAAGCTTATTCGAACAACGGTCTCACCTTAACAATTTCGCAGTTGATCTATTCTTCTTCCGGTTCCCATATAGAAATTAAATACCCAGCGGTAGTTTTCAGAACTGGATAACAATGATATAGGCCCCAGGGGATTTACCTAAAAGTTTATACTATTTTAGCTATTTATCTTACCGAACTAGGTCATTTTCGAAATTTGCGATATCGAAAGTGGGCGTGGTTGGAGGGCGATTTCATCCTGTTTCATCAGGTATACTTCCAACGATACTAGTATGCTTCGTGCCAATTTTCATCATTTTACCGTAATCGGTTTAAAAGTTACGACCAGTCGAATTTTCAAAAATGCTTCCCGAAAAATGGGTTTGGTTATCATCCGATTTCGCCCATTTTCTATAGCAACTTACCTTGGCCAGAAAGCAACCTGTATACCAAATTGCATGCAAATATCTCAATTTTTACTCAAGTTATCGTGTACACGGACAGACGGACGGACGGACAGACAGACGGTTATGTCTTAATGAACTCCTCTTTTCAACCTAAGAACTTTCATATATATATGCAATTCCATATCTACCTCGACTATTTTGTGGTAGTACCGTTATGTGGACAAAATTATAATAACCTTGTACTAGTACTGGGTATAAAAAAAAACGGGGTCGCCCCTCGGCAGTCTTTTGGCAAACTCTCCGAGAACGCATCTTTCTGTCATGTAAAGCTTCTTAGCAAAAATTCATCTGCTTTTCAGGTGCCGTTCGGAATCGCTAAATAACTGTAGGTCCCACCAGTTTGTAGGAAAAATTTCAAAAAGCAGCACAACACAAGTTGGAAGTGAAGCTCGGCATAAAAATCTCTTTAGAGGCTCTAATGATAACAACACTACAAAAACGATTTTAAAATGATCGAGGTCCTCATTTTGGTCGAAATGTTATTTCGCACATTTTATAGGGAGCTTAGGCTCACCTTCAGAAATAAAATTTGAAAAGTCCCAATCGATCCAATATGCACCAAAAAAAAAAACTTTTCGGCGTCAAATTCTAAATTTGTGTTTTTTTTTTTAATTTTTCTCCAAAATTTTTTGAATTACCTGAGACCAAGTTGTAGACCTGAAAATTTTCTAGAAAAAGGATCTTTGATCTTTCTATAAGTGTCACCAGTGCTGAGATATCTCGATTGTACGCCAGGTATGGACTTTTCAGGAGTTTCCTTTGAAACGTTGGTATGTATAGAAAGTTTTCTTCCACCGTTTGTTTGTCACTAAGCTCCCAATCGAAAATTGTAGTTTATTGTTAAGAGTTATAGGGAGTGACCGGAGCCATGGTAATAAAATATAATTCTATCGAAAGAAATTAAACCATGATTAATAGATTTTTTCTTTATTGAGCACTCTTTATTTATTTATTTTGATTTATGTATTTTATATAAATGCTAGACTATATATTTCTAGAACTATATTTGTTTGACTATACATATATTTCTTATGAACAAATTTACTTTTGCACTAGTTTGTAATTTAAATATTAAATAGATTACCGTATCGCACACCTAGATTTAAAAGGAGCTAACTCAAAAATCGTAAATTTTGAGATAGCCATACTACCAGGCTCTTCCATTCAATACCCACCGATCTGAATACTCGATTAACTAATAGCTCCTCTACTCACCGAGGAAAGGGATGTTGAAAATTAATAATCCCGTTGGCATTTATGGGAGAGGCAGCCAGTTTTTTCGAGTTTTTTGAACATTTTGATTTTTTGAGTTTATCGCTGTTTAGAGCTAGGTGTGCGATATATGCATGTTAGACTGTTCCAAAATTTCAAAGTTGGTTTCATTTAAACGCATACCTCCTAATTTTTACAATTATGTATCTCATATTGTGTTATCTTAAACCTTGAAGGACTTCGTAATTATGCTGAAAAAAGAGTTTCCTTATTTCAAGGAAAATTTTACTTATTTGGCTTCAAAGACATGGCTGCCTTACCATAAGTAACATTTTTCTTAATTTAAAGGCCTTTTTCCTTAAATTGAGGAAAAAAGTATTAAATTGAGGAAAAAAGTACTAAATTGAGGAAAAAAGTTTTAAATTGAGGAAAAAAGTCTTAAATTGAGGAAAAAGGTCTTTAAGTTAAGGAAAATGTTACTTATGTCTTTGGAGACAAATTAGGGAAATTTTTGCTTGAAATAAGGAAACTCTATTTTGGGTGTAGTAAGTCGTTATTTTTCTCCGCCAGTTGCTCAGAATATCCTTTAAAGAATCAAAGATTGCAGCGCCTCCCGAAAAGTTTCAACAAAATGCGGATATGTGGTTACTAATTTAAAGGATAATTGAAATAAAAGTTAAATATAACTTTTTTTATTATCCTTCAAGGACATTTAAGTGATGTCCTTTAAAATTATTATCCTTCAACTTTTTCAAAATTCTATGTGTTTTTTAAAAATTGTATTATAATAAAAAATTATTTTTGCTAGAAAACATATTGTTACGCCATCTTCTAAAACACTTTTGAAACTCCAATGTCTTTTTCTCGTGAATATATTTTTTCACTACCCTTGTAAAGAATCAGAAGACATATCAAATTTCGAACCTCTATTTTTTCTATATTTTTTTGCGACAGTCTAATGTAATTAAAATAATTTTTCACATAATTTTTGTACAAATTTTGCTAAAATTATCACTAAACCGTTTGAATTTTTTGAAATAATTTCTATGTTTTTCTTGACAAAGCGATTATCATAACCACTTCATGTTCTTGTTTCTGTATTAAATACGTATATTTTATTGTTTCTCGTACAAATCAATTTTGAAATCACAGCACGTTCACACAGCCGGCAGCTACCACAACATACTGATTCATAAAATTCATGAGGCATGTGCTGCAATGCAAGCAAATTCTGTTGAAGATGAGAGTTACTATTCAACTCACTCAACATCATAAACGATCGCTGCCACAGTTGGAACTTTACTATAATCGTACAAGATTTACTGCGATTTAAGGAAAATAAAGAAAACTACTTTTTGGAATTTTGATTTACAAATATACGTCTAGACAAAGATAAATTAAAAACAAAATAATAATAATATTAAAAAAAAGGACGCGTGGCACTCGGGGACTGCCGCGGTAAAGGTATTGCATATCACTTTTTATCAACTTATGCAATTATAATATTTATGAAAAGTCAATGAGCATATTTATGACTTTAGAGTAGTACAGCCTTAACCTGTTAACAGTATAGCCTATACAGCTCCAATTTTATGTAATCGGCCTGCTGCGGCTAATATCAGTACACCATCATACGCCTAAATGTAGGCAACGCTTATATTTTTTTTGTCAAGTTATGTTGCTAACGCCGAACTTTTTAACATTGAAAAAAGTCCGTTACGAACTTTTTAACATTGAAAAAAGTCCGTTACGAACTTTTTAACATTCAAATTTTTTTCATTTCACTCCCACCGCCAAGGCCTTCGATAAAATCTATGCAATAGCTTAAAAAATAAAATAAAATAAAATAAAATAAAATAAAATAAGATTAGATAAAATAATATTTGTTTTAGATACAATAAAATAAAAAAATAAAATAACAAATTTAATAAAATAAAATAATATCGAAATAACTAAAATAAAAAATAAAATAAAATATAATAGGCCTCCAAGACAAAAATATTCATCATACAAATCTGCTACAGACTTACAATTTTCACTACGTTTTAAAATTTGATTTGCTAAAATTTTCCCTTTCGTTAGTAAGTATGTACCAACACTGATCTTTACTCACTTTTAGTATCAGAAACGGAAGGAGAGTGAGAGTGGTTACCCACAAATAAAATACTATTTTTATTTCATTTTCTTTTTGCAACAACGACCTCCATAATTAACCGTGCTAACATACCGTTAGTTGTGGAGAGTAGCGAATGCGCCGAAGGCTAACTCGCCTCATGCTGAGCACGAAAGTTTTATAAAAAGTGTATTTTGTTGATTTTAGTTTACTTCTTGTTGACAGAAAGTAAATGCGCTCTGCCTACCAACTCCTAAAGCATTCTCTCGCGAAACGGTTGCTAATTTTTTTTTGTTGCTTAGTTTTTGCAATTGGTGTTACTGTTGCTGGTTGGTGCAAATATTATTGTTGGTTTCTTGGCCACCAGGTTGCTGCTTCTCCTTCTACTTCGGTCACTATTTGCTCGGTTGTTTGCTTTGGTTCAGCGTTGGAGCATCACTTTTAGCCGTCTGTGGGAATTAAACAGTTGAATTGTTACTATGGCGCTTCGTTGGATTTGTTTGTCTTTTTTGTTGTTTTTATTTTTTTTATTTTTTTTTGTTGTTCTTTTTTTCTACATTTGCTGCCAATATAGTGGCAGTTGTGTTTTAGCGCCTTCTTGTTGTTTAATGTTTTTTGTTCACCTTTCTTGTTTTACTTTTCTTTTGCATTGTAGTATTTGGCTTAAGTAATATGCCGTAATATGTTGATTGTGCGGTAATTTTAGTTGTGGGCTTGCTAATTTTTTAGTCATTTTTCTTTTCTTACTTTTGGCGTTATATGAATTTATTCATGCCTTTGTCTGTGTATGTATGTATATGTGTGTAGGAATGCATAGATCTAACTTGCATAGATTTAACTTAGTATTTTATTTTATTTTATTTTATTTTATTTTATTTTATTTTATTTTATTTTATTTTATTTTATTTTATTTTATTTTATTTTATTTTATTTTATTTTATTTTATTTTATTTTATTTTATTTTATTTTATTTTATTTTATTTTATTTTATTTTATTTTATTTTATTTTATTTTATTTTATTTTATTTTATTTTACTTTTTATTTTATTTTACTTTATTTTATTTTATTTTATTTTATTTTATTTTATTTTATTTTATTTTATTTTACTTTATTTTATTTTATTTTATTTTATTTTAGTTTATTTTATTTTATTTTATTTTATTTTATTTTATTTTATTTTATTTTATTTTATTTTATTTTATTTTATTTTATTTTATTTTATTTTATTTTATTTTATTTTATTTTATTTTATTTTATTTTATTTTATTTTATTTTATTTTATTTTATTTTATTTTATTTTATTTTATTTCATTTCATTTTATTTTATTTTATTTTATTTTATTTTATTTTATTTTATTTTATTTTATTTTATTTTATTTTATTTTATTTTATTTTATTTTATTTTATTTTATTTTATTTTATTTTATTTTATTTTATTTTATTTTATTTTATTTTATTTTATATTAATTTTTAATTTAATTTTTTTTTTTTATATTTTTTTACTTTATTTTATTGTATTAATTTTTACTCAGTTTAAATTAGTTTTCTTTTAATTAAATTATAATTCATTTTTTTTTATTTTTTTTATGTAATTTTATTTTATTTTATACTAGTCCATGTTTTTATATCTTAATTTATTTTAAACAAATTTTTCAAATATTATACATTAACAAACTAGTGACTCGTCATAGGTGCCTGCATATAGCAGATGTAATCACAACAACATATCACCTGCTCTGCCACTGCAGGTAACTATATTGTTTGTGATCTTCATCAATATTCGCACACTGATCGTGCTCAAAAATCAAAATAACAACGTTAGTGCCATCGAAGTTGGCGCCAAAAACAACGACAACTCTCCAAACTGAGTCAACAGCTAAACGTAGACGCAAACGACAACTTGTTGCAGGGGTTGACTTGAGCGCCTGCAGCAACTGTTACAACTGTCTTCGGCGGCGCATCGTTTCTCATTGTGAACCTTAGCCGGTCACACCACAAACCAAAAAAAAAATAAAAATACAAACGAAAAAACAAATAACCTACGATCAACGCGCTATTATATGGCATCGCATCACAACAACACACAAATACATGCGAAACAAAAATGATTGTACATATGTATGTATGTGTGATAGTTGAAGATGTTGCTGTCAATTGATGGTTGCTGAAAATTTTTGTATAAATTGCTCAAGTCTCAGTGTTGCATCGTCAGTACAGCATTTGATTTAGTTTAATAAACAACATCAATAGCAACTAAGAGGTTGAAACAAATACAGAACTTTCCATCCTTCTATCCCCACTATTCACTACTTTTTTCATAACCAAAAAAATAAATTTAAAAATCAACCAACAGTGCTAAACACATTACTCATACGCACCGTTGCATTCTAAAAAGGATTACATAAACGGTACTCGAGTGTGTGTGTGTGTGTGCAACAAGTGAAGTTGCAGCAGTGAAAAGTGTGTCGGTCGTAAAGAACTTTCCGTTAAACGTGTTCGTGTGTGTTCGGTTTAAAGCGTTCGCAACAAAATGAAAGCCTTCATTTTATTATCCTGTTTAGCAATGGCGGCAGCTAGGCCAGAAGCGGGCTATGCTTATAATAGGCCCGGCGGTGGTGGTGGCTCTGGAGGATTTGGCGGTGGCTCCGGAGGCTCGGGAGGCTTCGGCGGTGGCGGCTCAGGCGGTTTCGGTGGTGGTGGTAGCATAGGAGGCGGATTTGGTGGCGGTTCAGGTGGTGGCGGTTTCGGTGGTGGTGGTTCCGGTGGTGGTGGCTTTGGAGGAGGTGGTTTCGGCGGCGGCTCCGGTGGTGGTGGCGGTTTCGGAGGAGGTGCGTAAAGAAAAGTGTTTTGTGTTGAAAAATTTGCGAACTATTATAAAATGCAACCGAAGGTTTGCTAAGTGAAATTCGATTGTTGCCCAAAATAAACGGGCCTTATTTAGTGACTGTCGAAAACTAAATAATAGTGATTTTATAAAATATTTGAAAGCTATAAATAATAGCATAAATGTTTTCCAATATCTGCAAAATATTAGTAGTAGTCAAAAAATAATTCGTAATTTAAAGATTTTTCAAAATAAAAATTTTTTTTAAATATTTAAAACAGTTTAAAATCACAAAATTTGAGTTGAAAATTAGTTACTGAAGTTTATTCGAAAGTATTTGACAGTAACTTTAATTATGGAGAACATTTTCTCCAATATCTCCGCTTTTGAAAATTAATTCGATTTATTAAAAAATATTCAAAGAAATTATTTATCAATTACGCTCTTTTGCATTCGAATAAAATCACAGAAAAAAGTGCACAACATTCGCGAACAGGAAGGCATAAAAAATCTACATGAATCACATTCACGAACAAAAACACATTCGCGAATCATTCTCGAAAAAATGTAAGAACGTTCTTCTTGTCGTTCATCTTCAAAAACGAATTCATCTGTTGGTTGGTGTTGAAAATGTGAAAAATGCGAATGTCAGTATAGCGTTTATGAAGATGGACAACAAAAAGAACGCTCATACATATGTAGATTCGCGAATGCATTCGATAATTATTCGCGAATGCATACTCGAACGTGAACGATGTGCATTCTTTTTGTGTTCCTATCAGCGTATGCGATTGCACACTTTTTTAATGTTCACGTTCTCGAATATGAACGAACGAGAGTGAATGCTTTTGAAGCGTAATTAAAAATAGTGCAAAGAACCTTCCTCACTACACAAAGCATTAAAACGATAAGGGTTTTTGCGCCAACTCAAAAATATACAGTTAAACTCATTTCTCACATTTGACTTCTCTTCTCTCCATTCCTCAGGCTCCGGCGGCGGCGGTGGTTTCGGAGGTGGCGGTTTCGGCGGTGGTGGCGGCGGCGGTGGCACTACTCTTGTGCAAAAACACATTTATGTTCATGTTCCACCACCAGAGCAAGAAGAAGTGCGTCAACGTCCCAACATCCCAATTGGACAAGCACAAAAGCACTACAAAATCATCTTCATTAAGGCACCATCTCCACCCAGTTACCAAGCTCCAGTCATCCCAGTGCAACCACAAAACGAAGAAAAGACATTGGTTTATGTGTTGGTGAAGAAGCCCGAAGATCAACAAGATATTGTTATACCAACAGCAGCGCCTACACAACCCTCCAAACCCGAGGTATATTTCATCAAATACAAAACCCAAAAGGAAGGAGGTGGTGGTGGCGGCGGTATCGGAGGCGGTAGCGGTGGTGGTCTTGGTGGTGGTATTGGCGGTGGTCTTGGCGGTGGTTTGGGTGGTGGAATCGGTGGTGGCGGCGGTGGTCTCGGCGGCGGTCTCGGAGGCGGTGATGGCGGTTACTCCGGTGGTGGCGGCGGCGGTGGTGGCGATATCTCAGCACCATCATCCAACTACGGACCACCCGGCAAATCAGGACCATACTAAGCACATATTGGCAACGTTAATTGAAATGCGACCGAAGAAGACGAGCAAACATTGATGCAATTGTTTGAATGACGACTATAGCATGAAATGAAAAAGAAACAAAAAATAGGAAAATACGACGTATGAACGCTCAAGTACCCAAAACAAAAAAGACGGTGCTACGCCAAATACGCTTATGCGCTGTTTATAGCTAAAGTTGCCGGCTAGTCTTGTTAACCGATAACAAACACGTTATTTGTTAAATAATTTTTATTTAATTTTTTTTTTTTTATTTGAATACACAAAAATTTGACTTGACCATACGAAAACGTTTAAATGGAAATGAAGAAGCAGACGAAACAAAAATCTAAACAAAACAATAATTGCATAATAAATGCGATAAATGCTGTGAATAAACAATAAGCCAGATCAACAACCAACTGGCTGAATAGAGGCGGCCTTGACTTTGACGTCACAAGCACAAGTTGAGCAGCAAACATTTGACACACCCACCTCTAAAGCGCTGCAGTGCAATAAACGTCAACTGTCTGCGCACGTTGGGTGCAACCTTGCCCAACAATTAAACAAACTCATACTCATCGTTCTACAACTCTACTCGCCTATCTCCATCCCACTGAGCATCTCTTGCGCTCTCTAAACTACGTCAGCACGCAATCTCTCTACATTTTGTATTGCATCTTGTTCTTTAAGATCAATTTACATATATGTGTGCGTGTTAATCTTTTGTATATAAGCCATTTCCCTTAAAGTCTAACTGTAAATGTATATGTATTGATCTTTTTTGTTGTAAATGCGTATATGTGTACTGTATAATAAATAATTTTGTTTAGTTTATAAGTGCGATGCGTTAAATTAAGTTAAATAGTTAACCCTCATTAAATCCATTTGAAGCGCTCTTAATTGAATACGTTTATGTATATCATTTATTGATAGGCGCAAAGCCCATAATATATTTAATATTAATTTGTGAAATATGTATTAATATGTAAGTAAAATGCGCAGTAAAAAAATACGGTGACAAAATTTCAAAAAAAAAAAACATCAATTCTTTTAATTATCAACTGGAAGGAAATGAAGGAAGGTGGTCGTTTACTCAAAGCATATTCTTCATCATCTTAGGATTGAATGGTTGTCTGAAAAATTTCACGAAAAAAACGATATCGTCCAATGAAGAGTATTAAACCATGCTAGCGTTTTCCATTAACTATATCTTACAAAAGAATAAACCAATATCTCTGAGGAAAAATCATCCTATCTTCGCAAATGTTTGAAAGAGAACTTATTCCTAAACTGGTTGTATAAGGAACTTTCTCAAAATTTGATTAAAGGATGGCTTATCTCAAAGTAAATTTAAAATATTTTCAACTAATATAAGTTGTTCTTTAAACAAATTTTCAAATATGGTGTTTTACAATAATTTCTGATAGTTATAGGGCGTTCTTGAAAAAAATACTTATTCTAAAACCTTATTTGTATTACCTTTCTTTATCTCTTTTTGATTCTCAGCAGCGGCTGGACCATTACTTATTCCAAAAAAAAATGTTTTTCAATTCGTCACACTTTATTTTTGAAGTCATAAAAAACAATTTTGCGCACTTTTGACCATTCGAATAATTTTTATCAAATTATTCTTTTGAGTTTTTGTCGAAAACAAGTTGAAAAATGCTACAAACGATAACAACTACGATGATTGCAATTTCGATCTTGTTGAAGGATCTTATCAAACCGCTTTGTATTGTTGCTTAGAAATGTTTCATCACCTTCACTGGCCATCGAACCCATGGGGATTTAGAAATTTCTAAACCGCAGTGTGTAACCATTA
This sequence comes from Campiglossa producta, assembly GCA_964058755.1. Classification (NCBI taxonomy): domain Eukaryota; kingdom Metazoa; phylum Arthropoda; class Insecta; order Diptera; family Tephritidae; genus Campiglossa; species Campiglossa producta. Next base: position 7,493,210 of record CAXKVI010000001.1, on the reverse strand, counting down.
CACCAAACACTGCTTAGTCGGCCTGCAGGCAAATTCAACTATATTTTCGCTTTTTTGTTGTTGTTGTTTTTATTTAACATAGTTATTCTTACCTAAGTGAAATTCCTAAATTTCCTTCAGTTTAAACCGGTAAACGTTATGAAAAATTTCTAAGCAACAATACAAAGCGGTGTGACAAGATCCTTCAACAAGATCGAAATTGCAATCGCCGTAGTTGATATTGTTTGCAGCATTTTGTTTTCGAATAATTTGGTAAAAATTATAAAAAAAATTTAAATACTAATATGAATTTATAACTTATGAATAAGAGCTATATATCTCATCATCATAACCATTTCGTATCGAAACATGCCAGTACTCAATTCTGACCCACAGCAAACTTTCAGATCTTAATATCAAAAAAACGTAGTCGTATATCTCAATACATTGGGAATAAGTTTTCTAGCGAATACTCGAATGACCATTCCATCAATGTACTTCCGTCACTGCCCTTGATACCGGACCATAGATCGGAACAGGTATGGTGAGTTATTTATCGAGCATGATATACGTATGTAGTCCCTCACAATGGTTGCAATTTATTATGTATATACAAGCTCACTCAATACTCACCGAGATGTGGACTATGAAGTTTTTCATTTTTATGGGAGGTGCCACATATCGATCACATATAACCCCTCACCAACTTTTAATGGTCTAACCTAAATACTTCCAGAGATACTATGAATTTTTTTTTTTTTTTTGAGATGGTAGGGATTGATCTTATACATATAACTCCTCGCCAAATTTTAGTGGTCTAACCTTAATACTTCCAGAGATATGGACTATGACGTATTTAATTCGTATGGCAGGTGCCACGCTCCTTTTTTCGTTATCCCCAGTTTTTTTTTAGGTGGTAGGGATCGCTCTTATGTAATCCCTTACCAAATTTCAGTGGTCCAACCTAAATACTTCCAGATATATCGGCTATGAAATATTTCATTTGTAAGGGTAGTATGTATCAAAATTTGTTTTATAGTCATAAAAAAGTTACCTTTCAGGAAGTAATATTTCGGTGGAAATTGGGGCGAACACTGAACATTTTTTTGAAAGATTTTGAGTAGAACCTTTTTAAAGTTCAAACCTTACCTGTTTTGAATTTCACTTTTACTGGAACTCGCTTGCTTTAGGCCGAAAATTTACATAGGGTTAAACCACAAATACACTCTAAAGTGAGTTTCAGAACCTCCATGAATATTCTCAAAAGATATGTGTACAGTAAAAGCTCTAAACCTTTTTTTTTGCTGTAGAAGTTAAACTGAAAGTACAATTTTACTCAAGCTCTTTCTCATATAGGTATGTGTGGTATACAATAAAGTTGGCCAAGAAAAAAGTTATCAATTCAATATTTTACTAAATTTTTATTCAAATCAATATACTTTAACAAACATTAAATTTACCAGCAATTTAACACAAAATCCACGAAAAATTTAATACTTGACTTACTTTCAAACTCTACCAAGCGTAAGTTGGTCAAATGTCATATTCTTCCCCCAAAATCCTCTCATAAAGCAATTCATTCGTGGTGGGCGGAATGTGGCAGAATTGCATTTATGAGCACACGCCCTAGTGGCAGCAATGTAACTATGCAAACAAACACACAAACACATTTTCACAAACAAAACCCAAAGTATCTAAAAGTTTTCAGCACAAGAAATGAGCCAATAGCTTTACTTGCCAACAGCTTTAGTCGCAAAGGACTTGAATGCAATTCTATACTTTTCAGCAGAGGATTTTTGCAGTTTAATGGTGTATCCAATGGCTTACATTTGGCTTAGCCGCACACATATAAAATATAAATCATTTGGACAACAATTTTATGTCTATAAACTTAAATACAATGGGCAATAATACCAAAAGGAAAAACTTAGTTTTTTTATATAAAACAATTTTCTAATAGTTGCGCTTACTCCTTAATCCCAAGGACTAGTATGTGGATATGTACATATGAATGCACATTGCTGAAATTCTCGGGAACTTCATAAACTTCTAAAAATACTACCCCAATGCTGTAAAAGTGCAGTAAGTAAAGGTTTTGACGTCATTTTCTTTTGTTGTTTCCATTTGTTCGCTATATCGCAAGTTTCTCTGCGTAAAAATGGCTTCGATGAACGTATTTTTGCCACTTTCCTGTTTGGTTGCAAAATCTTTCATAACTTAGTTGCAAAATTTCCTTTAACTTTCGTTAGATCACTTATGAAGTTAGTCGGCAAGTTAACTATGAAATGTGGTCAGAGGATTCCACTGTTGGTCACGCAATCACTTATAGAGCTTTTGTGTGCAGACAAACAAGAAGTCAATTTTTCTTTAGTAGCTAATGTGTTGAACTTTATGATGTCAGAGTACATATTTTATTATGCTTAAACTAAGAAAAAAGGAAAACTCTGTTTGGAAAACTCTTTTAGGATTGCTTTCTTCAAATCTTGTGCTTTGTTTTATTATAATACAATAAGAACAAAAAAAAATATAAAAATAAAATAAATAAAAAAAAAAATAAAATTAAAAAAAATAAAATAAAATAAAAATAAATTTAAAAAAAATAAAACAAAAAAAATCAAATAAAATAAAATAAAATAAAAAAAAATAAAATAAAATAAAATAAAATAAAATAAAATAAAATAAAATAAAATAAAATAAAATAAAATAAAATAAAATAAAATAAAATAAAATAAAATAAAATAAAATAAAATAAAATAAAATAAAATAAAATAAAATAAAATAAAATAAAATAAAATAAAATAAAATAAAATAAAATAAAATAAAATAAAATAAAATAAAATAAAATAAAACAAAATAAAATAAAATAAAATAAAATAATACCCTTGTACTAGTACTATTATGCTGGGTAAAAAATAGGCGAAAATATAACTGCAATTTGCCTGCAGGCACACTAAGCAGTGTTTGGAGTAATGGTTACACACAGCCGTTTAGAAATTCCTTATCTCCTCTCCTTGGTTCGATGACTTGTAAAGTTGATGCAAAATGTCTAAGCAACAATACAAAGCTGTTTGACAAGATCCTTCAACAAGATCGAAATTGCAATCATCGTAGTTGGTATTGTTTGTAACATTTTTCGACTTGTTTTCGGCCAAGTTCAAAAGAATAATTTGATAAAAACTATTCAACTGGTCAAAAGTCCATAAAATTTTCAAAGTTTAAAATAAAATAAAATAAAATAAAATAAAATAAAATAAAATAAAATAAAATAAAATAAAATAAAATAAAATAAAATAAAATAAAATAAAATAAAATAAAATAAAATAAAATAAAATAAAATAAAATAAAATAAAATAAAATAAAATAAAATAAAATAAAATAAAATTAAATTAAATAAAATTAAATACAATTAAATAAAATAAAATAAAATAAAATAAACTAAAATAAAA
>CAXKVI010000001.1:7477285-7487285 GCA_964058755.1 Campiglossa producta | reverse complement strand
GTGAATTTATTTGCAAAAGTGCTCGCGCGCTGCACGACTTTTCTGTACTTCCAAAGGTAAACAAGTGTTGCGGAAAATGATGAAAATGACCCGTTTCCGTTTACAAGACTAAAAGATGCCCATTTTAATTGCGATGCCACTGCGCGTGATCAAACGAAAAAGAAAATTAAGGTTGTAAAAAAATGGTACAAAGATAAGTGGAAGAAAGCCAGACATTTGGGTAACTGTGAAGAGAAGTGAAGACACTGTAAAATCAGCTAAAATTTAAAGCAAAAAATAAACTGTCACAAAAAGCCATTTTAACGGTCTCACGCTTTTACGCATACAAACGCAATTTACTCTCGCTTCCGCTATCAACGTTTTTCTTTCATTATTTTTATTATTTTTTTTTTTTTCAATTAGGCATTCAGCAAAGACAAAGATAACGACACAAGAAATTAGTTTCTAAGCGCACTTAAGCGGCAAAAAAGGGTACCGAATGAAGTGCGAAGGTGCGAAAACAATGTAAACAACAATGAAAGAAAGTGTGCCGTTTGCCTTGAACAAAAATAAGAAAAACAAGAAGTGCTTTTGTTGGTTTTGATGATTATAATTTTCAACAAATTATATTTTTTACAATTTTACAATTTCTTGTATTGAATTCATTAAGTTGCTTTTTGCGTCGAGATAATTTTATCATTTTCAGTTTTTATAAGAGTTTGACGATATCTAATTGAGTTAAGTACGCTTGATGTGCTTTTTATTGGTCTTCTGAGAATTAAAAGCCGAGGTCTTTGTGGACCGTCAGCTAACCCCACCATTAATTTGAAAGGTAATTAAAAATTGTTCTCTAATCTTCTCACACATTTTCAGCTGTCGCCAAAGGCATCTCACACAACCCAGAAAATAGTAGTGGGTATCAAAGTAAAAAAAAGTGCCTGAAGTAGCTTCCGGAAGATGATTTTTTTTTCTTTACCTATTTTTCAATAAGCCCATCCATAAAAGAAACATTGATGCGCAATATGATTTACTGTAGGAGGGAAAACTGTTGACGAAAGAAAAAAAGTTAAATGTAAACATTGACAACAGTGAGTGTTTATGAAATGAAAGGTTAGATTTTTATCTACATTTAAAAAGAATTCTTGTGGATGCTTTTTAATTTCTAATATCCACGCAAGTGAATACAATTTTCGGAGTCTGAGAAAAAAAAAATCACGCAGATTATTAAGCTCTTTGGGTACCACGAAATAAATCCCAAATGAAATAAGTCCCACTGAAATAAGTCCCAGTGTCATAAATCCCACCAAAAAATGAAATAAGTCCCAACTTTAAGAAATGAAACAACTCCCAAACTACCTCCTCCAACTTTTTTTCCTGCCTGCCTTTTCATAATCTACATATAATAAAATTTTAAATTTCTGTCTGTCTGTCGGTGTGTATGTATCTCTAAGTTATCGGCCAATATTTGGACCAGTCCTTTTCTACCTTTTGGCGATCAAAATCAACTGTTTAAAACACCCCAGCGGTAAAATTGAAAATGTGTAATCGATCAAAATCTTTTTTGGAACATATTGACACGACAATATCAGTTTCGATGCAATAAGACTGTTGGTTGTTTTGCTAAAATCTTACCTTACAACAGTTATAGAAACAGTTACAAAAACGTAAAAGCTTGTTAAATTGCAATTTTAAGAGAAATGAAATAAGTCCCAATGAAAATGAAATAAATCCCAATGGTAAAAAATAATAAATTGTAGTTTTAAGAGAAATGAAATAAGTCCCAATAAATATGAAATAACTCCCAATGCTGGAAAATGAAATAACTCCCAACGGGATTTCATTCATTATGAAATAATTCCCAACAAAATTTTATGAAATAAGGCCCAACGCATTTGGAGTTATTTCCTTATGAAATAAGTCCCAATTTGTATGGAAAATATTTGGGACTTATTTCATTTTTTTTTGGGACTTATTTCATTTGGGATTTATTTCGGGGTGCCAGCTCTTTGCTTGGCCTCTCGAACAATGAAACTGTTGCTGCATTTGTGTGAGCGCTATTATCGCATTGATCAATCCATAGATGTCGTTTCTTATGCTCAGTCGCTCACTTTTTTATTCAAATAAAATAATTCATTTCAGCTCCAAAACCTTCTTCCCGTCCACCCCACCTTCATCCGTTTCACAAGATTTTCTCATTTCATATTGTTTTTCTAAATTGTCATCCATATCCCTATACATTTTTCAATCCCATTTCCAAATTGACTTAAAACTACTCTCCTTTAAAACCCTCATCAAAACCTCTCATTTTAGACCCATTTTTCACAAAAACCTTCTAGCTCCACTCTTGGTCCATGTGTTGATCCATATCTAGAAACCTTGGTCTTATATGGGATAAATATTAAAACATGTTGAATCACTTGTCACCACCTTTCATTTGATACTCATATCGCACTAATACCGTCGCCCCTCCCGGTTAACATTTTAATAAATCTGCTTACGTAATACTTGATAACTCTGTTATCGATAAATAAATCGTAATATACCAGAGTGCAATTGAAAGCTGTGGCCTTCCCCTTTCCCTTGATACCAATTTTGTGCGAATGTTCCAAGCTTCACCCGAAACCATATTTTGACCTGTTATTTGAAAAATATATCGAAATTTCAAGTTGGAGCTATACCTTTTGGTATCTTGGTCAACTTTTAAGACCAACCAATAACTCTTATTTAGCTTAATTGTAATATTATTATTTCCTAAACTTAACATAACTTTCTTCACTCTTTTGGTAATGATTTACTAACCTAAATTTTTGTAGCTATAATGTAAGGGTATTTAATTGTATATTACCTGTATACAAATTCAGTAAAGCATTAAAGTGATATAAACATTTTCAACCAAACAAAATTCAGAGAAAATCATTAAAGTTGAAAAAATGTAAGAAAAATTAAAGGAGCAAGTTATACCCACCAAAAAAAAAACACTGTACTTTCAAATCATTTAAAGGCTGAGATTTGTTATTAGTGTTATTATTTGTCACAGTAAAACACTTATCGGAAAATAAAGAAACTTTTATCCATGTAGACGACCCTTTGTCTGAAAAGGATCTGATGCGCTCCTGTTTTGGGACTAGTCCCTTTAGAATGATTATTTTCAACTCGTCGAAATTCGGATGTGAAGTATTGACGCATATTTTAAGACATATCGCTCATTTGCTGCAAGACCGGCATAAGTCAAAAAAATCGATTTTCCAGGAGACGCGTTTAAAGTTTTCAACTGACTCCAACCTTACACAGAAAATAGGAATATATTTTCTTCTCAAGGTATTCATATGAATTTTTCACTCAACATGAAGTATGATATAACGAACAATTCTGCAGCATTAACTCAAAAATCACGATTTTGATTTATGCCGGTCTTGCAGAAAATGAGCGATATATTATCTGAAAATTGTATGATGTATCAGTTGTATGAAACAACCTTTAAAGTACACCTTACTTAGTTCTCTCCGAAATTGGATAGTCAAGAAGTCTAAGTAATTACCAACAACTTTCAATTGTGACCTAGTGATAAAAAATAATTCCCGAGGCAAAAAACACCAAATCGGTTCAAAAAGTTATTTCCATAATGAAGGTTCCCATCAAGAAAGTGTTTAGATTTGAAAGTATCTCAGAAGAAGTATATCTGCCCTACCTGAAAAACTTATTCCTTTTCATGGCTTACGCCATTTTTTCTTGGGCATATCGGTTCACCAATGTAAATACATTGAAGTATTTGGCTCTGATACACAACCTAGCAACTAGGAAGCAACAATATTTCACTAGCAATGTTTGCAAAGCTATTTATTGCCGGCAAGATGCAGCAACAATAACTACAACAACAGTAGTAGGAAAAAACCAGAAAAGTTACTTCAAAGTGCCAAAGGAAGTGGAATTTTGTTTTTGTACTTACTCATTGGGTGCACTCAAGAGAAGTGTGCATAAGCAGCGTTTGAGTGTATGAGTATGAATGCCGTTTCACAGTGTGCACATTAGCGTGTCTGTTAGATTGCACGTTGGTTTTATTCGAGGCGTTCAAAGTATTTAAATTGATATAATGCCTTCTTAAAAATATTGTTCAAAAAAGCCCTATCTCAAATATTTTTTCAATAACGTCCTATTTCTTAATTCGGTTCAAGAACTTATCTCAATAAAAATTCAATACATTATTAGACACCCTAATATATTATTTGCATTTACATATTGTTATGTAGCATCGTTGTATAAATATATTGCATGTACCGCATCATTTTTTTTTTTTTTTGTTTGTTTGTTGTGAATCAAAATAGTACTCGTATAAGCGCTGGGAACTAAAAAGCAGGAAGATGCTCATATAATAACAACAACAATCACTGCACTAACAATACCAAGAATAAAAAAAAACTGCAGCAATGTAACACTCGTAAAATCTGGCCTACAGCTCGCTCATTGCACTTGGCTTAAAAGCACACAGAGCTAAAAGTGAAAGTACCAACGAGAAGAAAGATGCGACAACAATAGCTTTTCAGACAAAAGAAAACAAAAATACTCGCAGAAAAAGAAAAACGAGAAAAAAATCAAAGGCTGACAACCGGCCAGCGAGTTGCGAACATAAGCGAGGGTGGAGTGATGCTAGCAATAACAATTTTATTTTTGTTGTCGAACAGAGCAGTGGGTGGGAGAGTTTTGTGGGGCTTCGAGCACTCAATTAAAATATAAATTAAATAAAATATAACAAAATAAAATAAAAAAAAATAAAATAAAATAAAATAAAATAAAATAAAATAAAATAAAATAAAATAAAATAAAATAAAATAAAATAAAATAAAATAAAATAAAATAAAATAAAATAAAATAAAATAAAATAAAATAAAATAAAATAAAATAAAATAAAATAAAATAAAATAAAATAAAATAAAATAAAATAAAATAAAATAAAATAAAATAAAATAAAATAAAATAAAATAAAATAAAATAAAATAAAATAAAATAAAATAAAATAAAATAAAAATAAAATAAAATAAAATAAAATAAAATAAAATAAAATAAAATAAAATAAAATAAAATAAAATAAAATAAAATAAAATAAAATAAAATAAAATAAAATAAAATAAAATAAATAAAATAAAATAAAATAAAATAAAATAAAATAAAATAAAATAAAATAAATAAAATAAAATAAAATAAAATAAAATAAAATAAAATAAAATAAAATAAAATAAAATAAAATAAAATAAAATAAAATAAAATAAAATAAAATAAAATAAAATAAAATAAAATAAAATAAAATAAAATAAAATAAAATAAAATAAAATAAAATAAAATAAAATAAAATAAAATAAAATAAAATAAAATAAAATAAAATAAAATAAAATAAAATAAAATAAAATAAAATAAAATAAAATAAAATAAAATAAAATAAAATAAAATAAAAATAAAATAAAATAAAATAAAATAAAATAAAATAAAATAAAATAAAATAAAATAAAATAAAATAAAATAAAATAAAATAAAATAAAATAAAATAAAATAAAATAAAATAAAATAAAATAAAATAAAATAAAATAAAATAAAATAAAATAAAATAAAATAAAATAAAATAAATAAAATAAAATAAAATAAAATAAAATAAAATAAAATAAAATAAAATAAAATAAAATAAAATAAAATAAAATAAATAAAATAAAATAAAATAAAATAAAATAAAATAAAATAAAATAAAATAAAATAAAATAAAATAAAATAAAATAAAATAAAATAAAATAAAATAAAATAAAATAAAATAAAATAAAATAAAATAAAATAAAATAAAATAAAATAAAATAAAATAAAATAAAATAAAATAAAATAAAATAAAATAAAATAAAATAAAATAAAATAAAATAAAATAAAATAAAATAAAATAAAATAAAATAAAATAAAATAAAATAAAATAAAATAAAATAAAATAAAATAAAATAAAATAAAATAAAATAAAATAAAATAAAATAAAATAAATAAAATAAAATAAAATAAAATAAAATAAAATAAAATAAAATAAAATAAAATAAAATAAAATAAAATAAAATAAAATAAAATAAAATAAAATAAAATAAAATAAAATAAAATAAAATAAAATAAAATAAAATAAAATAAAATAAAATAAAATAAAATAAAATAAAATAAAATAAAATAAAATAAAATAAAATAAAATAAAATAAAATAAAATAAAATAAAATAAAATAAAATAAAATACTATAAAGTAATAAAATTAAATTAAGTTATTATTCTTGCTTGTGTATAGGGATTTATTTTTGTCCAATTCCTCCTACAAAAAGTATGTGCACGGCACTGTACTCAACTTCGGCAAAATCAACTTTAAGTCAAGTCAAATACACACGGTCAAGTAAGCGACAATTGAAAGCAGTCAAGGAAAGGAGCGACATATGTAAGCAAACTTGGTCGCAAAACAATATTCACTCAAAAATAAGTAAACAAAGCCGTCATGCAAAATATTGGCCAAAAAGCACTATGCAACACACTTGGTTGGTTTTTAAAGTGGTCGCACGAAAAGTGTGTGCCTGCGAATTAAGATGCGAACAGTAGTCGCACACTTCATATTAACACCCACAAGTGCGAGCGGAGACGTGCAGCACACTTGTATGTAACTTATGCACGTACATACTATATACATAAATTTCACCGGTATTTATGAGTCAAAGTGTAGACGTAATAACGTTGCCAACGTGATAGCATCAACACCAATGCAAATATCAGCGCACATCAGCTCATTCGATACACACTCTATAGCATTTATTACCATTTGCCACTGACTTCGCCTTCACCTCCATCGATAAAACTTTTTTTGTGCGGTGTATCATTACGTGGTTCAACTCGTCTTCCAACTGCCGTTTTTTCTCACATCCATACGTCATTACGTAGTAGGTAGGTTACCTTTCGTGGGTAGGTATTGGATCGCACTATATATTGAGCGCCAGATGTGTGTAGCGTGTGCTTCTTCAATTACCACTTGGTGGCTGCAGAAAGGGAAAAAGGTTTATGAATGTGCTGGAAAATTCGTTATGTTTCGATGTAAAAATATTATTATTGAAATTTATTTAAGTTTTCCGACGACATATTGAAAAAGTTAAATAATTAACTAAACAAGCATGATCTGTATTAGCGACGCGCTAAGAACAACGCCCAACGAACGCTGACGGCTCGAGGTTATTCGTTCAACTCTGAACTGACGCTCAGCTGTCGTCGATCTCTTCAAGAGATGGCCCAACAGAACCCTGTGAACCACACATGGGGTCCCGGGACACAGGGACATTGAGGGAAACTGTAAGGCAGCCGAACTTTCCAGGCAGGGTACGACCAAGCAGGTTCTTCGGGATAAAGAGCGCTTAGGTATGCCGTTTGCAAGCTAATGCTGAACCCAACGAAAGATGGCAACAATCCCCAGGGTGCCGGATATACAGACAAACCTGGTCGAAATGGGATCACAAAAGATCTAGAGACATTCACGCCTTAAGAAGGAGAGAAGTCTTCGTCTTTATAGGTGTTTTAATCGGGCACTGCCTGATTGGTAGGCACGCAGAAAGGCTAGGTGTGCCCTACCGACGATGCTGTAGGAGTTGCAAAGACGATGAGGTGGAGGGAACGGTAGAGCACCTCATCTGCAACTGCCCGGCTTTAAGCGGCGCGAGAATGCGCCTTTTGGAAGCTTGCCTTCCTGGATAGCCAAAGCCAGATCGCGGATAAAAGACTTGATGGCCTTCATAAAGTCATCTAAGTGCTTCGAGGAGAAGTAAGGGTGTCGGTTTAGGAGTGTAAGTCCCGGGATTTTGCTATGTGGAGAATCCCAAAAACTAAGGGATTCTCCATATGGCCGGGTCCCGGGAGTGACTTTCCTTTTGATGGTGGTATCAAAACGGGACTTTCAAAGCTGGCCTAAGTGTAGATTTTTAATTGATGGTTATCATTTAGCAAGAAATTTGTTTGTCCATGCGACAAATGCCTTTAAGCTTAGTGGCGTGAAGCTTTTGTTGACTTTCACACCACATTTTCCACTTATGTGAATATCTTTGAGCTCTTCAAATTTTTTTTATTCAGTTTTAGTTTTGTTTTATTTACATTATCTGCTTTTTTGAAGCTATGCATCATACTCCGCCCTAGGACTGCCTTAGGCTATGTCGTGATGGCATAACGAATTTTTAATAGCAATGAATTATTGTTGATATTACATCCCATTTTCGATGGTTAATAACTGAGGTAGCAAACTTTCACCAAAGTTAGGGAAAGTAAGTTTTATATAATGCAGATATAAGAGAATTTTTAAAAGTGTGGGAAGTGACATACAAAAATATAATTCAGACTAAAGCGCGACAGTTGAAAAGTTAAGATATTTCTGAGAAATTTGCGCAACAACATAACGTTAAGAAATGAATACGAATTCAAAAGCAATTGACAGTTTCTTAACATTTCTACAGGTCATTGAATTCTTGATTAACTTTTCTTTGTTGATTTAATAAAACATCAGTAATCACTTGCTGTCATTTTGCTAATTACAATTCAAATAATGTTTGCTTTGTGAAATTTTCATTTGTGACAACTCCCATTAAGACTTTGTTTTTGATTTTCGGTTTCCTTAGCCACAAATTAAATATTCCATTTAACGCTCAATTTATTTTAGCTTAAGTACTATTATAATATTCTTAACAATCGAAGAAGTTTCAAATGGTCAAATGGAGAATGTGGGCGGCACAAGAGCTCACACAATTTAATTACCTATCATTCTAGGGCTCTATATGACCTACAATTTGTATAAAGTTTGGCTCGTGTAGAATTTCTGTAATTTTGGGAAATAATTATTAAAAATATGCACACTAGGGTGGGTTAAAATTTAGTTTTCGCTTAGAAAAGGTTAGAATTGCTTACTTTGAGAAAGAGGGAAAAAGAAACAGTTTAGAGTGGCAGCTGTTTTTTCAACAAAATGATAATAATAAAACCAGGAACATTTTTTTTTTGGTCCAAAATTGTAAAAAACCTTCAACATGATTTTGTTTAAATCTCTCTTTTATTCTGATTCAAAGAAGGGCTGTTTTCTTTATAGATTTCTTAGTTGAACAAAATTTTGGTCTACCCATCCTATTGTATGGTTTCATCAATTATTCTCAATTAAATATATATTTCTAGGCAACTACGCATTTATACTAAATTTTCTGGTTTCATATTTCATCATCACTCTTCACACATACGTACATACAGACATCTCAAAAGCAATTAAGGCCAACAAACTTTGTTCTATATTTGTATATAATTTAAGATTACTTTACTAATTAGCATGACTTTTTGTTTTAGCATTATGTACCTTATGTTCGATTTTTGCCAAGAAAAATAACGTTAGGGAAGTTATTTTAAGATATATTATTTTTAAGGAAAAAAAATACTGTACAAGTTTCAGACCTTAATACACACCCAACGAAACATGAAGTTAGATATCGATTAGTGGTAGATGAGATAACTAGCCACATTCTCTAATCTCCATTTTTAGAGAACGACTCGAGAAACTCTTTAGAAACATAATGTACTCAAACAAAACGGAAAGTCATAGTTCTCTAATAGAGTTCCAATGTCATTCTCTAATGGGAGTCGAATGTGAATTGAAATTGCATTATTACTCGAATCATTCTGGAGTCGATTTCTAGTGTAGTTATCTAGTATTTTTCTAGACTCGAGAATCACGCTAGTTTTCTTATGTGTTAACCAAATTTTTCTAACTTTAGAGACTTTGGTTGCTGGGAAATAGCATTGCTACCTCAGATCGGTAAGGACGTATTCCTCCAAACTTACAAACTTTTGAAGAAAAAAGTTTCGAAATAAAATTGTTTTTTCACTGGGTCACGAGAAGAAGAGCATTCGATCTTCTTTGGTGTTTCCAATTGGAAGCAGCTATAGCTAAGAGGGTACGTTTTTTAACTCAACCTCCCAAATTGCTTAATCAACGTCAATTAATGATGATGTAGAC
>CAXKVI010000001.1:7461668-7477085 GCA_964058755.1 Campiglossa producta | reverse complement strand
CGATAACTCTGTTATCGATAAATATATCGAAATGAACCAAAGTCCAAATGAAAGCTGTGATCTTCCCTTCGTTTGATACCAAAGTTTGCCCGCAACCACATTTTGACCAATAACTCTTATCGATCAATATAAAGAAATGAACCAAAGTCCAAATGAAAGCTGTGGCCTTCCGCTTTCCTTTGATACCAATTTTGTGCGAATATTCCAAGGTTCATCCGAACCCATATTTTGACCGATAACTCTGTTATTGATAAATATATCGAAATTTCATTATGCCTGTTACCGATTCGATACTCCTAAGAATTTGTCTGCCTATCTTCGTAAAGATCGGGACATTGGTTCAGACGTTAAAGGATCGCAAACATCTGCAGTCACTCACAAATTTACGTTTTATATATTAGTAAGAAGATAAGATAAGATAAGATTTATATCATTCTAAGTGATGAGTGACAAAAATGATCCCATTAACAGCTCCGAAATGATCCCGAAATGGTACAGAAATGATCCCAAAACATTTCCGAAATTTTCCGGAAACAGTCCGGAATAACCAATAACCGATCACTCATCACTCAAATTTTTTTGAACAATGAATAAAAATTATTTTTTTATTTTTTCGTCACTCGTCAATCAAAAATAATTTGATTGGTGCGATGACCGCTCTTTCACTAATACATAATCATTTCCAATTATACCGGGCCATGCTTTAAACTCTGCGTTTTGTAGTGATCTTAATTTGCAAAAACTATTCAGGTCATCCTCAGTGATGCCAGCAAAAATTTTGAATTATTTATAAGCAAGGAAACACACCTTCTGGAAAATTCGGCTGCAGAATTCAAAACTTAAATATTTTCAACTACCTCTTTTCAGATGATAATAGAAAGTGATTTGAAAATAAAAAAATTGTACAGTTATGAGTTGAATATAACTTCAGGTTCTCGTATAAAAGTATAAAAAGAGTTCTCACCGTAGCGTAAGCTTTACTCGTTCCATGTCGTTGAAATATTTTCAAAAATCTGTCGATATGGTTCACATGTTGAAAAGTTGGAGCTATACCTTTTGGTATCTTGGTCAACTCTTAAGACCAACCAATAACTCTTATTTAGCTTAATTGTAAAATTATTATTTCCTAAACTTAACTTAACTTTCTTTACTCTTTTGTTCATGATTTACTAACCTAAATTTTTGTAGCTATAATGTAAGGGTATTTAATTGTATATTACCTGTATATAAATTCAGTAAAGCATTAAAGTGATATAAAAATTTACAACCAAACAAAATTCAGAGAAAATCATTAAAGTTGAAAAAATGTAAGAAAAATTAAAGGAGCAAGTTATACCCACCAAAAAAAAAAAACATTGTTCTTTCAATTCATTTAAATGCTGAGATTTGTTATTACTGTTATTTTTTGTCACAGTAAAACACTTATCGGAAAATAAAGAAACTTTTATCCATGTAGACGACCCTTTGTCTGAAAAGGATCTGATACCCTCCGGTTTTGGGACTAGTCCCTTTGGAATGATTATTTTCAACTCGTCGAAATTCGGATGTGAATTATTGACGCATGTTTTAAGACATATCGCTCATTTGCTGCTTTTCAACTAACTCCAACCTTACACAGAAAATAGGAATATATTTTCTTCTCAAGGTATTCATATGAATTTTTCACTCAACATGAAGTATGATATAACGAACAATTCTGCAGCATTAACTCAAAAATCACGATTTTGATTTATGCCGGTCTTGCAGAAAATTAGCGATATATTATCTGGAAACTGTATCAGTTGTATGAAACAACCTTTAAAGTACACCTTACTTAGTTCTCTCCGAGATTGGATAGTCTAGAAGTCTAAGTAATTGCCAACAACTTTCAATTGTGACCTAGTGATAAAAATTAATTCCCGAGGCAAAAAACACCAAATCGGTTCAAAAAGTTATTTCCATAATGAAGGTTCCCATTAAGAAAGTGTTTAGATTTGAAAGTATCTCAGAAGAAGTATATCTGCCCTACCTGAAAAAACTTATTCCTTTTTATGGCTTACGCCATTTTTTCTTGGGCATATCGGTTCACCAATGTAAATACATTGAAGTATGTGGCTCTGATACACAACCTAGCAACTAGGAAGCAACAATATTTCACTAGCAATGTTTGCAAAGCTATTTATTGCCGGCAAGATGCAGCAACAATAACTACAACAACAGCAGTAGGAAAAAACCAGAAAAGTTTCTTAAAAAGTGCCAAAGGAAGTGGAATTTTGTTTTTGTACTTACTCATTGGGTGCACTCAAGAGAAGTGTGCATAAGCAGCGTTTGAGTGTATGCGTAGGAATGCCGTTTCACAGTGTGCACATTAGCGTGTCTGTTAGCTTGCACGTTGGTTTTATTCGAAGCGTTCAAAGTATTTAAATTGATATAATGCCTTCTTCAAAATATTGTTCAAAAAAGCCCTATCTCAAATATTTTTTCAATAACATCCTATTTCTTAATTCGGTTCAAGAACTTATCTCAATAAAAATTCAATACATTATTCGACACCCTAATATATTATTTGCATTTACATATTGTTATGTAGCATCGTTGTATAAATATATTGCATGTACCGCATCATTTTTTTTTGTTTTTGTTGTGAATCAAAATAGTATTCGTATAAGCGCTGGGAACTAAAAAGCAGGAAGATGCTCATATAATAACAACAACAACAATCGCCGCACTAACAATACCAAGAATAAAAAAACTGCAGCAATGTAACACTCGTAAAATCTGGCCTACAGCTCGCTCATTGCACTTGGCTTAAAAGCACACAGAGCTAAAAGTGAAAGTACCAACGAGAAGAAAGATGCGACAACAATAGCTTTTCAGACGAAAGAAAACAAAAATACTCGCAGAAAAAGAAAAACGAGAAAAAAATCAAAGGCTGACAACCGGCCAGCGAGTTGCGAACAAAAGCGAGGGTGGAGTGATGCTAGCAATAACAATTTTATTTTTGTTGTCGAACAGAGCAGTGGGTGGGAGAGTTTTGTGAGGCTTCGAGCACTCAATTAAAATATGAAATTAAATAAAATATAATAAAAAAAAAAAATAAGATATAATAAAATAAGATAAAATAAAATAAAATAAAATAAAATAAAATAAAATAAAATAAAATAAAATAAAATAAAATAAAATAAAATAAAATAAAATAAAATAAAATAAAATAAAATAAAATAAAATAAAATAAAATAAAATAAAATAAAATAAAATAAAATAAAATAAAATAAAATAAAATAAAATAAAATAAAATAAAATAAAATAAAATAAAATAAAATAAAATAAAATAAAATAAAATAAAATAAAATAAAATAAAATAAAATATAATAAAATAAAAGAAAATAAAATAAAATAAAATAAAATAAAATAAAATAAAATAAAATAAAATAAAATAAAATAAAATAAAATAAAATAAAATAAAATAAAATAAAATAAAATAAAATAAAATAAAATAAAATAAAATAAAATAAAATAAAATAAAATAAAATAAAATAAAATAAAATAAAATAAAATAAAATAAAATAAAATAAAATAAAATAAAATAAAATAAAATAAAATAAAATAAAATAAAATAAAATAAAATAAAATAAAATAAAATAAAATAAAATAAAATAAAATAAAGTAAAATAAAATGAAATGAAATGAAATGAAATGAAATGCATTTCATAAAATAAAATAAAATAAAATAAAATAAAATAAAATATAATAAAATAAAATAAAATAAAATAAAATAAAATAAAATAAAATAAAATAAAATAAAATAAAATAAAATAAAATAAAATAAAATAAAATAAAATAAAATAAAATACAATAAGAGAAAATAAAATATAAAAATAAATTAAATTCAACTAAAATAAAATGAAATAGAATAAAATAAAATAAAATTAAATTTAATTAAAAATTAAAAAAAAATTTAATGAAATAAAATAAAAAAATAATAATAAAAAATAAAATTAAAGTAAACTATAATAATACAATAACATATCACAAAATAAAATGAAACAAAGTTAGCTAAAATAGAATAAAATACTACAAAGTAATCAAAAATAAAATAAAATTAATTTATTATTTTTGCTTGTGTATAGGGTTTTTTTTTTGTTTCCTACTACAAAAAGTGTATGCACGGCACTGTACTCAACTTCAGCAAAATCAACTTTAAGGCAAATCAAATACACACGGTCAAGTAAGCGACAATTGAAAGCAGTCAAGGAAAGGAGCGACATATGTAAGCAAACTTGGTCGCAAAACAATATTCACGCAAAAAAAAGTAAACAAAGCCGTCATGCAAAATATTCGCCAAAAAGCACTATGCAACACACTTGGTTGGTTTTTTAAGTGGTCGCACGAAAAGTGTGTGCCTGCGAATTAAGATGCGAACAGTAGTCGCACACTTCATATTAACACCCACAAGTGCGAGCGGAGACGTGCAGCACACTTGTATGTAACTTATGCACGTACATACTACGTACATAAATTTCACCGGTATTTATGAGTCAAAGTGTAGACGTAATAACGTTGCCAACGTGATAGCATCAGCACCAATGCAAATATCAGCGCACATCAGCTCATTCGATACACACTCTATAGCATTTATTACCGTTTGCCACTGACTTCGCCTTCACCTCCATCGATAAAACTTTTTTTGTGCGGTGTATCATTACGTGGTTCAACTCGTCTTCCAACTGCCGTTTTTTCTCACATCCATACTTCATTACGTAGTAGGTAGGTTACCTTTCGTGGGTAGGTATTGGATCGCACTATATATTGAGCGCCAGATGTGTGTAGCGTGTGCTTCTTCAATTACCACTTGGTGGCTGCAGAAAGGGAAAAAGGTTTATGAATGTGCTGGAAAATTCGTTATGTTTCGATGTAAAAATATTATTATTGAAATTTATTTAAGTTTTCCGACGACATATTGAAAAAGTTAAATAATTAACTAAACAAGCATGATCTGGGAAACAGGGACATTGTGGGAAACTGTAAGCAGACGAACTTGCCGGGCAGGGTACGACTAAGCAGGTTCTTCGGGATAAAGAGCGCTTTGGTATGCCGTTTGCAAGCTAATGCTGAAGCCAACGTAAGATGGCAACAATCCCCAGGGTGCCGGATATACAAATAAACCTGGCCGAAATTGGATCACAAAAGATCTAGAGACATTCACGCCTTAAGAAGGAGAGAAGTCTTCGTCTTTATAGGTGTTTTAATCGGGCACCGCCTGATTGGTAGGCACGCAGAAAGGCTAGGTGTGCCCTACCGACGATGCTGTAGGAGTTGCAAAGACGATGAAGTGGAGGAAACGGTGGGGCACCTCATCTGCAACTGCCCGGCTTTAAGCGGCGCGAGAATGCGCCTTTTGGAAGCTTGCCTTCCTGGATAGCCAAAGCCAAATCGCGGATAAAGGACTTGATGGCCTTCATAAAGTCATCTAAGTGCTTCGAGGAAGAGTAACGGTGTCGGTTTAGGAGTGTCAGTCCATGCGACAAATGCCTTTAAGCTTAGTGGCGTGAAGTTTTTGTTGACTTTCACACCACATTTTCCACTTATGTGAGTATCTTTGAGCTCTTCAAATTTTTTGTATTCAATTTTAGTTTTGTTTTATTTACATTATCTGCTTTTTTGAAGCTATGCATCATACTCCACCCTAGGACTGCCTTAGGCTATGTCGTGATGGCATAACGAATTTTTAATAGCAATGAATTATTGTTGATATTACATCCCATTTTCGATGGTTAATAATTGAGGTAGCAAACTTTCACTAAAGTTAGGGAAAGTAAGTTTTATATAATGCAGATATAAGAGAATTTTTAAAAGTGTGGGAAGTGACATACAAAAATATAATTCAGACTAAAGCGCGACAGTTGAAAAGTTAAGATATTTCTGAGAAATTTGCGCAACAACATAACGTTAAGAAATGAATACGAATTCAAAAGCAATTGTCAGTTTCTTAACATTTCTACAGGTCATTGAATTCTTGATTAACTTTTCTTTGTTGATTTAATAAAACATCAGTAATCACTTGCTGTCATTTTGCTAATTACAATTCAAATAATGTTTGCTTTGTGAAATTTTCATTTGTGACAACTCCCATTAAGTCTTTGTTTTTGATTTTCGGTTTCCTTAGCCACAAATTAAATATTCCATTTAACGCTCAATTTATTTTAGCTTAAGTACCATTATAATATTCTTAACAATCGAAGAAGTTTCAAATGGTCAAATGGAGAATGTGGGCGGCACAAGAGCTCACACAATTTAATTACCTATCATTCTAGGGCTCTAGATGACCTACGATTGGAATAAAGTTTGGCTCGTGTACAATTTCTGTAATTCTGGGAAATTAGTATTAAAAATATGCACACTAGGGTGGGTTAAAATTTAGTTTTCGCTTAGAAAAGGTTAGAATTGCTTACTTTGAGAAAGAGGATAATAATAAAACCAGGAACATTTTTTTTTTGGTCCAAAATTGTAAAAAACCTTCAACATGATTTTGTTTAAATCCCTCTTTTACTCTGATTCAAAGAAGGGCTGTTTTCTTTATAGATTTCTTAGTTGAATAAAATTTTTGTCTACCCATCCTATTGTATGGTTTCATCAATTATTCTCAATTAAATATATATTTCTAGGCAACTACGCATTTATACTAAATTTTCTGGTTTCATATTTCATCATCACTCTTCACACATACATACATATAGACATCTCACAAGCATTAAGGCCAACAAACTTTGTTCTATATTTGTATCTAATTTAAGATTACTTTACTAATTAGCATGGCTTTTTGTTTTAGCATAGCATTATCTACTTTATGTTCGATTTTTGCCAAGAAAAATAACGTTAGGGAAGTTATTTTAAGATATATTATTTTTAAGAAAAAAAAAAAAACTGTACAAGTTTCAGACCTTAATACACACCCAACGAAACATGAAGTTAGATATCGATTAGAGGTAGATAAGATAACTAGCCCCATTCTCTAATCTCCAACTTTAGAGAACAACTCGAGAAACTCTTTAGAAACATAATGTTCTCAAACAAAACGGGACATATTTCTCAATTCGAGAAAGTCATAGTTCTCTAATAGAGTTCCAATGTCATTCTCTAATGGGAGTCGAATATGTATTGAAATTGCATTATTATTCGAATCATTGTCGAGTCGATTTCTAGTGTAGTTATCTAGTATTTTTCTAGACTCGAGAATCACGCTAGTTTTCTTATGTTTTAACCAACTTTTTCTAACTTTAGAGACTTTGTTTGCTGGGAAATAGCATTGCTACCTCAGATCGGTAAGGACGTATTCCTCCAAACTTACAAACTTTTCAAGAAAAAAAGTTTCGAAATAATATTGTTTTTCACTGGGTCACGAGAAGAAGAGCATTCGATCTTCTTTGGTGTTTCCAATTGGAAGCAGCTATAGCTAAGAGGATATGTTTTTTAACTCAACCTCCCAAATTGCTTAACCAACGTCAATTAATGATGATGAAGACTGCGTAATTATGGAATAAATTCCTCGATGAGTCAGCTCTATATGTATGTATGCAGATATAGTCCTGAACATTGTATGTAGGTATGTAAGAAACTTTAAGTTAGCTGTCAGTGGCAATGACTTATTTATGCCACAGCACTTAAATAACGTTTTGGTTTACCCAAAAATTTTGTGTATGGCATTTCTGAGGTGTTTTTAATGAAAATAAACCCGCCCTTGATAAACAATTTTACTTACATACATAAAAAAATTCCCTGGCTCCAATTTTTTGATTCATTTTCATGTGTGACGTCAACTCAGGTTGCGTAACTGCACCAACAATAAAGCGATAAAATCAAGTCCTTAAATGTTCTACAAACAGAAAAATAAAAAGGTAGTCTCCTTCAAGTTTTTGACAAATCATAACATTTTAGCTAGGCATGTGACTACCCTACCATTAAACCATTAAACTGTTTGGGAACTAAAATTAAAAGTAAAAAATATAGTGAAATAAAATAAAATAAAATAAAATAAAATAAAATAAAATAAAATAAAATAAAATAAAATAAAATAAAATAAAATAAAATAAAATAAAATAAACTAAAATAAAATAAAATAAAATAAAATAAGATAAAATAAAATAAAATAAAATAAAATAAAATAAAATAAAATAAAATAAAATAAAATAAAATAAAATAAAATAACATAAAATAAAATAAAATAAAATAAAATAAAATAAAATAAAATAAAATAAAATAAAATAAAATAAAATAAAATAAAATAAAATAAAATAAAATAAAATAAAATAAAATAAAATAAAATAAAATAAAATAAAATAAAATAAAATAAAATAAAATAAAATAAAATAAAATAAAATAAAATAAAATAAAATAAAATAAAATAAAATAAAATAAAATAAAATAAAATAAAATAAAATAAAATAAAATAAAATAAAATAAAATAAAATAAAATAAAATAAAATAAAATAAAATAAAATAAAATAAAATAAAATAAAATAAAATAAAATAAAATAAAATAAAATAAAATAAAATAAAATAAAATAAAATAAAATAAAATAAAATAAAATAAAATAAAATAAAATAAAATAAAATAAAATAAAATAAAATAAAATAAAATAAAATAAAATAAAATAAAATAAAATAAAATAAAATAAAATAAAACAAAATAAAATAAAATAAAATAAAATAAATTAAAATAAAATAAAATAAAATAAAATAAAATAAGATAAAATAAAATAAAATAAAATAAAATAAAATAAAATAAAATAAAATAAAATAAAATAAAATAAAATAAAATAAAATAAAATAAAATAAAATAAAATAAAATAAAATAAAATAAAATAAAATAAAATAAAATAAAATAAAATAAAATAAAATAAAATAAAATAAAATAAAATAAAATAAAATAAAATAAAATAAAATAAAATAAAATAAAATAAAATAAAATAAAATAAAATAAAATAAAATAAAATAAAATAAAATAAAATAAAATAAAATAAAATAAAATAAAATAAAATAAAATAAAATAAAATAAAATAAAATAAAATAAAATAAAATAAAATAAAATAAAATAAAATAAAATAAAATAAAATAAAATAAAATAAAATAAAATAAAATAAAATAAAATAAAATAAAATAAAATAAAATAAAATAAAATAAAATAAAATAAAATAAAATAAAATAAAATAAAATAAAATAAAATAAAATAAAATAAAATAAAATAAAATAAAATAAAATAAAATAAAATAAAATAAAATAAAATAAAATAAAATAAAATAAAATAAAATAAAATAAAATAAAATAAAATAAAATAAAATAAAATAAAATAAAATAAAATAAAATTAAATTAAATAAAATACTATAATATTTTGTTACATTTAATAAAATGCACTAAAATGCCTTTTTTAACGCTGTGTGCATTTAACACCGATTGCTATTAGCATGTTTTTGTTTTCAATGCATTATATCTGTGGTCATAAGCAATAACAGCCTAAGTCGACTTAAGAAATTAGACCAGTTGAAATTTTTGCTTGTGATTTTAAATAGCAACATCGAGATATTTTTCAAGACTTTCATTGGTCTTTTTTTACTTTCTTTCAAACAATTAAATCCAATACGTTTGCCTTAGTTATAAAACAGTTTTGTTACAAAAATTTGCCAGCAAAAATTTCAACTGGTCTAATTTCTTAAGTCGACTTAGGCTGTTATTGCTTATGACCACAGATATTCCTAACCACTTAAGGCTCGTGCAGTTAGTCTACCGTTAAATCATCGCCTTCGAAAGCTTTTCGCCTCGAATAATGTAAGGTTCATAAATTATTTTACTTCTCTCAGTATTGTACAGCAAATTGTAACAGTGAATTGTTGTTGTTTGTATTACAACTTTTGTACACACTTTTATGTACATATTTATACATACATATGTACTCATAAAATACAACATCACAACCATTAGCTTTGTAGGTGAACTTCATCCATAACAATAACGTTTATTGTTGTGATTTCCTCACAGCTTCCGTTGGCATTATTACCTTCATTTATTCGTCTGTTGGCCAGCTATTGTTTATCTCTGTTAAACAAAAAAATGTGACAAAAACAGTGATAATTGTTACAGTCATGAATTATCTCTAGCATATGTCTGTGTAAAGCATCACCACAATAGCGGTACTC
This sequence comes from Campiglossa producta, assembly GCA_964058755.1. Classification (NCBI taxonomy): domain Eukaryota; kingdom Metazoa; phylum Arthropoda; class Insecta; order Diptera; family Tephritidae; genus Campiglossa; species Campiglossa producta. The sequence continues at coordinate 7,466,915 of CAXKVI010000001.1, read as the reverse complement.
AACATCCGATTTAATGTGGACCGCAATGTTGCGTATAAAAGCCAAAATATACGTAAAAAAAATTTAGTAAAAAGTAATGAAGATTTCCTATAAAAAACACTTTTAAGTACGGACATTAATAAAACCACGGTTTGTCTATATGGCTGACAGGGTTCCAACTAACATATGATAAGTAAAAATCGTAGCAAATGGACAAACGAATCAGTCGATATTTTCTTTGATATTGAATAAATTCTAGATATTCTAAATATCTGATATTTCATTTGTTTACAAAAATGTTGATACCTATTAGTTTTTGAACGCTAGAAAAAGAAAATTTCAAAAATAAAAATGTATAAATAAATTTTTTTGATTAAAGATTTTTTCTTGAAGAATGAAAAAACTAACTAATTCTTCTGACCCAGAGCAAAACTTATATTTAAAATTTTTTGGAAAAACGTAGTAATTCCAATACTTTTGAAATAGAGTTCCAACATAGTTGGCTGTATTTAAAACATTTAAACGTATCCAAATATAAATTCGATGATGCATAAGTAAATCGCCAATACATCCGGTAAGCGAAGCGTGTAAACATCGAACGACAAATGTTAGCTTTGAGGTGGGTTTGGTCTGAATATTGCATACGCTGCCGTATGGCTCATCCCAATTTGCTATGATATGTCAGATTCGTTACGGAATCGAATACTAATAAGATAATTCCCAAATAAATTTACTTAAAACCCGTCTTAGCCAAAAAACGAAACGACGCGGAGTAAAATTTATTAGACTGGAATTTGTAAAAAACAATTTAAAATTATCAAAATCGACAACGATGTGGTTGTGAAAATATTCTGCTTCTGTTCTAAGTTGGGATCTGTTTTGTATTTGTATGAAAAGGAAACATTTATATTTATAAGCAGACAGAGGTAAGTATTTGTAGTGAGGCGATACGGGTTATCACATCAAAACTATATACATATATACCCATCACCAAATGATGGAAGTGATTACATTAAAAAAAAATCCCATCTTTGCCGTGCATAATGGGGAGAGAAGTTCACCCTTCTTTAAATTACTCATGTGTACATTGCAGATATTCAAAAAAAAATGTACAAGGTCAATAAATATTAAGCCAGAAGGAATTTAATGAAACTTTCACAATTACTTGACGTAAATAAACTTAAAATTAAGATATCCCTAATTTAAATAACTCAACTGGCTTCAGAGTTATTGACCAATATGTGGACCAGGGGTCCAGGGTAGTACAATATGAGTACAGAGAAAAAAATGAGCTGGTCATATCAACCAAAATATGGTTCAATTCTTATCCATTATTCAAATCTGTTGATTCAACTTCAATGAAACTTTTAACCTTAAGTTAACAGTTAAGCTGTTGTTTTAACAGAAAATTTTGTTGTTTTATGTATTCTGATTTCGATTTTCGGTGAAGTCAAAATAATTTTTTTTTGTCTTTAAAAACATATAACTAAAATAAGCAAGAAATAAGAAAAAAAATTATTTTTCAGAGTTCGCCGAGAATCGAGCTATGATGCCATCGCTTACTGATGCTTGCCATCGTGTAATTGCAGCTTTGTTCTGAATGACACTTTTCCACGTTGCTTTGTTGCCTCCACCGAGAATCGAGTTCACACTGCTTTGACTGCTGAACCGAGAAAATAACCCAAAACGACAGTATCTTCGCTGTTAGATTCACTGCAATAGTTTTTAGTTTTTTTAATGACAGTTCCTTCGGTGTTGAACTAACTAGAGGAAGTTGTTGTTTTAACACAAAATTTAGTTTGATCAACAAAAACTCTGTCAGTTTTACCAAATTTTGGTTATTAAAAATTGACAGCAAAAAATTCAGTTGAAATAACCAAAATTTGGTCAATTCAACAGAATTTGGTCAATTTCAGGATAACAGTACGATATTTTTGATTTTACCAATGCCATTTCTTTCTGTGTATGAAACGAGAGGTACGGTCATAAGCAATGTAATTAATTAAAGTATCTCATCTGGTTTTGGAGATATCTTCTAAAATGTACGACGGAAAACAGGAGGGTTGGAGGTTTGCGTAGGTATACCTTTAGGCGGGATACCATCTGCCGGGTCTACTAGTTGTATAAATAAAATGTAAATAATTAATAGCAGGTACCAAAAAGTCGATCTGAAAATTTTACAATGAACCATAACGCCGACAGGTTAAAATACATGGAAACTTAAATCTTTTTGCTCAAATATCTAGAGCTCAGGGGAGTTGGCTGATATTTTTTTGATCAGTGAACGATTTTCTTCAGAATTTAGCTCCTTACAAAAAATACCATTAGGTCCATTTTCTTTGTATTTATGACTGATTGTTGTTGTTGTAGCCATACTTTGCACTGCCTAGTCGGAGGATGCACTTATAAAAAGTGACGTGACAGACCAGATAGGGGTTGTACGGGTGTTGACAGTCCTTTGCCGGATGAATCCGGTACGTTCCGGTACTCCCTTGCGGTACTGCCCGACTGTTATGGGAAAGATTTCGTGGATTTTAGTCGCCTCGGCTATCCTACCTCGGAAATATTGTAAACCCCTAACCGGAAGGGGGATTCTACTTCTAATACTTTTCATCAATTGACATAAGCCATCTGTAATGTGCTCATTTTCTTTAGTGGGTATGCGTTAGGCGGCGAGTAATACCGGTAGTCGGCACACTTTCATTTTAGTCAGTTGTTTAACGCAAACTTTGTTTTTTTTTTTCATAAAACGAAATATCTATATTATATTACTTCAGAGTGATGATGCATGTATAGAGCTTTTTGCAAAAGAGGCGTTTTTAACACCTCATAAAAAAAGTTTATTATTAGATGCATTCATACATATCAATTATGAGTATACCTTGGGCGCTAAGACCAGAGGGACATAAACAGATAACATAAACAATACAAATATTACCTAGGCAGCCGGAAGGTGGATCTTTTGCATTTTTATGATTAACTTTGGGCGGAACATGAGCATTTTTCTGTACGTGGTTATGTGCAGCAACATCGCCCAAGTAGTGGTGTATCATCAGTAAGATAGGAGGAGTACTTTCAACGTACTAGGGCGTCTTTAAAAAATAACTATTTGCTGTCTCTGAAAATCAATTCACAGCAACTTCTAGAAGAAAATACACATAAAAAACTAAGAGCGCAAAATATCCACTAATAAGTGGAAGCTAACAAACGCCAATTTTCGCTTTTAACTTAACAACTCTGTGCTAATCAAGTGATGCGGTAACATTGTCCATAGCAATACTTATTTACTTGTTTGTCGTTTTTTTTGCTACTTAGTTGGCTTATTGGCTGACTGAAGCTTGACAAACGGTAAATAGCAACAAATCAAAGCTTGCTAAATTCACAACTACACTATGGATTTAACAGTTATTTAACTCTTGAGATTTTTAAGTGCCAGCTAGCGTCAAACGATTGTCAATGAGTTAGCGTTTGTGTGTGTGTATGAGTGACCGCGGATTTGTATGCATGCCAATACAGCAAATTTCGCTTTTATCTTCCTGGATTGACGGCAATTAAGCTGAATTTTATAGTAACAATTTTTTTTACCTATGTGCATCCAATCACAGGGAAATATTTTATAAGAGTTTTTATTGAGGTACCGTAGCCGTATCTTTTTAAATTATTCAAATCGAAACTGTTCACATAACCGTTACCGTGAAAATTACTTTAATCGTCGGAAATCTTATAAATTTTCAGAGCAGTAAATTAACATTCATAACCCTAATCAAAACAGTGTCTACAACTTTATGACCATAACCATAACCACATTAAAACCATAACTATGTTAGTAACCATAACCGTCACCATAACCGTAACCATAACCGTAACCATAACCGTAACCATAACCGTAACCACAACCGTCACCATAACCGTAACCATAACCGTAACCATAACCGTAACCATAACCGTAACCATAACCGTAACCATAACCGTAACCATAACCGTAACCATAACCGTAACCATAACCGTAACCATAACCGTAACCATAACCGTAACCATAACCGTAACCATAACCGTAACCATAACCGTAACCATAACCGTAACCATAACCGTAACCATAACCGTAACCATAACCGTAACCATAACCGTAACCATAACCGTAACCATAACCGTAACCATAACCGTAACCATAACCGTAACCATAACCGTAACCATAACTGTAACCATAACCGTAACCATAACCGTAACCATAACCGTAACCATAACCGTAACCATAACCATAACCATAACCATAACCATAACCATAACCGTAGGCTCATTTGAAAATTTCACGGGACCAAACTTTTAAACTGATTACGGTAGAACGATGAAAGGTATACTAGCATAACAGCCGATAGCCCTGGAAGCTAGTGCTGTTTTCTCTTCAAAATTAAATTTTATAATTGATTATAAGTTTAATTAAATAAATAAATAAATAAATAAATACTAGCATAATAAGGAGTATACCTGATGTAATTGGACGAAATCGCTTCCCAACCACGCCCACTTCCGAGTTGGAATATTTCGAAAATCATATGAAAACTACTGCAAGTATTTAATGTTCGGTTTGACCGAACTTAGACTTCCCTACTTGTTAATTATTTTTAATTTCATCAAATTAAATTTTTTTATTTTTTTATTTTATTATTTAATTTAATTTTCTTTTATTTTATTTTATTTTATTTTGTTTTATTTATTTTATTTTATTTTATTTTATTTTATTTTATTTTATTTTATTTTATTTTATTTTATTTTATTTTATTTTATTTTATTTTATTTTATTTTATTTTATTTTATTTTATTTTATTTTATTTTATTTTATTTTATTTTATTTTATTTTATTTTATTTTATTTTATTTTATTTTATTTTATTTTATTTTATTTTATTTTATTTTATTTTATTTTATTTTATTTTATTTTATTTTATTTTATTTTATTTTATTTTATTTTATTTTATTTTATTTTATTTTATTTTATTTTATTTTATTTTATTTTATTTTATTTTATTTTATTTTATTTTATTTTATTTTATTTTATTTTATTTTTTAATTAATTTTAATTCATTTTTTTAATTTATTATTTTTTTTTCTTTTAATTTTTTTTTTATTTTATATTTCTTTACTATTTTTTTTTATTTTTTATTTTTTTCATTTACTTCATTTTATTTAATTTTTGTAATTTATTTATTTTTTTTTATTTTGCTTTGTTGTATTTTATTTAATTTTTTTATTTTTATTTTATTTTATTTTT
>CAXKVI010000001.1:7454168-7456668 GCA_964058755.1 Campiglossa producta | reverse complement strand
ATCTCCATTCATGGATCAAGGACAATCACGTTCGCTCTTAAAAAGTTTCCCACTTATTAGCTTAGGAAATGTCACAAAATATTTTTATTGAATCTCTTAGATTATGGCAAATAAATAAGTTTGACCAAAGTTATTAGATGTGATTTTCGGCTATTGCAAAAAGATAATCTCTAAGTAGAAAAAACAAGAAACAAAATAAGTTGAGAAAGTTAAAGGGCATTATAAACTCAACGAAATTGACTGTACTCCATTTCCTTCATTTATCGGCACTGGTGCGCATATCGACGTGCCATACGAAAACTAACACTTTTCAAATTTCCCGTATGTCCGTGTATTCTTCAACATTTTTTTTTTAAGTTTCTATCAGGGCTGTGAATAAATATGAATAAAACTATTTTAAAATACTTTTATCAAAAAGTTCAGTCGGGAGCTAAGTATGGCCGCCACCACGACATCCATCGATTGGTCACTGCGATCATAGCGCTCTCAGTAGTGCAGCAAAAATTTGATTGCTGATGAGGCCAAGCAAAGAGCGTAATAGTCTGTGTGAATTTGGTTCTCTGAATTTTGGACAATTGTGTTACTAGGTGGTGAAGCCTGATTTAAATCAATGTTCCTTTAGTTAAATATTTCAACACCACTGATCCAGAGATTTTGTCTCCAAACGAGGAGTACTTACAGCGAGACATAGTGTCTCGTATTTATTTCTGCATGATCTACTGCTTCAGGGAGTAAGTACGAAAACAGGGTCGTATCGTCAAATTTTTTGGAATGTTAATATATATATTACCGAATTTATAATCAAAAATTCATCGTCGAAAAGAGACTTCCGTCCCCTTAATACGTTTAAAAACACTCGTGAATTTTCAGTTTGATAAAATTCGCAATACAATACTTTTTTTTATTTGGATCTAGTGAATTTTTAAGAAGCGGCAATTTTTCAAAACACTGACATTTTGAATATAACATTGATGCGATTTTTTTGGAATTAGTGTCGTATTTGGAACTAGTGACTTTTTTGAAACTACATATGTATGTACATACCCGGGTAGAAAATCTATTAAATTTAGCCTGACTAGATTTTCCCTTCTGTTTGTTAAGGCCAGCGCCTAGATTAAGAAGATATTTGCCTAGATTATTTTCTACCCGGGTAGTTACTTTTCTTATATCTGCTCAATCTTTCTACTTGGAATTTGTGACTTTTTTGGAAGTAGATTTTTTTAAGCTAGTGACTTTTTTGAAACTAGTGACTTTTATAGAACTAATGACTTTTTCGGAACTAGTTTCTCTTTTCAACTAGTGAATTTCCACCTAGTGACTTTTTTGAAACTAATGGTTTTTCCTAGTGACTCTTTTGGTGACTCTTTCGGAACTAGTGTTTTATTTTTATCAATCGACTTTTTTGAACAAGTGACTTTTTTGAACAAGTGACTTTTTTGAACAAGTGACTTTTTTGAACAAGTGACTTTTTTGAACAAGTGACTTTTTTTAACAAGTGACTTTTTTGAACAAGTGACTGTTTTGAACAAGTGACTTTTTTGAACAAGTGACTTTTTTGAACAAGCGACTTTTTTGAACAAGTGACTTTTTTGAACAAGTGACTTTTTTGAAGAAGTGACTTTTTTTGAAGAAGTGACTTTTTTGATCGAATGACTTTTTTGAACAAGTGACTTTTTTGATCAAATGACTTTTTTGAAGAAGTGACTTTTTTGAAGAAGTGACTTTCTTGAGCAAGGGACTTTTTTGAACAAGTGACTTTTTTGAACAAGTGACTTTTTTGAACAAGTGACTTTTTTGAACAGGTGACTTTTTTCAACAACTGACTTTTGAACAACTGACTTTTGAACAAGTGACTTTTTTGAACAAGTGACTTTTTTGAACAAGTGACTTTTTTGAACAAGTGACTTTTTTGAACAAGTGACTTTTTTGAACAAGTGACTTTTTTGAACAGGTGACTTTTTTGAACAGGTGACTTTTTTGAACAAGTGTTTGTAGCTAGTGATTTTTTGAGAGTAGTGATTTTTTGTTTGGCACACATTGACTTCTATTGAAAGCGGTCAATTTTGTATATCCAGAACATAATTTTAGTAGAAACGGTACGTTTTATGGTTACAGTGACCGTTTTAGATGCAGTGATCTCTTTGAAACATTTTGATTTGAACATTTTTTATTAAGGTGCGAGCAAAAACATTACTCTTAAGATAAAAAACTCATTTGTACACTAGAAAATGTTTACACAACAATGGAAAAACTTCAATTTTCTGCTTTTAAGTCAATTAATCAACTTATTTGATTTATTACAATGGCTTACGTAAGCGCCTTTAGTTGAGCTAACAAACTCCAGAAAATTAGTAACTTCACTGTTGTGAAAAGAAAAATTATAATCCATATTTTCACAGGTAAATATTTAATTTATATGAATGTAATATTATTCCGTCACGAATTTGTCTGCCATACGCCGTGGATAACGATTACATACCTAGGTACCTACTACAACAAA
>CAXKVI010000001.1:7381877-7439377 GCA_964058755.1 Campiglossa producta | reverse complement strand
AAAGTCTAGCATAATAGCACAAACAAACTTAAGAAACAAATTTAATTGTTTTTGGTTTTATTTTTATTTAGTTTTTTTTTAATTCAATTTTATTTGTTTTCTTTTATATTATTATACCCAGTGTACTAGTACAAGTACAAGGGTATATTAATTTTGTTCACATAACGGTAGTACGTAACGGCACAAAATAATCGAGATAGATATAGAGTTCCATATATGAAAGTTCTTAGGTTGAAAAGAGGAGTCCATTAAGACATGTCCGTCCGTCTGTCCGTCCGTCCGTCCGTCCGTCCGTCTGTGTACACGATAACTTGAGTAAAAATTGAGATATTTGCATGAAATTTTGTATACAGGTTACCTTTTGGCCAAGGTAGGTTGCTATTGAAAATGGGCGAAATCGGATGATAACCACGCCCCCTTTTTCGATATCGAAAATTTCGAAAATCAAACAAATTGACATATCTCGGTAGCTGAAATGGCTAAAATGATATAATGTTATAGGTGAATCCCCCTGGTAATTCTCTTATGATTTTTCCATAAATTTTTTATAGGGGGCGTGGCACCGCCCACTTTTAAGGGAGGCGTTTTTGAAAATTTGGCTGGTCGTAACTCTTAAACAGATTACGATAGAACGATGGAATTTGGTACAAAGCATACTAGTATCGTTGGGAGTATACCTGATAAAATTGGATAAAATCGCCCTCCAACCATGCCCACTTTCGATATCGAAAATTTCGAAAATCACATAAATTGACATATCTCGGTAACTAAAATGATATAATTTTATAGGTGAATCCCCCTGGTAATTCTCTTATGATTTTTTCATTAATTTTTTATAGGGGGCGTGGCACCGCCCACTTTTAAGGGAGGTATTTTTGAAAATTTGGCTGGTCGTAACTTTTAATCTGATTACGATAGAACGATGGAATTTGGCAAAAAGCATACTAGTATCGTTGGGAGTACTGGATAAAATCGACTTTCAACCACGCCCACTTTCGATATCGAAAATCACCTAAATTGACAGAATTCGCAAACGGAAATGGGTAAAATAGTATAATTATAGTATAATTTGGTAGTTAAATTTGTAAGGAATTGTCTACTATTAACGAGTCTTAAAAGATGAGTGAGCCACCTATAATTTTTTCGATAATATATATAGGTACTACTATTGTTTCCATACACTGGGTATTTAATGTTCGGCTTACCCGAACTTAGACTTCCTTACTTGTTTTTTCTTAGCTTTATTTTTTTAATTTAATTCCATTTTTTATTAATTTTTGGTTTTTTATTTATTATTTTATTTTATTTTATTTTATTTTATTTTATTTTATTTTATTTTATTTTATTTTATTTTATTTTATTTTATTTTATTTTATTTTATGAATATGGCCCAATCAATCTATATTCAAAATTTCATCCGAATCGGTCAAGCAGTTCCCGACAGAGTCCGGATATATAAATATACAAATCGACAGCCCCAGTGCAAAACCTTGTAAATCACTATGTTTCCAAAAAATAAGGTTCTGAGCCTTTCCCATAAATCGTGGACTTACGCGCATTGAAATGCAGCCAAAATCGGGTTACAACTTTCCGTTTCTTTTCAGTGGTGAATTAAAATTATCATAGTTTTTTCTCTCTCCTGAAGACTTTTTGGTTTTGAACATACACGGTTTTGCAGTGTGGCTGTCGAAATATACATGTATACAAGATTAGCTCGTTTAAAGTTATAAGATTTATCTTAATTTAATTTAAGTTCCGATCGCTCCAGAAGCACTCAAGTTCAGAAAATTTCCCTACAGGGTTTCAATATATATACATGTGTATGTGGAAATGTCAATTTTAATTTTATCTGCAATCATGTTGTCAAATTAAAGGAAAATTGCAGATGTCACGATATTTAATTGCACAACTTTTCAAAGAAAGCTAACTGTTGTAGAAATTATATTCGAATTTTATTTGTATTATTTGTGTTTATTATTAGTTTAATCAAAGATAAATCACAGCAATGAATACGAGCAATATGCTCCGAACATGACATAAAGGAAACCTCACATATATATGCTGCTGTTTTGAACAAATGAACAAAACAAAAACTACTACTTATATGTGAAAACACTTTATTTCAATTGACATTGATAAATTTGGATAGCCATGTATATATTTTCTTTTAATAATAAATTACTGAATTCGTTGAAGTGTACATTATTTTTGTTTTCCTGCATACCTCCATTTCAAGTATCTGTGTGAGTGTTAATCTGAGTGTTGATAACTTATTCTATGTACACAAATATCTTTTAAATGAATTTTCGAGTTTTGTTAATAAAATACTATATTTGTCTTTTTAAATATTTTCTTGCATCTAACCAAGGCACGGACGACACATTCCACTTGCAACGAGTCAACACCTCAACCACGTACATCAGCACACGAAGAAAACTACGGGCGAATTCTATGCAAATGGTAAAAGTAAATATTGAAGTTTAATCAATGCTTATTTAAATATTCTTACACTCACATTCATAAAAATTAAATTGGTCGGTAAAGTTTTTAGAAGGACATTTTCATACAAACTTTGTACTACAAGCTTGATTAATCTTTTAAGTATATTTGTTATGCATTTATAGGACACGGTTGAAAATTTGAACCTAAATTTTAAACTTTTTTGGACTACATATATGACCAAACTGGATTCAAATTCAATAAAATTTGGATTCAAATTCAATCTAGATCAGTTTTCATGAAAATTGGTTAAATTAATCGGATTTCAATTATAAACAAGAAATGTTTTAACAATTTTTTAAAGATAAAATAAATTTTTTGTCCGTTGGCGGGAATTCGAACCAAGACTCCCCGCATCATGCCCGTCTGCTTTACCACTGAGCTACATCGCACACATAAATGTTGTTGGCAAAATTCAATCTTGAATAAGCTTTCAAAAATAAATTTGAATTTTCAAACCAAAAAGTTTTAATTTTAAACCGAAAAATTTTAATTTTCAAACCAAAAAGTTTTAATTTTAAACCGAAAAGTTTTAAGAATAAAATAAAACTAAAAAAATGTGGCAGTTGGCAGGATTCGAACGAAAACGCTCAGGAGTCACAGCCGACTGCTCTACCGCTGAGCTATGACGCACATGAAGTTTTTGTGAGCAAAATGCAATTACATTCAAACAAACCAAAAATAAAACATTTAGAGTTCTTTTTCATTTAGATTTTAAATCGAAATCAAAAGAAATTTAAAATCTTTGAATGTATTTGGACGTTTTGAAACATTGTACAAAAAAATTTGAAAAATTGATTAAACTTTATACGGGTTTAAAATTTGGGTTCATTTTTTTAGCCGTGTATGCGTACTTATTTGAAATGTCCTACAAGGCATTTTTAAGCATTTTCATGCACTTCACAGCCTAAAAGTATGCAATTGATTTATAGGCAAAACATTCGATAAAATGCGTGCCTATAGTAATAACGTAGCAGCTTTCCAGTGATAAATAAAAACAATTTAAAAAAACAAATAACTAGAAAATCGTTATTTTACCCTAACTTTAATCGTAAATAAACATATCTGTGCTTAACTAAATGCACTCAGAGATGACATTTAAATCCACAATAAATTCTTAAATTTCCAACTTTTATGATGCTGTCTATTTGAAGTTCAAATACTGTCACACTCGCATACTTACCCTTCTTTTCTCTTTTCTCTTTTTGCTTTCAGAGTCAATTTTCATGTGCGGAGGGCACAGTGTTGCGGTAGTGCCAGCACCATAAACGCAATCACTCACACACACAAAACATACCGCCCACAAGAACAAATATAAACCGAAATATTTCGCGTGCAGAATCCACGGAATATGAAGAATATTGAACTGTCATTTAGTATTAAGCTGGAAAACGAATATTTAAGTGCATCTACATAAATAAAAATATGTATGGTATTTTACTCAAAGACAAAAATGCGCGATGCTGCGAAAGTTGAGCGAAAATCTTGACAGCATTCGGTGTGTTTATTTTAAAATAGAAAAATATGTCAGTGCGTATGAGTAAAATAATAACTCGCATGTTTGAGAGAAATTGAAATGGACAGTGAATGCGCACGCATCTAGTTTGATAATAGAAACTGTTACGCTAAAATTTATAACAACACAAAACGAATGCTGGTTGTAAAAAGTATCGACAGTTAAATATTAAAAAAAAAAAAATCGATGAAAACGATCAAATTACATACAAAAATATTAAGGTTAAGCTGAAAATAGAGTTTCACCTTAAAAAGTTCTAAGGACGTGTGCTTTTTGCAAAGCACATCTCATTATTTGCATGTACGTGTTTACTAGGGTGGTCCTAAAAAAATCGATTTTCCTTTTTTTTTCGAAAGGCTTACAGAAAACAGAATGCCTATTCCAAGGCGAATTCATACAGAGGGGTTCGAGCGAATTCAGATCTACACACACGCACACACTCCTTGTAACTGAAAATGTCAGACAAAGCAACAACATAAGCAATTTGACAGCTACGATTCGATATTCAAGGAAGAAGAAGAAACCATATGATGGGAGGATGCCACCTGTGGGAAAGCTTCTATATGGCCAAAATCGCGGACTGTTACGTTACATTGAGACACACTTTTCAACACAAACTACTACAAAAAGAGATGGATTTGCAAACTTTCTATATTTTTGGCATATGCATCTAAAAGTGCTCTTCTGAAGTAACATTTTCTATAGATATGAAAATTTTTGTATTCCTTCTTACTTAGGAGTTATGGACGACTTTGTATGGACTGTTACGTTACACATTTTGGAAGTAGGTTTCGAAGTTCCATTAAATTTTTGAAAAAGTCTGCGCTTTTGTCAAATTATGTTAAGCATGTAGTATATAACATTAACATAACAGCTCGGATTGTTACGTTACACAAAAAAAAATTGTTACGTTACACGTGCGATTTGCGTTTAGATAAAAAGCGCATTTAAACATTAAATATAGCTTTGCTGCGATTTTCATGGTATATAACATAAATTCAGTTGTATTAGGATCAGACATCCAAAAATTTCTAAAGAGAGGCCATAGTTCAGGGGAGAAAGATAGAAAATCGAATTAAGACGGTAATGATTCGGGTCTAAGGTATTTTTGGTTTATCTACCTCTTTTACTAGTGGACATGAAAGAGTGACAAAAATTATAAAAAAATATGCCGAGCATACTCTTCTGGTGAAGTGATGCTCTATCAAAAGTCAACATTTTCTATCGCGGATGTATCCATATAGCTACGTCAAGAAGTTGAATTCCTTCGGGAAAAACTGCGACCTTTCGAAATGTGACTTATAAGTGTCTGGGAGATAGATAAAATTATGAAAAAAACATGGTTACAAGCTCTACTAATACCCAGCCAACATTTTCTATCGCGGATGGCCCCTAAAGTTACTTCAAGAAGTTGAATTTCATCGCGGAAGTTATCGCTGTTCCATCTTTTTCTCATCATCCTTCGGGAAATACTGTTCCCCGTATATGTGACGTCCATACGGTGCTTAGGCGACACTTCGGAAAGTGACTTATAAGAGTCGCCTGGGGGACAGAAAAAATGATGAAAAAAATAAAATAAAAAATTATTCAAAAATTACATTTTACCGGGACTCGAACCCGGAACCCTACGCAAACCAGGCGAACACGCTAGCTCTAGGCCCAGTCTATTTACATAGAAATTCAACAATATATATTCAAAAACGAAGCTACCGGCACTTATGCGACACTGAGTAACTAAGTAATGGAGTAACTCCAAAGTGACGTCAAGAAGTCAGATACGCGATATTTATGTTTCTTGTTGTTGTACAATGTAAAGCACCTTCTAGATGTGATGCAAGTGTTACTTATGCAATATAGGGTGCCCTGATTTTCTGTATGCCGTTCGAAAAAACGACAACCGAATTTTTTAGGCTCATACTCAAGTGAGTAACATGCTACATATGTAAGTATTTTATAAATGTATGTTAGTATGTAAAAGTCATAGAGTAGCTCACAACAACTCACTTTGCATGGCTGATATTACTGTGTACTTAAATTTAGTATGTATGTACTTGAAATTTTTAGATATTACCAAAAATACAAATAACTTTGTATAAGTATTTAGTTATACATAGAATTAAGTAATTAATATGATGTAACTACATATATGTATTTTATAGTTGAAATACTGAAGAAATTCATTTCAAAAAACAACGAATGCTTTAACAATTTTATTATTTTGAGCATACACAAAATAGTAGAATACTTCAAAAACGGCTGTAGAGCTCTTCATAATCTGGTCTGTACTTAGACTTAATGTTCTGAAAGCCGTAAAAGCCCAAACATTTGATAAAATTTCTATAATCAATAACTCTGAAATAAAAAGTTGAAAAATTTTGGATGAGCTTTCATCACCTTTAACAGAGCTTAACTTCACTTGAATATAAATTTTTGTCGATATCTCGAAAACCGGTTCGCATATGGGCTTAAAAACCACTCCGGGTTAACCCTAATTTAATACCCATATCGTGAAGGGGCATTTTAGTATAGTTCAGGTTCAGATTTTGACCGATATCACACGCCCACTTTTCAAGTTCAGTGGATTTTTTCAATATATGTAGTTTTTATGCATACCAAAAGATCAAGTTTGAGCTCGTCTCGAGCAAAAAGCTCAGTTGTTATGCATATGACCCATTGAACAAATTTAATATTTGCACAATATACTGCACACTTATTTATAGTTTTAAACAGCCATCGCCGCCTAGTGGCTCTTTCGGCTCGCTGTGGCTCTACAACATAATCATGTGGCTCTTTTGTGGCTCACAAAAACAAACCAGATTCGCAATAAAAAATACGAAAAGTCATTGCAATATTATTCTTGGAATGCCGTTATCGTCTCCATTACGGCGCACACTCAATTCATTTAGAATGTGAATGCATAACGGTACACACACGATTTCATAGGTGCTTACGGATATACTTACGGGTACATATACATAGATATGTATGTGCATATGCATTTGTAGTTGTATTTCTTATGATTCCATGACCGAAGTTGTTGTATAAAGTATGAATTTGCTGTTGTATGGCTCAGTAGGTTGAAAACCCTGGCGACCCCTGGTTTAAAATATATTTTTTACTAATCAGAAAGGCCAACCCATGGAAGCTTTTCGCAAGAAAAGCGTTAAATGCTAAAAATGTGTACGTAGATTTTTTTGATGTGGATGTGCAAAGCTTTAAAGTGTATTAAGGAGAAAATCTCATGTTAAGGAATACATTTTTAAACAATAATAAATAAATGTATAAAAGTATATGTATGATAGATTTTTTTCTTACTAATGGAAAAGTAAGTGAGTAAAGTAAGTATCAATCTGAAATAGGAAAATGTTTAGGTTTTTTTTTAATTGGTGGCAATTGGAAACACCAACCTCTCTTAAAATGCCCACACTGCTTAATAATGTGCTGTTCATGCTGAGCCTGCATTTGGCATTTTAGCATTTAGCAGGATATTTCCCATAGAAATTTGAAAACTAAACGCAACTATATGCTACTTTATTTCTACATTAGCTTTAGCATCTTCGGAGATGCAGTACGAAAAAAAATTTCCTTGTATGAAAAAATGTTGCATACTTTTGAGCGAACCGCTGTTTATATTAGTATATCTTCTCACTAAGTAAGTCAATGTACTTATGCAATAATTTTTTCTGTCAAGAGTTGCAATTTTCGAGGTGAAGAGTTTCCAAGTTTGTTTAGAAAGTCGGTTTCTTTACCCACGAACTCACTTTTATAAAAGAAATGGAGTTTATCTGAAAAGGCAAGCATACTTCCACTTGCGATATTGGAACGCACCTTAAGCATTCGAAAATTAGCGAAAGCGCATTTTCAAAATGCGGCAGCATGAAGGCATCTTTGAAATGTACGACTAAAAATGGGAAATGCTGCTTTTAAAACTCAGCATGAACACCACATAAAACTCATAAATTAACTCTTTAAAGCACAAGTGGTATACGTTCAGTTTAGGGGAAAATGTGTTCTATATAACACGCTATCGGGGTGAGTCCTAGCCCCCTTAGAAACCGAATAAATAGCAGAACTAACTTATGAAATCAAGGGTACCCCCTATTTCTTGACAACACAAAACCTTGAATATCTCAGTTCGAGAAAAGGTCTTTAAAAATCTAAAAAATAATAAATTTAAATAATTGAGTGCGTCAACACTTAAAGTCAACAGTTTCCTGAACTAACAATACTCGTAATTTCCAAGAAGTTTCTGTTTGAATAGGTAAATTCTTCTGATAAAGCGTACTTTACAAGATAAACTACTCAATGGAAGGCAGATACCCCGGAGGAAATCAGAATCTTATTTTATATAAATATGTATGTATGCACGTCAAATAGTTTATTTCTAAAACATAATAGTAAACCAAATATGCTCCCACTACTTTGTATATTTCCTACCAGGTACCCAGCACAATCATTCTTAACTAAAAATAGCTAGAAAATCCAGGCAACATGTAATGTTACAAATGCAAAGTGACATGATGTAACATCTGTTACTATGGCTAAAATGAGAGTAGTGCGGCTCATATTGCCACTCAAAATCTAAAAAGTATTAGTTAAGGATGACAAGTTAAATTTGCATAAACAAGAGCAAACTGGAGCATACGACGCAACCACACTCGCCAATTTTAACAACAACAAGCATTCAGCAGTGCTAAACAATTTAAAATGCAAAGCACGCAAAAAAATCAAATTCTGGCATATCGAAAAAAACTTCAAAGTTTGTGTAATGTGATTTTACTTGTTGTGAATTTTTTTTTTGCCATTGCCATTGTCATTTTCACTTTTTTTCTAAATTTTTTTAATTTATTGTGTGATATTTTGAATGGTGAAATTACACTTGGACCTGTGCTCACAAACCATACGGCATAAGAAGTTTCCCAGAGGCTATATTCACAATGACCTTTGTTGGTTGAAGCGGGTAATGCAAAAACTTTCCACAAAAGCCAGCAGAGGTGACATATGTTTGACGTATGCCACTTTTATATAATTTATATTTTTATTTATTTAATTTTGAATAAAATTGTTTGAAAAAGTTTTTTATAGTTTCTTGATTGCGATAAAATTTGCTAGACGTATTTCCACATACATATGTACTTGTGCAATAACGAAAGCGACTAAAGAAAACGAAAAAGGGTAAACGAAATACTCTAGGAGTTCATAAAAAAAAAGAAATAAGAATAATTATAACGAAATATCATGAATATCTGAGCAGAGTTGTGCCATTTTGAGTAAAAAATTATTCAAATAAAAAATAAAAAATTATTCATTATTTAAAAAATATTGAGTGATGAGTGACCGGCTATTTTTATTCATAAAAATCATAGTGATAAATAATAAGTTATTTTTATTTCAAGCGATTCTTGAATAAAATGACTTGTTATTCATCACTCAAGAAATGTTGAGTGATGATAACGCGTTATTTTTATTTATGGAATTCTTGAATAAAGATAAAACTTCATTTTTAATCAGTTCGGCGTAACCTCGGGACCATTTTCTGGATCGTTTCGGGACTGTTTCGGTGTCATATCATACGATGTCATATCATACGATGTCATATCATATGATGACATATCGTATGACATCGTATAATATGACATCAAATGATGTAATATCATATGATATGACATCATATGATATGACATCATATGATATGATATCATATGATATGACATCATATGATATGACATCATATGATATGACATCATATGATATGGCATCATGTGATATGACATCATATGATATGGCATCATGTGATATGACATCATATGATCTGGCATCATATGATATGACATCATCGTATGATATGACACCGAAATGATCCCGAAAATGGTCCCGAAACGATCCAGAAAATGGTCCCGAGGTTAGGCCAAATGTATTGCCCATATGGGTATAATTTGCAGGGGTCTCGATGGACAAATTTTTCATTAGTAAATAACTGATTAAAAATGAAGTTTTATCGTTATTCAAGAATTCCATAATTCAAATAACGCGTTATCATTCAAGAATCGCTTGAAATAAAAATAACGTATTATTTATCACTTTGATTTTTATTAATAAAAATGACCGGTCACTCGTCACTCATATTTTTAAAATCTATACTATAATAAAACTGTAGAAAAGTCGTGTCTGTACATTGAAAATTTCTTTGAAAAAATGACTGGGGATGACTTGAGGAATGTTATAGAGTCCATCTCAACCATTTTTAGAATTATTGTCTGTCTGTTTGTCTGTTTGTCTGTTTATCTGTTTGTCTGTTTGTCCGTTTGAACGTAAGGATCTCGGAAACTAAGAAACGGATTTTAATGAGACTTTTTCTGGTGGACAGCTTGAAGCTTAGAAGGAGCCCTAAACTTTATTTTATCAAAATCGCCCAACAAACAAAAAAGATATAGTCATTTTAAGTGAGGTACCTATGAAATTTTTTTTTTGTAAAAAGATTTATATGAAGAAAAATTCACTTTTTTGTCAAAAAAAAAAACAAAGCGCGCCTCTCACCTGGAATAAAACTCTAGAAAAGTTGTATCTGCACATTGGAAATTCCTTGGCTAAAATTACTGAAAGTGACGAAGGGAATGTTATAGACTTCATCTGAACTATTGTTATATTTTTTGTCTTAATTTTTATCAATGAGAGTGGGTATCAAAGTAGGAGCAGATGAGGTAATGAGATTAAGGAGATGGAAGGAAGGAAGTATTTCGGAAAAACTCTACTGGAATTGCCAACAGAGATAGGGGGTTAACCCAAACATATTTGACAGAAAGGAATATGACATAGGAAAGAAAGCCAAGGAAAAGAGGTTGATGAAGAGGAATTGGACCCGAGAATAAGTTTGGCAAAAGCAAAAAATTGTTTCAATAGAAATTAGTACCACCCTAAAATACAGATCCACCCGGACAACGTCGGGTTCCCTGCTAGTAATGAATAATTTTTTATTTCTATTTTTTCGTCACTCGTCACTCAAAAAGTGATAATGAGTAATATTCATTTTTCAAACATAATTTAAATCGGCGGGCACTCAGCAAAACTACCCTAAATGAAAACTACCGTTAGTTTGCAAGTCTGCCTGAAAATATCATAGTTGGTATATTTTCGAGAATACCTTTCATTTGTTACCCATATTGGCATAATTTTCTCTATATTAAAAAAAAAAAATAGTTGGCAGCCCTGTTAACCGCATGAAGTGGCAACACCCAAGTAAAAAGGCTTAGAATGAAGCATACTTTCTATGTATGTGTCAAATTTGATCCAAATCGCTTCAGCTGTTCCCGAGATATTGCTCCTTATACTAATAAAACGCTAGGTGGCAACCCTGGCTGAAAAATATCTTCGTTGAATTATGGCATATATGCTCAATATTTAAAAGGAAATTGAGATAGGTGGCAACCCTGTAAACCGCTCGAAGTGGCAACACCCAAGTTAAAAGTCGTAGAATGAAGCATACTATCTGTATGCCAAGATTGATCCAAATCACTTTAGCCGTTCCCGAGATATTGATATATAAAATAATTAAGTCCGTTGCCACTATTATTTTCCTCAAGTCCGAACACTGTTGCTACTATTTTTTTTTTATATAAATTTCAATCTCTATAAACATTTGGTATCTCCGCCTAAGAAGTTAACTTCAAAAATCTATTAATCTATGTATATATAAACACCCCACATGAACAACTTTAGGAACCTCCTGTGAGCGAACCGTTTGACCGATTTGAATGTAATATGCACCCCTAAAGATTTTATTGGTCGAATTTTCGATAACAAGCGATACTAGTAAAAAGAAAACGAAATAATG
Organism: Campiglossa producta; assembly: GCA_964058755.1. NCBI lineage: Eukaryota > Metazoa > Arthropoda > Insecta > Diptera > Tephritidae > Campiglossa > Campiglossa producta. Next base: position 7,427,531 of record CAXKVI010000001.1, on the reverse strand, counting down.
TCTCAACACAAGGATAACGTTATAGTACCAATGCTAGTCAACATTGGCTTGGAATACGTCGGTTCAATACTACTACATTAATCAATTAGAAACTATCATCGCTCGCTTGACAGAAGCATGAATGTGCCAAGAAACATGAATGTGTCGCATGACACCTTGGCGTATACGTAACAATTTTGCACACATTCATGTTGCTGGCAAAATGAAAATTGTACACATTCATGAAAAGGGCATTGCAAATTTCCGCAGGTTCCTTGTACTGTGGAAACCCAGGATTTTCGTGAATCGTAGAGAAAAGAGAGATTAGTCAAGTGAGGCTATTAACTCAAATCTGCAAAATTGGCACATTCATGCCTCTGGCAAGCGATATATGTATATCATTTTAGAGAATGAAAAATGTTTATAATTTTATTTACATAAGCACATACAAAATATTTACATATATGAAATTGACTAGAATATTAACTAATATTTTAATTCTGAATATACTTAAGTAGTGTTTTGAAAACTTTTTTGAGCAAGTTTAGGTAGAAATATTACTTAGTGTTAAACATTTCAGTTAAGAAGTTATTGTGTGAAAATGCAATAGTTTTTTAATATTTTTCTAAAAATCACGTTGAGTTTGAAATCATCACAAGGATATTTCTTCATTCATATTAAGTCGCCGCTACCCCAGCATTCACCAAATGCGACACTTTTTTTGTTCCGGATTCATGGCTGTGCCACGTTTGCATTTGAATGTTTCCGCAAACTCCTCCGAATTCGTCAGAACACCTTTCAAACGTATCTTTCCTGGACAATGTGAGTCCTCGAGCGCATAGCGTGATGCCGCCGGTGTATAAGTTTCACACCATAAATTACCAAATGATATGAAAAATAATTGCTCATTTGTATATTTCTCCATTCCAGGCAATTTGAGTCGTTCAGCGCCCATTTCTGTTACATACCTGGCATAGGCGTGGAACGCCTCACGCATGCCACCATTATCGGCAATATTCTCACCCAGCGTCAACTCGCCATCAATCTAAGAATATTTAAAAAAAAACTTTAGTTATGAACTCAAAAAAATTGCTCATCTCAATTTTCTTACATATTCATCAATGTCATCTAAATAATATTTACTATATTGGTCCACAAAACATTCGGTGCGATTTATATATTCTTTGATCGTCTCATTCGACCACCACTGTAACATATTGCCATTCTTGTCGAACATCCGTCCACTATCATCAAAGCCATGTGTCAGCTCGTGTCCCAATATTGTGCCAACGGAGCCATAATTGAGAGCCCTAGTTATGTTTCAATTATTTGAGCTCGATATTGATAATCAAGTAGAAAATATCTTACATTTTTGCGCTGCGACATGGTGCTCGAAGCAATAGTTGCGTGCAGTAGCAAAATTGGTGAACTGTAAGTGCTCATAAATGTGACGTTGCTGTAAAATTGTTTGATCAAATAGATAGTACCTGGGTGACCGAGCTTGATCGGTGTTTTCGATTTTGTCCAACCTACCTACATTTTTTCAAATATTCTAACTTACCAACATAAACTTTTCAAAATATTTAGATTTCCGAAAAAATACCAAATAGGTGGCAACTTTATAAACCGCCTCAAGTAGCAAATAAAAGTAGAAAATCTTAGAATGAAGTATACAAACAAATTTTATCCAAATTGGCCAATATATGATAGGCAGCAAGGTGGCAACCCTCTGTGCCAACTCATTTCTAGGACATCATGGTTGGTCTATTGCTAAAAGTACGTTTGAAATGATGTCCATATTGACATACCTTGTTTAACATTAAAAAAAATGGATAGGTGGCAACCCTGTAAACTGCCACATGTGGCAACACCCAAGGAGACAATCTTAAAATCAAGAAAACTATCTCTCAAAATGACCTTAAAATGATCGCAAAATATCCCAAAATGACCCTGAAATGATACCAATTTAATCCCAAAATATTCCCAAATGGAACCCAAAATGATCCTAAAATTACTCCAAAAAAACCCTTAAAGAATCCCAAAATTATCCGAAAATGACCCCAAAATGATACAAAATTTAACCCAAAATTATCCCAAAATGATTCTAAAATAATCCAAATATGTGCCCAAAATGACCCTTAAATATACAAATACAATACAGTAAAATGGTAACCCTGGGCGGCAACCCTACTTAAAAAAAAAATATTTTATTTGGTGCGTCGCCGAAAATACCTTTCAGTGATACCTATATTGGAATATATTGCTCCATAGGTGGCAACCCTGGAACCAAGTGGCAACACCACAGTGGATGGTCTTAGAATTCGCACACTACCTCTATTCCAAATTTCATCGAAATCTGTCAAGCGGTTCTCGAGATAGTACCAGATATACAAACATACTGCGATAAGGTGGCAATCCTAGGTGGCAACTTTACTTGAAAATATTTTAGTTGGTATGTAGCCGAACCTTTCATATGTTACTTAGGTTAGGTTAGGTTAGGTTGTGCTGGCAGGCCAACGCAGTGGCCTCACATAGACGCTTGCGTCCGTAGTGTTACCAGAAGAAAAAGAAAAACTTTTTACGACCTCTTGCTATACAGTTACACTTCAGTGTCTATTTTGGAAAATAGTGATGTTCTCTTCGCAAAAATCAGAAGCCTACTAGGGCTTATTTCTGTAAGTGACTCTAGGTTGGGCAATTGTTACTTAATATTACAAAAAATTTAGCAAAGTGGCAGCCCTGTCACAAAAAAGCTTATCAACAGAAGCAGTTGGCATACAATTTGTAGGATAAAAATTAAAATCGGTGCACCACAAAATGATGTAGAATCTAAAAATCTTTGAAGGTCTTTTAGGCCATAATGAAACATAGGGAGAAAAACAATTCAAATTTTGTATGGCAATGCAAAGTTTTTATGGAGTGTCTAGCTTCCAACAGATTTCGCACGCCTCATTTGGAAAAAAATCTTTTGTAAATCTACTACTATCTCGGAAACGAATCAAATTTGGCATTTGGTATGCTTCATTCTAAGAATCTCATTATTAAAACCTTTATATTAAGTCGCTTTCTTGTTTGCACCACCTTTTTCATACGAAATTTCGGAATCTTGCAAAGTCTTTTTAGGTAGCTTCCCGTTGAGCTAGACACTTGAAACTTGGAACATAGTTCGGGGCTCTGTGACATTGCAATGTGAACGAAAAAAGTATCAGCTAGGTGGCGCACGGTAAATACGCACGGATCGAGATATTTCGAAAACTAATTTGTAGTTGAGAATTTTGTGATCGACTTTTGACCAACTTCCAGTTAACCTAGGAACTTGAAACTTGGCATTAAATTGAGGGAACAGTGACACCACAAATAGTAAAAATCAAAATTCCGATAGATGGCACGCTGGTCTATATAATTGCAAATCTTAAAAAAAAAAAAAATTAGAACACTCCTGGACTTTTGCGATCGATTTTCATGTTTTCAAATCTCAAAAATTGAAAATTCCGATAGATGGCACGCTGGTCTATATAATTGCAAATCGTAAAAAAAAAAAATTAGAAGACTCCTGGACTTTTGCGATCGATTTATATATTTTCAAATCTCAAAAATTTACTAAAATTTCAAAACGAAGAACACAGAAACCATGTCTTTATTTAGCGACAAATTTGCTGAAGCTTTTTGCCAGCATTCATATAAAGGTTGTCTTTAAAATTTTTTTAACATCTTTTAATTTTTTAATATTGAACAAGACATCCCAATATGGGTATCAAAGGAAACCTATTTTCTGCTGTATAACAACGAATGCCAACGGCGAGTATCGAAGGGAGGCCTCGACTGAGATGGGAAAAAACAGGTGGGGACGACTTTAACTGCCCCGATCAATATCTCGGGGACTGCTAAAGGGATTTGGATAAAAAATTTCGGCGGTTTACAGGGTGGGTGCCTATCTCATGTTTGTTTTTCATTTAAACTGGAAGGGCTCCATTCCAACTATTTAATGATTTGGCCTAAAATAGACAGGTTGTGAAACTCTTGACCAATTTTTGTGCTAAACTTCATAAAATATATAAATAACTATGGTGTATTGATAATCATTTATCTAAAGTGCTTGTGTCAATTTGTAGTACATCAAACAAATGTGTGTAAGTACTTAATGGGCTTGCACATCACTCCATCTGATACGAATAAAGATGTGCAGAGTTAAGCTGTCAATAAATTGCAGTATTCGAATAAAGCTCAACAGTGCAGTGCAAGTCAGCTAAAAAAAATGAAGAAAAAAAGTATAGCAAACAAATGAAATGACAAATGAAGAGAAATATGCAGCGCTTTCAACAACTCACTCCATCCCGAGATCATAGAAAGGATACTGCAATATGGCTATGGGTATAGCTGAAAGAGATGTGGGAGATAAAAAACGGAAACAAATTCAATTTGAATAATTTAAAAAAATGGCAACCACCCACGCAGACACTTACTTATCGTATTCGATTGAAATGTATGAAATGCATTTACATTCGACGGTGATGTAGCCCAACCGAATGGTTCCATCTCATAGAAATGATCCAATTTTTCTTGCAACTCCCAGCGCAGCACACCAATCATATTCTCCAAGTGTGTACTCTCGTTTACACGCACACCAGCATAGTGTGTATTTAGTGCACTTGCATTACGCAACCATGCTGGATAGCCGATAAAACTCGTCATGGATGCTGATTTCTGTAGCGTCTCATGCTTGGTCGCCTTGTCCATCCAAGCAGTGCTGTGTACTAATTTATCAAATGAGTGTCGTATATCGCTCAACATACGCTCCACCTTAGGCAATTTGTTAAGTGTGAAATCATCATCGGCCAACACATAGCTTACAGCCATACCCATTAGGCTATTAACACCATGTGCACAATAAAGTGAACGCGGTGAGCTGCCTTCGGTGCCCACAATTTGACGCAAATACTCAGAGTGTAGTAGGCGCATATCGCTGGTGGTATGCAATATTAATTCCTCGACCACGCTCAGCCAAATGTAGAACTCGATATTTGTAGTTGTTGTGCTTTGCAGAAATTCGACCAGTTCTTGCAGGTAGTGTATGTCTGCATGACTGGTGATGATGGTCAGCTCGGATATGTTGAAGTGTTGTGTGTGATTTGCTTCTTTCATCATTTGTTGCAAATATTGTTGCCAGCTTAGAATGGATTTTGGTGCGATTAGCTTATCTGTTTGATTTTGGAAATCAACTACGGATATGTAGACAATATCCTCCATTGGGTTGGATAAAGCTTTGGTGCTATTTTCGGCATCTTCCTTCAACTATGAGAAAATGGAAAATCAGATACAATTCATTGTTATTTACATATATACTAGCTGACCCCGCTGACATTGTCCTGCCATAAATTTATTTCTCTGCATGTTTCTCTAACCCTATATATATTTTAATACCTTAATCTCTATCCCCATAGCTATCCCTACCATCAGGTTGTGAAAGGCAATATGAAAACACTGACGGGTGCTGTAATGCATTTCTCGCATGGCTTAATTTAAAAAAGAGTGCCTTGTGTCCTATTGTGGCCGTATAATGAAAGTTTAAAATTTGAAGCTACAGCCAAGACAGAGATCGTGATCCTAACGAAAAGAAGGATCCCCACACTCATTAACATGACTGTTGGGGATCAACAGATAGAAACGCGTCGCTCTACAAAATATTTAGGGGTGAAATTGGACAACAAGCTGACCTTCTCGGAGCATTTAAGAAGCTCTTGCGAGAAGGCTGTGAAAACCATCACAAGTCTGAGTCGGCTAATGGCAAACACAGGTGGACCAAAGCCATGCATAAGAAAGTTGCTGGCGTCCGCCTCAGATTCTATACTATTGTACGGTGCAGAAGTCTGGGTGGATGCAATGAAATTTCAGAAGTACCAGGCAGCTATTACCGCGGTTCAACGCAGAGGGGCCCTGAGAATCGCCTCAGCATACCGCACGGTCTCCGCAGACGCTGTTCTGGTCATTGCGGGGACCATACCGATATACCTCCTCGCTGAGGAAAGAAAAATTATGTACGACACTCGTGCAGAGGTACGTAGAGACGTTGCTGCAACGCAGGCGCGAGGTAAATCGATCCGGCGGTGGCAACTACAATGGAGCAACAGAACTGCTGGAAGGTGGACCAGGGTTTTAATCCCCGAAGTGGAACCATGGCTGAATCGGCCGCATGGAGAAGTCGACTTTTACCAGGCCCAATTCTTAAGCGGACACGGTTATTTCCGTGAGTACCTGCACAGAATGGGCAAGGTTCATACCCCGAACTGCACCTACTGTGGAGCCATAGACGATGTACGCCACACCTTTTTCGAATGCGAGCAATTCGCTGAAGAAAGAAGGCGGGTAGAAGAGACAATTGGCGAGCTTTTCCCAGGCAGTGTCAGTCGAAAGATGACCTCTGAAAATGCAAGATGGGATATAGTGAGGCGATACGCGAGGAACGTCCTCCTTGCGAAACGGGAATACGGTTGTCTAGCCAGTTAGCGTGAAGTAGCCACAGGGCTCACGTAACGCGCTTCCTTACCTGAAGTAATGCTAAGCGCGGTCCCAGGTAAGGAAGAATGCGCGGGCCGTGGGAGGTTAGGTTTTAGTGCGGTATACCTCAAGATAGGAAGGGAGTCCCACACTCGGAGAGTCCCGATGCTAGAGCATCTAGTAACGAGGACTTAACCCCGGTTAGTGCATAAAGCATTTCCTCCTCCCGCGAATACAAAAAAAATAAAAAAATAAAAAATAAAAATTTATTTTATTTTATTTTATTTTATTTTGTTTTATTTTATTTTATTTTATTTTATTTTATTTTATTTTATTTTATTTTATTTTATTTTATTTTATTTTATTTTATTTTATTTTATTTTATTTTATTTTATTTTATTTTATTTTATTTTATTTTATTTTATTTTATTTTATTTTATTTCATTTTATTTTATTTTATTTTATTTTATTTTATTTTATTTTATTTTATTTTATTTTATTTTATTTTATTTTATTTTATTTTATTTTATTTTATTTTATTTTATTTTATTTTATTTTATTTTATTTTATTTTATTTTATTTTATTTTATTTTATTTTATTTTATTTTATTTTATTTTATTTTATTTTATTTTATTTTATTTTATTTTATTTTATTTTATTTTATTTTATTTTATTTTCTTTTATTTTACTTTATTTTATTTTATTTTTTTTTATTTTATTTTATTTTATTTTATTTTTTTTTTTTTTTGTGTTATTATGTTTTTTTAATATTATTTATTTTTTTCTTTTATTTATTTTTATTTATTTCTTTTTATTAAATTTTGTTTACTTTATTTTTTCTTTTTTATTTTTTTTTTTTTATGGTATTATTTTTTTTAATATTATTTATCTCCTTTTATTAAATTTTTTTTACTTAATTTTTTTATATTTTATTTTATTTTATTTTTATTTTTTTATTTTGATCTTATTTTATTCAATTTAATTTTATTTTGATTTTATTTTATTTTGATTTTAATTATTTATTTCTTAAATATCAAGTATGAAAGATTTTGCGTTATTTACTTGTTCGTACTCACCTGGTATAATTTTTTTGCGAACTTCACCGCCTGTATGCTCATCTCAGTAATAGCGTCGTCAGTCGTTTCAACATCCGCATCAGGATTCAAATATAAAATATACGCCTCCACCATTTTCTTAATGTAAGTTAGATAAGTGAGCAATCCAGATGTTGTGTGCCTCTCTGCTTCTTCTATTTCATCCTCCAGCTCTCCGCTGTCATCATCCTCCTCCTCATGATTGGCTATCGCCTTGCGCTTAATTTTATTCAACAACTTATGCATGTCATCTTTGTTGCTGTAAAGAAAATTTAATTATTAGAAGTACTAAAAATACTCACGTGCCCACACCCACTCACAATGGCAGCGAGGAGTCCGTTTCCGGTGTGCCCAAAGCTATGCGATTAATCGTGCGATTTGCTGGATCCGGAAATATATCAAACCCCACCATTAAATCCATGCCCAAATTCTTTTTGACCAACACAAGACTATGCAACCAATTAAATTCCACATCTGCGCCATATTTGCGCTTCACATCAGCTGGCAGTGAGATATTGAGACCTGACGGCAATATTGGCAACTCAAATTTTTTCAGCAATTTTATTACCGGCTCCAACTCTAGTTTATCCAATAGATCTGTATTCATGCAAGCGCTATACATCGTTTTGGCTTTCCCCACCGCTTCGGGTTCCTCATCGCTAATGTTCGTTTGTAAGAATGAGCGAAGAGTGCGCATAATTTTCGATTGGCGTTCACGAAACCAGTCATTTGATGTGGCCGAATCGGGTTTGGGATGATCATCCGCCCAACGGCCACATGTAAATTTATAAAAGTCTTCACAGGGATCAGTCTCTTCGTCCATTGAGTAGATGAGGCTAGCGGCAGTGCGTAGGCACTCTTTGCTGCGACACACCTCTATGGGCATGCGTCCTGTTTAGCAATGGGTGGATAGGTTATTACCATAACAGTTCAATACTTGAAAGAAAAATTATGATTACTCACGATTTAAGCATATCACTAGTATAGCTATGACTAAAAGTATTATAAATAATATGAGCAGTCCAACCAATGCCTTATGGTAATATTTCCGTCGAAACCTGTAAGGAAACGAGTAATCATTAGAATGTAACATTTCCCATGGCTTTTGCTATTATGGCTGACACATGGCTGACGTGTATTAAACAGTTGCGGTAAACACAATTAAGTTGTAATTGAACTTTCATCAGCGGTGAGAATTCCACTTCTCATGCTGCATATGTCGGTAGTATTATAAAAATGTTGATATCTTCGACTATAGTACATATGTATATTCTTTATATTTCTAATGAGTCTTCACAGGGCAATTTGATTTAAATTTTTTCGGCATACCTTTTTTTGTGAAACCTTTTTTTTTTTGGGTAGCCGAAAACCAAAAGGCAAGCTAATAACACTACTCGACAAAATAAATCTCCAAGAATCAAAGTACATTTTCTTAATGTAAAATGTTCCCCTGATTCCGCATATTATATCCATTTTTCTGTGGCAGAGCTAGTTTTCGAGATACCGGTGAAAATATGAAAATTCCCAATTTTACAAAACACTACTTCATATAGGTAAGTAAATAATTTGTATTTTTCATTTTTCTCGGTCTAAACTATTGAATTATTCATTGTACTAATTCCCATAAACATTTTTTGTCATCATCTCTCATATAAATATCTTCAGTAGTTTGGTTACTATGCCAAAAAACGTTCCAAAAATTTTGAACAAAAAACCAATTTTTTACAAAATTTCAGATTTAACCACTTTAAAATCAGAATAAGTCTATAAACGAAAAATAGTTAGCCCTCCTATGATGTAGAAAAATTTATTTCGAAAATTTCAAGCATACCAGTTCAACATTGTGATGTTCCCTAGACTTTCTAAGCCCTCCTATATTAAAAGTCCTCAACAATCAGAAATTTTCTGTTTTTACCCAACAAATTTTCCGAAATTTCCATATCCTCGACATTTGATACATGATTACTATGTAGAATTTTCTGCTAATTCCGAAAATGTAATCATTTGGTTTAAAAGTAGAATAGTTTTCTAGGCCAATAGACTTATACTAAAGATAAATTGCTATCAACTTACTTTGATTGTACGCCAACGAATGTGGAATTATGTGGTGGCCGTTTGCTTACACCGTTACTGGACCCATTAACACCCGGCAAATATGGTACATCCTCAGCGACTGAAGTCGTGCTGTGTATGCTGAGGTTTCCTGAAAATGAGAGAATAAGTAACTTTATAAGCTGAAGTGATTGCGCCTTTATCAGGCCTTGCAACAATGTTGCATTCGCATTAGCGAATTCGTTTTCGCGAACAAAAAAAAGTAAACCGTTTACGATGGTGAACGTCCGCGAAGTCATCGAAGACACTTCTCAATTCGTTTCAGAATGCTGCACAAAATTTAAGTAGGTAGCTAAGCGTTCGCGAATGCATTTGCGAATAAATGCTTACGCGAACCTTCTTTTGGTAGTTCATCTTCTTGCCACGGACCACTTAGTTAAATTCGGGAACGTATAGTATGCTTTTTGGAATCCGCTCGGTATTTCTCGCGTCCTCTTCGAGATCATTTTATGAATTTGTTTCGGGAGTTTCAGGTAATTTTTTGGGACTATAACGCAACACATTTTTTACATTTTTAAAGTGGGTTTCTTCATCATTTATACTATCTATATCCATAGGTCATTCCATGCCAAATCGACAAATTTTTTACCCAAGCCCCTTCGATTTCGCTAAATATTTGCTATCATTTTTCAGAATTTTTTCAAATTTTTTTTTTCCCAAATCCAAAAAGTTATGAACTTTAAAAAGAAACGTTTTTTTAATTAAATGCTGTAACTTTTTAAAAAATCGACAGTTTGGGATCATTTTTTTTTTTATATTTTTGTTTTCAAATGTAGTTTTCGAAAAAAAAAAAATTTAAAAGCCCAGATACATAAATTTTTATTTTTATTTTTATTATTATTTACTTAAAAACTCCAACTAATTATGCAAGAAGTCCTGCTAGTTACAAGATGTGGTGACAATCGCTTTTATTTTTTTTTTTTTTTTTTGATTGAAAAACATTTGATTAAAAAGTTATATAAAAAATGAGCAAAAGTTGAAAATTTTTTTTTTACAATCAAAAAAAAAATTGAAGCGATTGACATCTTTTTATTAGCGGTGCTTGATTGAAGTTTTGAAAAAAAAAAAAAATGGTCCGACTTTTTTTTCGAAAAAAAAAAAATTTATATCTGGGCTTTTCAAAATTTTTATATTTTTTTTCCGAAAACTAAATTTCAAAACCAAAATTAAACAAAAAAAAATGATCCCAAACGGTCGAATTTGGAAAAAGTTACAGCATTTAAAAAAAAACGTTTTTTTTAAGTTCATAACTTTTTTTGATTTGATGAAGAAATTTGAAAAAATTCATCTTGTTATTAGCAGGGCTTATTGCAGGATTAGTTGGAGTTTTGATACTTTTTTTTCGAAAAAAATATATATCTGGGCTTTTAAAAAAAAATTTTATTTTTTTTCCGAAAACTAAATTTCAAAACAAAATTTAAAAAAAAATTATCCCAAACGGTCGATTATGGAAAAAGTTACAGCATTTAAAAAAAAACGTTTAAAAAATTTGAAAAATTCTGAAAAATGCCTTGGGGGGGGGGGGGGGGTAGAAAAAGATAGCAAATTTTTAGCGAAATCGAAGGGGTCAAGTAAAAAATTTGTCGATTTGGCATGGAATGATCCAATTTCAGCTCGAAATTTTGTAAAAGCTAAACAGCAGATTCACTGGCCCAATTTTTTTTATTCAAATTTTAAAATATCATAATCCGGCCACTAGAGGACACAAGACCGTTTTTTAAATTAAAACCCTACTAGACATGAATTACAGCACCCATCAGTTTTTTCATATTGCCTTCCAGAACCTGATGGTAGGGAGAGGGATAGCGATGGGGATAGGGAAGTGAGTAGGGATAGGGAGTGAGATAGTAATAGGATTAGAGAAACATGCAGGGAAGTAAATTTGTGGCAGGATAACGTCTGCCGGGTCAGCGAGTTATTTTATAACATAAATATTTTAAAACCCAGGGGACTTCTATGAACATGAAAATAAATTTTGAAAACAAAAATTTGATGAATAAATATTGCTTTTCTCGTGGCAATTTATCACTCATGCTACTCTATCCCATGTCAATTCACCAATTACATTGAGTATCTAATTTTATATCTACACAACAATGCCCCACATCTGTGCATATAATCAAAATTCATAAAAGTGTATCAAAAAAATGTCTGCTAAAAATTTTGCAATATTATCGCTGGACATGTCACAGTCATGTTAATGTTCTTCTAAAGGCTGGGAGTGACTTGTCCAGGACAATAAACGCAATATGTTATGCTTTTACTCATTCACTAATATAATATGTTCATTAGACTGGACGAAAAATAATTTAGTATTTTTTACGAAAATTATATTTATATTATTTTTTAGTTAGAATGACGAAAGGAAATGCTGTGAACGGCACTCTTGAAAACAATTTTCATTAAAAGTTTTTTTTTGGGAAATTTAACTCCCAATAATATATCGGCGCTCGCTTGCCAGAAGGTTTAAGCTTAATATTCCTTCAATTCCTCTTTTAAATTTTCCAAAGTAAATTTTTTAAAATTTTCGTTGTGCCAGAATCATGAATGTGTAGCACATTCATATTTTTGGTGCAACAAAACTGTTTTAAAATTGAACTACTATATTTTTTAGAATTTGCGTTGAGCCAGAAACACGAATGTGTAGCAAAATTGTTACGTATACGCCATGGTGTCTGTGGTTCAGTGTAATACATTCTTCTTTCATTCAACTCAACGAAAATTTTAAAAATTTAGAAATTAAATTTTTAAACATTTTCGTTCCGCCAGAACAGGAGTGTATAGCATATTCGTTTTTCTGGCACATTTTTCAGAGAATGAACTACACACTCATGAAAATAGCATTGCAAATTGCTACTCTGGAAAGCCAGGATTTTCGTGAATCGTAGAGTAATTTATGTATATTAAGTTCTGAAACTTTTACAAATTTTTTCGCCATACTAAAAATTATATGTATATATTTTTCGAACTTTTTATTGTTGGTCCAGTCTAATGTACATACACAGTAAAAAATGAAAGTTTACTTTTAACACCAGTCGGTATTGAATTTAAGCCTTTTTGGAATTAAATTTGAGTTTTAATACTAAATAGTATTAATTTAAGACTCTGAATTTTTTTAATTCCAAATAGTTTTAAAATAATACCAAAATAATACTAAAGCGCTCTCTCCCTAGCGCTTTCTCTCATTATAATGTTTTAGGTACTATTTGTTTTAAAACAAAGCCGGAAAAGTATTAAATTAATTACTTTTTAGCATTAGATTAAGTCCGGCGGTTTGTTTGCTCAGAGCACGCGATTCGTCGCTATTGCCATACTACATTAAGAACAACAGTGGAATTAGACACTGACAAACACAAGTACTCGATGGCTTGATAGTAGACATCTCCGTTGAGCATTCAATAAATTGTGAGTTCGACTCTCGGTGAAGGCAATATAATAAAACTGTAATTTTTTTTTTTTTTGCCTGAGAGAATCTTTGACTGAATTCCTCTCTCACGAGAAATCACGTCCCCTTTTTGCGTTTTTATCGTAACCACCATTTTTTCGAAATTTACTTTTTGATGCAAATTTGTTCATCATCCCTTAGCGCATCATCTGGTAAAATTTTATAGCTGAAATCCTCACAGTTATGTAAAAAAATGGCTATCTTTTTTATCGTATCCACCAATTCATAAATGAAAAAAAAAAAAAAAAAATTAAAAAAATGCTCTCCTGTAAAATGGTATTAATTTAATACTTTTTCGGCGTTGTTATATATAAACACCAAAAAGGTATTAAAGTTAGACTTTTATTTTTACTGTGTATAAATATTTATGTTTGTTCATCCACATGTCACTTAACCAATACAAACTACATACATGCATACTTTGTGTGTAGAGCATAAATGATTGCGCTCATTTTGATAAAAATCGAAGCACAACATTTTCCATCATTAAAAAGTTGCAATGTTTACACGATCCACACGATTTGCCACAACGCCGACGCGTCGCATAAATATTGTCACGCTTTTGTTTATATGTATGTAAGTGTGCTCCTGCATAGATACTAAAAAAATTAAAGGATATGGGTTATTGTCCATTATTAAATTGACAAGAATTGTCGGGATGTCCATATTAACGTTGACGCTTTGGGACTACGCTGAAGCTCAGTCACATTAGAGGTTTTCAACTAAAACACAATCAATCAAATATGCATGAACACGTGTACATGGGAAGAACGTGATATGCATACACTTATAAAGTTGTGTGTATCCTTTTGTATGTATGCAGCGACAAAAATGTCCACTCGCTGCTGCGGGTACAGTCGCAAGTAAAAAAAATGCAGTGACAATGTAAATGATTAAAATAACATCTGAGATGACGTAATTCAGCGCATTTCGATGACATATACTCGTATCGTTTACTTCTCACTATCAATCTTCTAACTTTTACTCATTTGAGGTAACACTGATAAATGGAGAGTTTGGTATGAATCGGGGTCTTCTCTCTATTTTTTTTTTATAAAAGACACAAGAAATTAACACACTAGTGTCAAAAATGCAAAAAAATTTCAATATTTTTTCCAGCAAGAACAAAAAATACAAAAAAATTTGAAAAAGAAAATTGAAAAAAAATTTGCAATTTTGACACTAGTGTGTTAATTTCTTGTATTTTTATGTAAAATATTTTGAGAGAATACCACAAATAAGTTTTCAAACTCCATGAAAGTTCACATGGATGTTTGTTTTTTTTCGAAAACGTGTTTTTTTTCTCAGGATATAAAAAGTGTTGCTTTTTTATTTCACGCCACTGTAGATTTTTATTTTGTTAAGTTCATTGCTCCACGCTAATGCTTAGCGTGTTAAGCTTTCATATTTGTTTTGTAATATAAATTTTGTCATTTTCTTGTACATGGTAGTATTAGATACGACATGTAGTCCAGTTTATATTTTTATCCCAGAATTTAATAATTGCAGATACCATATTATTGACGTCAGTAGCAGCTTGTAAACAAGTTGGTTAATTTATTTAAATGGGATTCTAAGAAAATGGCTAAATATGAAATTTTTTTGAAAATTTATTGGGTATATGTTATGCACTCGTGTGTGAATTTCTAATTAATTTGAACCGTATAACTTTTTTAGAGCACCTGCTTTAATGAATTGAGAATAAGTTTTCAGTTCTCGTTGCTCTTAGGAAGTACTCCTTGAAAAAATACAAAAAACAAAAAAAAAGGAAAATAATACCTGTGCTCTTGAATTCTTGGTAGACTGCCAGGATTAAGTTTTCTCGAGGTATATTCTCGAATAAAGATAATGTGGTGCCGCTTTTAAGACGGATTCCCCAAATCAGTTTCCTCGAATGTAACTTAATGAACCCGTCCAAAGTTCGAAATAAGTTAGAGAATACCAATTTTACTTTAATTTGTTAAAAACAAAAATTGTAGATGGACAGATGTTAGACAATAAAGCTGCAATTATGCGTACGTAGCATATACTTGACTTGAATAAATGGAGTTTACATGTAATCGATAACTCAACAACATCTTCTATGTCCACACATGGTCCACATTTTGGTTAATATCGAGGGTTTCAAACGCGACTAACTTATTAAAAAATCCATTAATGATGTTTTTTTCAAGTAGGGCCTATGGGTCAGGCAAATAATAGTTCGAGAGATATTATACTCTTAATTGACTTTGTATTGATAATCAGGAAGCTACTAAAAACCTCGGGTATTTTTGTTTCGGAAAATTTTCTTTTATTGTACTCCTTTTCACAAATTACTACAAATCGTCGCTCCCAACGAAGACTAATACGGTTCAGTTAGCGTGGAAGACTAACACGGTTCATTCTCTGCGTCGAAGACTAACACACTTCGTTCTCTGCGTCGAAGACTAAGACACTTCGTTCTCTGCGTCGAAGACTAACACGGTTCAGTTTCTGCGTCGAAGACTAACACACTTCGTTCTCTGCGTCGAAGACTAACACACTTCGTTATCTGCGTCGAAGACTAACACACTTCGTTCTCTGCGTCGAAGACTAGCACAGTTCGCATAGAACTGAACTGTGTTAGTCTTCGACACAGAGAACGAAGTGCGGTAGTCTTCGACGCAGAAAACTGAACCGTGTTAGTCTTCGACGCAGGAAAACTCGACCCTGTTAGTCTTCGTTGGGAGCGACGATATATAGTCCAAAAAAGTTTAAAATTTAGATTCAAATTTTTAACCGTGTAAGTGTAGCCCTCCTTCAGCGACTGCAGACTTAACCTCTTCCAAGTTGTCCAGGAAATTAAGTATATGTATAGCTTTGTCAATATATTACCTGTTGCTGGTCTTGCATTATTGCGAACGAATCCATTATTTGTCGTCCAAATACGTTGATTTTCGAACCTTCCATCCATGTTGACGCCACGTAGAACATATTCAAATTCAAATACGAGTATTTATACCAAATAACAAGACTGAAAACACTTTTGTGGTATTTGACTCAAGTACTTTGTTAATACGAAACTGGCTAACTGCACTTTTTCATTTGTTTGCCAAAATTTCTGTTTAAATGCCAAAGTCACGCACTTTTGGCTAAAAAGTGAAAACACGCTTGGCATACTAACCCAATTTCGAGCCAAAAAAAAAAAACCAAAAATCACAAGGCTAAGCACTGAACACACAAGGAAATCACAGTTTTGTTGATCACCAACCGGCTGTATTAGCAGCTCATCACATTACAATAATAACAACAGCGATGCACACGTCAGTCGAAATTAGGCGACTTTTTTATGTTTGAACATTCTTGAATCATTCGGTTTTTCTAGACCTTCCTTTGCTTTGATATTGTATGTTGTAACTTGACCTAGTCAAAGTGAAGAGTGCAATAAAATAATATATTTATTGATTTTGCCATTTCGGTGCTTCAAACTAGTCCTTTTGTTTACTTTTTTCGTTTTTTTTTTTTAACTATTGAAAATGTAGCGCACGACAGACTAGAAATCCTAGACAACTTTGCTGACAATCCGTAACATACTAAAATACTTAAATACGTTTCGGCTAGACACAGTCTGCAATTGAACAGACAGATATATAGCGAGGTTTCTGACGACACGCCGAGTCCTGCGAATGCCGGCGCGAATTTAATCGAACTGACTGTTGGTGTAGCGTATTTATGAACAGAATAAGCTAGAATATAGACTGTGAAAGATGGTAAAACAGAATGGTAATGGCACGTGTTCAACACCTGTCACATGAGAGGGTGGGGGAGAGCTTAGTAAGGGGTTGCATGTATGAGAGGTCTATGCACATGTGTGTACACATGTCATTAAGTTCCACTCACCACTGACAATAGATAGTTGAAATTTGTCATGAAAAAAATTAAATACATATAGGTAAACAAATCAGTTCATTCATTCATTATTTCCAATGTGAACGTTAGCGTGCAAATGTGACCGATAGGAAAGAGACCCCACAAGAAAAATATTCCATGTTAATGGAAAAATGAAAGGAAACGGGAAAATTAAAATTGAAAGAGGGAGAGGGAGAGGGAAAGGGAGAGGGAGAGGGAGAGGGAGAGGGAGAGGGAGAGGGAGAGGGAGAGGGAGAGGGAGAGGGAGAGGGAGAGGGAGAGGGAGAGGGAGAGGGAGAGGGAGAGGGAGAGGGAGAGGGAGAGGGAGAGGGAGAGGGAGAGGGAGAGGGAGAGGGAGAGGGAGAGGGAGAGGGAGAGGGAGAGGGAGAGGGAGAGGGAGAGGGAGAGGGAGAGGGAGAGGGAGAGGGAGAGGGAGAGGGAGAGGGAGAGGGAGAGGGAGAGGGAGAGGGAGAGGGAGAGGGAGAGGGAGAGGGAGAGGGAGAGGGAGAGGGAGAGGGAGAGGGAGAGGGAGAGGGAAGGGCAAGACAGTGCTTAAGGACATACAACATATATGGTTTTCCATAAGTGATATTTGTGAAATATTTCAAACAGGTATAACTTGGGTACTGCTGTGAGATGTTTTTCTATATAATATTAAGTTTTATTGAGCTAGATCTTATTGATGATATGTTTTGCAACGGTTTTACATATTTAAAACTCCTGAAGAAACACACTTAAAAATTAAGATAATTTTGTATTTTTTTGACTTTTTCATACAAATCACAAAACTTAGGGTTCATTGAGCACCCTTTTCCCATCCATCAAAAAATCTGAAAAAGTTACTGAGGTATATTGATCCCTATTCTAAAAAATTAAGGGGTGCCTAGAATGAATTTTTGAATTTAGTTCTTTTGGGCCACCCTAATATAGATATGTATACAACCATATAAATACAATATTTCATTTGAAAAAGAATACAATATTTCATTTGAAAGAGATAGGTGGCAACCCTGTAAAAATTGCAGTTTCAAATGTTCATTCAAATGGCTAAATTCTATTTTTCTACATCATAGCGGATATACATTAAGATTAGGTGGCAAAC
Organism: Campiglossa producta; assembly: GCA_964058755.1. Classification (NCBI taxonomy): domain Eukaryota; kingdom Metazoa; phylum Arthropoda; class Insecta; order Diptera; family Tephritidae; genus Campiglossa; species Campiglossa producta. The sequence goes on along the minus strand of CAXKVI010000001.1, from coordinate 7,409,433 downwards.
CCTATCTAAAAATTTATATAATTTCTATACATTATCTAAATGCAAAGGCACTTTGCCGTAAATAGAGGTTTCTCGTTCTATTTTAAAGTTGTATTGAATGAAGTTACTTAGTTATTTATCTTGTTTATTGATTTCCCGCAACTTTTTTTTATTTCCGTATGTTTATTTATTGTCTACATTTGTATCCTTTGACACTTTTCGTATGACAGTCCACACATGCACTAACTAATGCTTTATGCTTTAATTCTAATTACTTACTTATGTGCGTATGTATGTGTGCATTTTCCCATATGTTTATTTTAATATATGCTTTGCATACAACATATACTTAGTAATGATAAATGTTTTCGCTGTGTGTACGATTATAAGAAAATTAACTAAGGTCAACGAACTGGAAAATCAATAATTCATTTTGTAAAGTAATATATTTTGGAATTAATGCTTTCAAACTACACCATTCAACACAAAAAAAAACATTCACATTGCCTTACTAAAAAAAATTTAAAAGGCCATAGAGTCTAAAAACATAGCCCTGTGTGCATTTCTCGATATATTAGGCGCTTTCGATAACACGACGTATATGGCCATGATTAGCAAGGACGTAAGCCCAATGATCACTTGCTGGGCCCTGGCAATGCTAAAGCAAAGAAAAATCGGCTTGGAGCTAGGAGGGAGTGCTAGCTCAATTGTCGCTACAAGAGGATGACCTCTACTTGGGACCCTAGTCATGGACGAGCTTCTACAGCTTTGGAAGGGCAATGTTTTGACGTACAGGGCTATGCAGATGACTTGGTAGTCTGCGTAACAGGAATGCATGAGAAAACAACATCCGATCGCATCCAACAATCCCTGCGAAGTATGATTTACGAAGCGAAGAATGCTGTCTATGTTAGAGTCGTCTCTAGGAGGCAGTCGCAAAAGTTTTTCAAGGGAAGCAAAATACCTAGGAGTAACATTGGACCCTCACATGGAATGCTGATTGGGGGGCTACCTTAAATAAAGCAACGAGGGCCTTTTTCGCCTACACTAGACTTTATGACAAAACATGGGGACTGTCTCCCAAAATGACGTACTGGTCATTTAATACAGTTGTGAAGCCAAAAGTCAGCTACGCTTCTCTAATGTGGTGGCCTTAAACTACCCAAAGAAGAGCGCCAACTAAATTAAGTAAGCTGCATCGGCTAGTATGTGTCGGTATAACAGGTGCAATGAGAACATGCCCTGCTGATGCTTCAAGTGCCCTTGTGGGAATATCTCCTTTCCCTTATCTGATAGAGAAGGAGGTCATACTTTCTGCATAAAGACTTCAAAACATTACCGATATAAAAATCAGAAATATGACAGGACATATGAAGATAGTCAAACATTTCATAAATAGTCCTATATTGCAAATAAGTTATGCGATAACTCCTATGCTCAGGATGAAGTTTCAATGGTAGATCAAGTGCTCTAGGAATCCGATTCGGAGAATTGTTATACGGATGGATCGAAACTGTATGATGTTAAAACGGAAGCTAGTATCTATGGATCAAACTACAAAAAATCGGAACCAATGGATAAAACTACCCCACAATCTTTCAAGGGGAAATCCATGCAATAGAAATATGCTGCAGAGAATGCCCCCGAAGAAGACTATCCCCTAGGCGAATCTACATTACGTTGGCCACTCAGACCGCCCTACCTGCCTTGCAGTCTTACACTATAACCTCGAAGCTTGCCGATGAGTGCGTCGCAGTCCTTAATGTTCTGGGAGCCAAAAACAAAGTTTTGTTAGGTTGGGTTCCAGGGCATGACGGCAACGAAAAAACAGATCACTTGGCAAAACATGGTGCTCTTATAGCATTTTATAAACTGGGAAAACAAACAGTTTAGGCAGCATTGGCTTAGTAGCCTAGGCCAGGTATAGGCCAAACTCTTTATGGAACCCTCACAAAGAGCATCGGCCAGCCTCATTAATCTAAGAAGGTTGGATCTAAGAAACCTCACTTGGTATATTGCGGTCTGCGTTATCACCTGAGTAAGCTTAATCTGTCAGATACAGCAATTTGTCGGTTTTACAAACTGGACGATGAAAGAGAGTTTGTTACCAAGGTGTGGTCACTCTCAATCCGTTGGTGATGTGGAATAAAAAACCTGAGGGGTGCTCAAATTTATAAAGAGCATCCGCATAAATTGGAATCCAGGGACCGGAATCTTTTTTCCTTTTCCTTTTTTCTGGAACTCTCTGATTTTTAAAATACCAGCTGCATTTCTTTTTTTACAAAAATGTTGATAGGTCATCCTCTTCTTCGTCTCATACATAAAAAAATAGGATCAAAGCTTTTCTTGTTCATTTCTCTTATAATTTATGAAATTAAACAATTTATTTATAATTCCTATTCGAATCGAAATTTACATAGATCTTAAAATAAATTCATTGTTAAATAAGTTACTAATTTTGATGTTCTGCGCATACATACAATCCACTTCATCACTTCTATAACTTTTGAGAATCAGTATTAAAAAAACTTTTATTTTTTTTTTAAACGAAAATTTTTTAGAGGATTTTTTCAGTTATTTTAAAGAAGTGCTGAGGGCTTCGTTTAAAAGGAAATAGTTACATGTTTCAAAATAATTTTTAAAAACGCCTTATCCTACAATTAATTTCAATAATGCTATATTCCAAAAATCGATTCAAAAACGCTATTTCAGACTTTTTTTCAAAGTCGTCCTATCTGAGAATTACATTAAAAAATTCCCTGGCTCAGCCAAAAATACATGTAAGAAGTTTTTGTTCAAATATGACGTTTTGGAAACTTTTTCGAAGACAGGACGTTCTTAAAGACAATTTGAAAAAAAAAATCGAGTAATCTATGAAAAAGTTTGAGCTGGGGCGTTTTTGAAAAATATTTTAAAATTTTTTGATCTACTATCCAGGCGTCGATATTCTTTTGTATTGAGTGTATTAATCTTCTATAATTGTTTTGTTTTACAGATAATAAAGTTCAATAAAAAAATTTCTAAGAAATTTTAACTGTCAATATCTAGGATCTTAAAGTACACTTATAAAACGGACGAGAGTGTATGTATTACATCGAAATTTCCTAACATATTAATGTTTAATTATTGGCACTAAATTAAATATTTCAAAATTTTATATGTACAAATTCATTACGACCTAAGCCTTCAGCCAATCAAAGCTTAACAGAGCTTTCATTCGTTCGTGAAAGCTTATGTTTTTGATCATTATAAAAAGCTTTTGATCGCTACGATTTTCAACATCATCCCCTTTTCAAAACACATTTACAACAATTGGGCATTTTAACTTGCTCTTCTTTCATTTCACCATTCACCAAAACGACCATGGTCCGATACACGGAATTTTGCCTACATAGAGATGTGTAACCACTTGGAAGTAATTCCTCAAACTTGCAAGGCTTATCTTCGTTCCTGCCAAAGAAAAAGTAATAGTTAATAATGTGAAGTATCTCATTTAAAAATCAAGGAATGTATTTGTATTCGTATTAAGCTTTAAAACTTGTTTAAACCCCAATTAGTATTATTGCTTCGAATCGGGTAGATACATTCCTTGTTGTTAATAAATTCGGCACCTACTCGCATTGTTCGACTAGAATACCCTGCTTGTGTTCAGGGGTTTGCACGACTAATAGCCATTTTGATTCCTTAGTTTCGGCGCTTTTGGGATATACTAAACGTGATGAGCTAGAGCAATAAAATTCTTCTGTGGGGTCCGAATTCATGCGCTGTGTCACATTTTGTGGTTGTAAGAGATCATCCCTGAAATAGGATTTGAATTTTGCAAATTTGTCCGGGCTAACTCGATCCAGTTTAGAGATTTCCAAATAGTTTGGCACTTCTGTGCAATACGTTTTACCTTGACGTTGCTCGTCGCAGACATATTCATCTGAAAGAAGAAGAAGAAGTAGTACTTAGAGTTGGGATTTTTTTTTTTGTTCAGTTGAGTGACGGAATGAACTAGTTCTTTTCACCATACCGTAAGTTTCATTTTTATGAAATTTTGGAGATTTATACCGCAAGTCTGTAAGCTGTATCTAGTCACTAATAGAGACAATTCGTGGTCTATTTCAAATTTGATACATTTGGTATTCAGTAAGCTGCCGCACAGCTCTAGTCTCAAAAAAAGGGTCACTTATGTATTTGTAATCTGCTTATAGGCAGGTCACAAAAGAAGTTATTAAAGAATATTGGGTAAAAAATTGGAATAATTAAAAAAAATTAATTTAGTTTTGATATATTAGTTTTGATATATTTAAAAAGAGTTAATTAAATTTAAAAAAATTAAATAACAAAAATAAAAATTTACTGTCCGCGGACCGGCACTTGAACCTGGGACCTCTCGCGTGATAGTCCGCACGCTTAACGCCTAGGCTACTTCGACACCTACACACAAATGCCAAATGCGTTACTTAAAATTGAGGCAATTTGTATATTCACCACACTTAAAAATGAGAGAGAAAAGGGCTTTGGTGAATTTCTTGTGACTTTCTCTTACAGAATACCGAATTCAAGTCACAAATTATGTATCTAATGAAATATCACAAATTTTGTGACATAATTACAGAATACTGGTATAACTTTTAAAAAATTAAATTAAAAAAAAAAAATTTACTGTCCACGGACCGGCAATTGAACCTGGGACCTCTCGCGTGATAGTCCGCATGCTTAACGCCTAGACTACTTCGTTACTTAAAATTTAGGCAATTTGTGTATTCACCATACTTAAAAATGAGAGAGAGAAAGACTTTGGTGAATTTCTGGGGACTTTTTCTTTCAAAATACCGAATTCATCTCAAGTCACAAAAACTGTATCTAATGAAATATCACAAATTTTGTGACTTGATATGAGACAAAATTATTGTTATTAGTGAATTAATTCGCAAAAAACTAATTCATCACGTGGTAAATAAAGTTGATCTCAATTAATGATGAAATAAATACTCCTGTTCTTACTCGATATTGGTTGTTTGTTTGATCTAATATGTCAGTTAAGTGAAAGGAATATTTCAATTGAACTAGTTCATTTGCGAAATACTCAACTCTACTAAATAGAATGTATTTACCATCAGGAAAGACTATCCGCTTATCAGCACTGCTGTAAGTTGGCATATTCTTGTTGAAATCATAAGAATTGTTGTTGTTGTTGTTGCCTGTGGGAGTGGCAGATGTTGTCGTCTGGAAAATAAGTTCATTAAAAACTACATTAAGTTTGCCATCGGGCGATCTTTGCACTTTAAATATTGGCTGTGATGTATCCTAAAAAATGGTGCAACAAAAGAAGGCGTAAGATAGAAAAAAGTGGCATGCATTAATTAAAAGAAGTGATGAAGGAGAGAGTCCAGATGGTGCTATTAGAAACTTACATTGAAAAGTACAATTCCCGAACCATCACCCACAACAAAAATATCTTTCACTTTTCTTTCGTATGCCGTCGATGTCTGTTGAAGTTAGAAAAACGTGAAAATTAGTATAAAAAAATTTCAGTTTAGAGAGAAAGAATTGCGGTCTAACCTTGCTTGCGTCTCCCAATTGTGTTTGACCACCCGTATACCCATTTCCCGGTGAGCGTTTCTGTCGTGTCTCTCGGAAATCATAGGAAATACCAGTACTAGGTGTGGTTATCTGAAATTGGCATATATTAAGTGCAATTAGTGTTGAGGAAGTTTAATTACAAATTAAATTTTAATTTTTATTTGCAAAATAATTTGTCTAATGTCGCGCTTTAAAGGTTAATAAAATAATGATAGTCTGTAAAGGAATAATGATTTCGAGGTATGTAGGTGACTACTTTCGGAATAGGTAGTGTTATCGGGTTGGTATTTAATTGTATGAGGGTGTTTTACGTCATGTTTCAAAAAAAAATCTTTTTAAGTAAGGTAACTTGACAAGTCTTCCCTATCGTTTGAAAATAAGGTAATTTTAATAAAATGCTGCACTCAACCCAGTTCGAGGACATTTTTTTTAAAATAAAACAGTGTTACAAAAGAAACGCCCTTAAAAAACTTATAACACCCTTAAAATCTGGTTTTAAGGTCAAAACGCCGTTTTTTCAGTGTCTTAGTTAAAAAAAATTCAAAACTCTCAACGGTTTCGGATAGAGAATTTCTGGAACTTTCGAAATATATATAGTAGAGCGCCTCGCCTTACAGGCAAAAAAAGTCGGCCGGCCCTCCCCTCATATGATCATTGATCTCAGGCGCTCCGTTGTGGTACCTACCCACCATATCTCAGTTGCTACCACCCTAATACGAGTATACCGATCTAATAACAGTAAATTAAAGATCTTAAAAAATCGTAAATCTTTTACGGTCTTTAATTAACTGACATAAGGTAGTTACATTAGGGTGGTAGAAACCGAGATATGGTGGGTAAGTACCACAACGAAACACATGAGGTCACTAAACTTTCTTGAGAAAAACCTCCTCTTTGAGACAAAAAAATTGATACATATGTCACACTTTAAAATCCGACAAAAAATGCCAAAGAGATGAAGAAAAATGTAATTGGGCGACATTTAGGGTTGCCAGAAAAAAATGATTTTTTTTTTTTTAATATTTTTCAAAAACACTTCATATGAGGGGAGGTACGGCCGACTTTTTTTTGTGATACGCTCTAATATGCAGTTTTTGATTTGAAAAAACTATGACCTATTTTTCAAGCGAGAAATTGAATTTTTTGCAAAAAAGTACTGTGCGCAATTAGACGGATAGATTTCTTTATCACCCAAGTGACAAAGAAACTCATATTTAAGGGATAAAAATGTGATACTTTGCCGAAGAATTCATACCTCTTAAGCGAACTCTTATCTCCCTACTTTTTAGTTTTGACTTTGAGCCTCAAAGTTTGAAAAATCCCGTGTTGACCAATTTAGAGTGCCCCAATCGAGTCTAAATATATGACCAACCCCCACTAACTTTGCCTAACTTACTTTAAAATAGCCTTCAACCGCCTGACGATTTTGGCCGTCTAACATGTTTCGCCGGTCGGCTCTTTGTGTTCTCAGATCTGTCTCCACTTGGTCCTGCCATCGGAGTGGTGGCCTCCTTCTTCCTCTACTTCCATCGGCGGGTACCGATAAGAATACCTTCTGGGTCGGAGCGTCTGCGTTCATTCGCACAGCGTGCCCTAGCCAGCCCAAGTATACAAAGTCACTTACTATCTCGAAATTATTGCTGCCAACAGTGGCGTGATTGCCAAGACGCGAATGCGCTGACTCTTTGCTTGATGCCAGCAGTTACTTCGTTTTACCTTCGTTCACCACCAAACCCATTTTTTCCGCTTCTTTTTATACCCAGCTGTACTTGTACACAGGGTATTATAACTTTGTTAGGATAACGGTTGGTTGTACAGGTATAAAGGAATCGAGATAGATATAGACTTCCATATATCAATATGATCAGGATCGAAAAAAAATTTGATTGAGCCATGTCCGTCCGTCCGTCCGTCCGTCCGTCCGTCTGTCCGTTAACACGATAACTTGAGCAAATAATGAGATATCTTCACCAAATTTGGCATGCGTACTTATTTGGGTTCAGAATAGATTGCTATTGAAAATGGGTAAAATCGGACCATAACCACGCCCCTTTTTCGATATCGAAAATTTCGAAAAACGTATAAAATGGGTTAATTCAATATTAGAAGCAGCTACAATGATAAAATTTGCAATATGTATTGATTTGGATGTTCTAAGGCCGATTTTATAAAAAAATTTTAAAAGGGGGCGTGGTACCGCCCACGTATATTTGAAGAAATTTTAAAATTTTGACTCTTAATAACTTCAGAACAGTTTATGCTAGTATAACGAAATTTCGTAGAGGACATACTATTGTTGTGGTAAATTCAGCTATAGAAAATAAACGAAATCGCTTCGCGACCATGCCTACTTTTTCATAAAAGTTATATTGAAAGGAGGTGGAAATATTGAAAAGTCCATATCTAATTAACCGATTTCGCTATAATAATATAATTTGGTACATACATCAACTTTCACATTCTTTACATAATTTTTTCAAAATTTTGGAAAGTGGGCGTGGCACCGCCCACTTATGAGTCAAGCAATTTTTAAATTCGACTGCTAACAACTTCAGAACGGTGTGAGATAGATTTACGAAACTAGGTACCAGGTATGTTATGTTTATGTAGAGTACTACCACAGAAAATAAGAAAAATCGGTGAACGATCACGCCCACTTTATGTGCACAGCTGGGTATGTAATGTTCGGTTTCACCCGAACTTAGACTTCCTTACTTGTTTTTTCTAATTTTGAGTACGCAGAAGTTACGGCGCGGTTGTTGAGGCCAATGACGTCGATGTCGTCGGCATACGCCAACAGTTGTACGCTCTTTTAATATATTGTTCCAGCGCGATTAAGTTCTGCAGCTTGAATTACACTGGATCACAAATTCCAACTTTTTTTCTGCACCAGAGACGCCATAGTGAAATTCCTATGTAAAATCACCTCCTAATTCCGAAAATCTTATTTTTACTTGAATGGTACCGTTTTTGAGATATTTACGATTTACCGTTATTTCAAAAAACAAAAAAGATGGCTCCACTTAATCGTGTATATCTCAAGAACAAATTGAGCTATTCGAAAACGGTTTGAAAAATTTGAAAGCTTATAAAATTTACTATTATCAGTACATACAACACTTTTTGCTAGGTCCTGCAGATTCAAACATATTGAACAATCATTACGGATTTTTTAAATTTTTTTTGTAAAAATATAAAAAAATTTGTACTTTGCAAGGAGGCATCTCGAAAACTTTTTGTTTTTTAGCAGATATTTTCCCCCCCTCTAAGCTCTGTTTTATTACAAAAAAAAACAAGCTATCAGTGAACAAAATCGATGAACTAATACAAAAGTTATAAGCATTCAAGTAAATATATCCATTTAATACTTAAGTACCCTACAAATAATAGCATATGTACATATGGTTCTGTCTTAACTCTATGATCTTATTATACCTTTCATGAACATGAAATGGTATTATAACTTTGGTCCGATGTTTGTAAATATGAGAAGAAGAAGATAGACCCATCAATAAGTATACCGAAATGATCAGGATGACGAGATGAGTTGATTTAGCCATGTCCGTCTGTCCGTCTGTCTGTTTGAACGCAAACTAGTCCCTCAATTTTTGAGATATCTGGCTGAAATTTTGTATGTGGCCACCATTTTGTAATATAGGAATCATTTGTCGGAACTGACAAGATCGGACCAGTATAACATATAGCCCCCATACAACCGATTGTTCAGATATAAGGTTTTTTGGCGAAAACTTCCGCAATTAAAAAGTTAGAAACGTAAAATTTCGCAACTCGAGTACTTTCTATTTATGTAGTGTATATAGTGAAAATCAACCAGATTGGGCAAATGTAACATATAGCCCCCATACAACCGATTGTTCAGATATAAGGTTTTTTGGCCAAAACTTCTGCAATTAAAAAGTTAGGAACGTAAAATTTTGCAGCTCGAGTACTTTCTATTTATGTAGTGTATATAGTGAAAATCAACCAGATCGGGCAAATGTAACATATAGCCCCCATACAACCGATTGTTCAGATATAAGGTTTTTTGGCCAAAACTTCTGCAATTAAAAAGTTAGGAACGTAAAATTTTGCAGCTCGAGTACTTTCTATTTATGTAGTGTATATAGTGAAAATCAAACAGATCGGGCAAATGTAACATATAGCCCCCATACAACCGATTGTTCAGATATAAGGTTTTTTGGCCAAAACTTCTGCAATTTAAAAGTTAGGAACGTAAAATTTTGCAACTCGAGTACTTTCCATTTATGTAGTGTATATAGTGAAAATCAACAAGATCGGGCAAATGTAACATATAGCCCCCATACAACCGATTTTTCAGATATAAGGTTTTTTGGCCAAAACTTCCGCAATTAAAAAGTTAGAAACGTAAAATTTTGCAACTCGAGTACTTTCTATTTATGTAGTGTATATAGTGAAAATCAACCAGATCGGGCAAATGTAACATATAGCCCCCATACAACCGATTGTTCAGATATAAGGTTTTTTGGCCAAAACTTCCGCAATTAAAAAGTTAGAAACGTAAAATTTTGCAACTCGAGTACTTTCTATTTATGTAGTGTATATAGTGAAAATCAACAAGATCGGGCAAATGTAACATATAGCCCCCATACAACCGATTGTTCAGATATAAGGTTTTTTGGCCAAAACTTCTGCAATTAAAAAGTTAGGAACGTAAAATTTTGCAACTCGAGTACTTTCTATTTATGTAGTGTATATAGTGAAAATCAACAAGATCGGGCAAATGTAACATATAGCCCCCATACAACCGATTGTTCAGATATAAGGTTTTTTGGCCAAAACTTCTGCAATTAAAAAGTTAGGAACGTAAAATTTTGCAACTCGAGTACTTTCTATTTATGTAGTGTATATAGTGAAAATCAACCAGATCGGGCAAATGTAACATATAGCCCCCATACAACCGATTGTTCAGATATAAGGTTTTTTGGCCAAAACTTCTGCAATTAAAAAGTTAGGAACGTAAAATTTTTCAACTCGAGTACTTTCTATTTATGTAGTGTATATAGTGAAAATCAACCAGATCGGGCAAATGTAACATATAGCCCCCATACAACCGATTGTTCAGATATAAGGTTTTTTGGCCAAAACTTCTGCAATTAAAAAGTTAGGAACGTAAAATTTTGCAACTCGAGTACTTTCTATTTATGTAGTGTATATAGTGAAAATCAACAAGATCGGGCAAATGTAACATATAGCCCCCATACAACCGATTGTTCAGATATAAGGTTTTTTGGCCAAAACTTCTGCAATTAAAAAGTTAGGAACGTAAAATTTTGCAACTCGAGTACTTTCTATTTATGTAGTGTATATAGTGAAAATCAACCAGATCGGGCAAATGTAACATATAGCCCCCATACAACCGATTGTTCAGATATAAGGTTTTTTGGCCAAAACTTCTGCAATTAAAAAGTTAGGAACGTGAAATTTTGCAACTCGAGTACTTTCTATTTATGTAGTGTATATAGTGAAAATCAACCAGATCGGGCAAATGTAACATATAGCCCCCATACAACCGATTGTTCAGATATAAGGTTTTTTGGCCAAAACTTCTGCAATTAAAAAGTTAGGAACGTAAAATTTTTCAACTCGAGTACTTTCTATTTATGTAGTGTATATAGAGAAAATCAACAAGATCGGGCAAATGTAACATATAGCCCCCATACAACCGATTGTTCAGATATAAGGTTTTTTGGCCAAAACTTCTGCAATTAAAAAGTTAGGAACGTAAAATTTTGCAACTCGAGTACTTTCTATTTATGTAGTGTATATAGTGAAAATCAACGAGATCGGGCAAATGTAACATATAGCCCCCATACAACCGATTGTTCAGATATAAGGTTTTTTGGCCAAAACTTCTGCAATTAAAAAGTTAGGAACGTAAAATTTTGCAACTCGAGTACTTTCTATTTATGTAGTGAATATAGGGAAAATCAACAAGATCGGAAAAATGTAACATATAGCCCCCATACAACCGATTGTTCAGATATAAGGTTTTTTGGCCAAAACTTCTGCAATTAAAAAGTTAGGAACGTAAAATTTTGCAACTCGAGTACTTTCTATTTATGTAGTGTATATAGTGAAAATCAACCAGATCGGGCAAATGTAACATATAGCCCCCATACAACCGATTGTTCAGATATAAGGTTTTTTGGCCAAAACTTCTGCAATTAAAAAGTTAGGAACATAAAATTTTGCAACTTGAGTACTTTCAATTTAAGTAGTGTGTAGAGGAAAATCAAGAAGATCGGGTAAATATAACATATATTTAGCCCCATACAACCGGTTGTTCCGATATAAGGTTTTTTGGCCAATACTTCCGCATTTAAAAAGTTAGGAACGTAAAATATTTCACCTTTAGTACTTTCTACATATGTAATGTGTATAGTGTAAGTCAGTACAATTGAACACGTATAATATATAGCCTCCATACAATCCATTGTTCCGATAACTCGGATCCTATTATTTTGTAAGTTTTTTTTAAATTATAACAAAGATGTGTAATGTGTATAGTAAATATAGTTAAATTGAAACAGGCTGTACTGGGGATCGAACAGTGAAAATCGTGACGCTTATTCATGAAATGTATATAGCCTTCGGCACAGCCGAAGACAACTTTCCTTACTTGTTTTATAATTGAAAAAGTTATGTGTCTTGTTTTGACGCTTATTTAGATTAGGATCGGTTTCTCTTATGAGAAACCAACAGTAGTCGCCCATCATAGCGACATCCCAGAATCCTTGATACCGACTTTCAATCACTTTCATTTGCTGGTGAAACCTTTCGCCATGCTCGTCACTTTCGTCGCCAAGATTTTGCGGGAAAAAATTTAAGTGGGAGTGTAAGAAATGAATTTTTAAAGACATATTTACTCCTGAAAGAAAATAAAAAAGTAAATTAGATAAATACATAAGTGACACATTAGTATATAATTTTCTTAGGCTGGATTTATCTTTCAATTCAGAACAAATTTTTTGTTTATATTTTTCCCGTTCTTGTTTGTTCGGAACTGGACGATGAATTCAGATTGGCTATATATTCTCATGTAAATTTATGTAATATATAATTTATTATAATATGTTTTTTTATTTACCCATTTCCGCATAGTTTTTGATTAAGTCGTTCACTATCATCTCGTAGTTAGGACTTTTTTTTTGCATTATCTCATATGTTTCCTTCGTACTTACTGCATTCGCGATCGGGATAGATGGCTTTTGGTTGCCAATAAGCAATAATACGGCCTTTAAACTTAATTTATTGCCGTCTATGAGCAATCGCTACTCTTTTGAATCATATGGTTCACCAAATTGTTTGAATAGACCAGCAATGTCTTTGCAGTAACAAACACTGTCCTCCTTCGTATAGTACTTGGAAAATTCTTCGTGACGAGTTCTCTAATATGTTAATACCTTATAATACCTTAACATCGGATGAAACAAATTTAAATTGTTGCATTCGAGAGGCGTGTAGTTCGGCCTTTTCCTTTGACAATTCCAAATCCCTTATCCAATCATTGAGTTGTACTTGTGACAAAGAATTTCTTTCGTTTTCCGTTTGAAATTCAGTACAACATGATGCCGCGTAATCAGATACTACTGTTGACAATGAAACTGGAGCCGGAACTAAAGTTAAATTTGATTCTGGCAATGTCGCTTCTGTTGAAACTAGTTCTGGTAATGACACTGTAGATACGCTCGCATAGGTTACTTTTCTGGACTTTCCAACCCCAAGTACTTTTGTAGTACAAATATAGCAGTCCGTTGAAGGGCAAGTTGGTTCCCTCCACTTCATTGGTGTAATAAATTTCACACGTCGCCTAAATAGATAGTTTCAGAAATTAGTCAGCTATGCATTAAAAGGGAACAAATTCCTAATTTTTACAACGTACCTTTTTGTTCCGGTTTCCGAAGAAATCAATTCGACTCGGCATGTGGTGCACACAGTGTTCGGTGTCCATGGTTTTTCATTGTTTTTAGGCTCAATTCCAAAACACTTATAGTATGTAACTTTCAAAGGATTTGAAAACACACGTCTCATACTTTTAACAATAAATTGACCGCAGATGAAACAGAACATATCTGGATCATTTGTACACTCAAACTCTCGCGCCCTTTTATTCATTTTTTATTTTTTAGTAAATGACCGGTTATATAAACTGCAATTATAAACTGACCAGTATCCGGCGAGCCTTGCAGATGTTATGAAGGAACAAGGCGCATGTACTCTTATTTATACTTAGATCCAGTAAAAATTCAAGCCTACCTAAACAAAAAGGTTCCCTAGTTCTACAAAGAAAACACTACTTCCTCAAAAATATGCTCTTGTTTAAAATGTACCTAGGTTTAAGAAAACGACACTAACAGCTTTTTGTATCTAATAACTTTTCGAAAATCTACCTGCTAACTAACTGATATACGAACACTAACACATATGTACCAGTGGGGTACTTAAGTATTAAATGGATATATTTACTTGAATGCTTATAACTTTTGTATTAGTTCATCGATTTTGTTCACTGATAGCTTGTTTTTTTTTGTAATAAAACAGAGCTTAGAGGGGGGGAAAATATCTGCTAAAAAACAAAAAGTTTTCGAGATGCTTCCTCGCAAAGTACAAATTTTTTTATATTTTTACAAAAAAAATTTAAACAAGTAAGGAAGTCTAAGTTCGGGTGAAACCGAACATTACATACCCAGCTGTGCACATAAAATGCTGTTATTCTTTGTTTTGTATAGTTAATGGTGTTAAAATTAATAAAAATTGCTTGACTCATAAGTGGGCGGTGCCACGCCCACTTTACAAAATTTTGAAAAAATTATGTAAAGAATATGAAAGTTGATGTGTACCAAATTATATTATTATAGCGAAATCAGTTAATTAGATATGGACTTTTCAATATTTCCACCTCCTTTCAATATAACTTTTATGAAAAAGTAGGCGTGGTCGCGAAGCGATTTCGTTTATTTTCTATAGCTGAATTTACCACAACAATAGTATGTCCTCTACGAAATTTCGTTATACTAGCATAAACTGTTCTGAAGTTATTAAGAGTCAAAATTTTAAAATTTCTTCAAATATACGTGGGCGGTACCACGCCCCCTTTTCAAAAATTTTTATAAAATCGGCCTTAGAACATCTAAATCAATACATATTGCAAATTTTATCATTGTAGCTGCTTCTAATATTGAATTAACCCATTTTATACGTTTTTCGAAATTTTCGATATCGAAAAAGGGGCGTGGTTATGGTCCGATTTTACCCATTTTCAATAGCAATCTATTCTGAACCCAAATAAGTACGCATGCCAAATTTGGTGAAGATATCTCATTATTTGCTCAAGTTATCGTGTTAACGGGGCGGCCGCCGTGGTGTAGCGGTTAAGTGTTCGGCCTTCTACACCAAGTCGTGGCGGTTCGATGCCCGGCAAAAGTAACATCAAAAATTATTTAGAAAAAGAATTTTTCTAAAAACGGGGTCGCCCCTCGGCAGTAGTTTGGCAAACTCTCCGGGTGTATTTCTGCCATGGGAAGCTTCTCAGCAAAAAATTCATTTGCTTTGCAAGTGCCGTTCGGAGTCGGCAAAAAACTGTAGGTCCCGCCAACTTGTAGGAAAAACTCAAAAAGCAACACACCACAAGTTGGAAAGAGAAGCTCGGCTAAAAAATCTCGTTAGAGGTTATGATGATAACCTGTAGGTATATCGCCGCCATTAGTTTTTTTTTTTTTTTTTTTTTATCGTGTTAACGGACAGACGGACGGACGGACGGACGGACGGACGGACGGACGGACAGACGGACGGACATGGCTCAATCAAATTTTTTTTCGATCCTGATCATATTGATATATGGAAGTCTATATCTATCTCGATTCCTTTATACCTGTACAACCAACCGTTATCCTAACAAAGTTATAATACCCTGTGTACAAGTACAGCTGGGTATAAAAATCCGTAATGATTGTTCAATATGTTTGAATCTGCAGGACCTAGCAAAAAGTGTTGTATGTACTGATTATAGTAAATTTTATTAGCTTTCAAATTTTTCAAACCGTTTTGGAAGAGCTCAGTTTGTTCTTGAGATATACACGATTAAGTGGAGCCATCTTTTTTGTTTTTTGAAATAACGGTAAATCGTAAATATCTCAAAAACGGTACCATTCAAGTAAAAATAACCTTGATTTTCGGAATTAGGAGGTGATTTTACATAGGAATTTCACTATGGCGTCTCTGGTGCATTTTGGCTGTAAACCAGTGTTATTTTCTCCAACATCAAATTAATGAAATCGCACCGTAGGCGGTCGCCTTGCCTGAAACCTGGCTTAGTTTCGAACGGCTCGGAGAGGTTCGTCCCGATTCTGATCGAGCTGGTGGTGTTGGTCAGCGTCATTTTGGATACAAAATCAAACACAGCGGTCATACATTTGAACGCGATTGTGGCACTGTAAATGGGTCAACTGGGATTTTTCAAATATTGGCGCTCAAAGTGAAAACTACAAAATCGGAACATCATAATTCATTTTAGAGATATGCTCACGAAAAAACGAAAGAAAACGTGTTTTTGACTCTAAAACTAGATGAACAATCTCTACTAGGTCGCTTCAATAGTGTAAAATCAGTGTAACTCTGTGTAATAGTTATTTCCCAATTTCACATTCATTTAATCAAAAAATATCAATACCGGTACAAAGTATGATTCATACTATCACTTCGTGCTATTAATGTAATCAACTCATTCTTTTTTTTGTTGTTCTGTCAACTTCATTGCTGCAGTTTCGATCTTGATCTTCAGCTTTTGCATTTGTGGTTTTCATTTAAAATAAAATTGTGACCACAAAACAGCTTTTTAAGTTGCTTGTTTGTATGTATCTATATAATTATAACTATGTACATACAAAGATCAACAGAAACGCACAAGAATCAAAAATTCAATACGTTTCGAAAACATGAAGAGACAAAGTCTTGACTTTTGCATCCAACGAGGAATGTTCATGAAATGATTTCAGTAATTTAGGTATATGTAAATGTATACAGATATACCGTAAAAGCTGCTAAGCAACACTCCCGTAAAACAAAAATTAACCACTTTCGGCGTTACCTGTCCGGTGCCTGAATCAAAAACCTTTCGATATAGTAGCAAAAGCTTATTAAAAATAAAATATGCTTTAAAAATATATAAGTATGTATTGGTATAGTTTAAAAAATTTTCCACCTATTATCCGTGACTGTTCTACACAAAAGGGTGCATATGTTAAGTTTTAATGTTTGAATCGTGTTTTATTAATTTTCCAAAAGGCGATTGTGATCGTTTGTGATGTTTAATGTAAATATTCCGTTTTAATAGTTAGAACTAATTTATTTGCTGCTACAAACTTTTTAGTGAGTAGTGTAATCTGATGATGTAAAGAAAATACGAAAATTGTATGTGTGTGCCATTGAAGGGTAATATGTGTAATTCTCTTTCATAAAACTTTACCAGTCTTACAATTAACAAAAAGAAAAAAATATTGGTACCAGATGGCAGCAATTGAACCGACGCACAGTGGCTCGGCTCTATACATTTTTAGGTAAAAAATAGAAGGGGGCAAATATGGGCAAACATTTTATTTAAGGAATCGATAGAAAATATTCCAAACTTTCATTTTATTATAGTTAGAAGGTGTAGCGCCATATAGCACACAAAGTTTTGGTCTGTCCAACACGGTGCTCCTGAACGTATAACAGGTTGGGCTAAACTGACACAAAAAAACTTAATATGCCACATCGTGCGGGATGCTGTCCTGATCACAAAACACTTTGTTTTGCAATACTAACTGCACCTTTTTGGAAAATATGAACTTTTTTTGCATTTTTATAGCTCATTGCACCCAGAGGGTTAATTGAAAAGAAACAAGTCAACCAAAAACTAAAAATTCCAAGTTGCGGATAATGTCATCCAGTTCAAAATATCGTTTGAGTTGACATCTTAGCTACTTATATTTTAATGTTAAAAAAACTGTTTGGTAAAAATGCAAAGTTTTGTTTTCAAATTTTTTGAATCAAAAATCCGAAAATGCCCTTTTTTAACCCGTTCAATTCTAGTCTAACAAAGTGCAAGTTTTGAGTATCCTTTTTTCCATAGAACAAAAACTGTTGATTTTTGGGTTATATTTAGAAAAGTGCGCAGAATAGCCAAACAAAAAATTTCTAAGAATTTTGAGATACATAAAACTTTCACTTTGAATTGAACGGGCTAAAAAATGGCATTTTCGGTTTTTTGATTAAAAATATTTGAAAAAATTTTGCACTTTTACCAAACAGTTTTTTATCTTAAAACAATCAGAGTAAATGCTTAGAGCTTAGACTTTTACTGTTATGAATTTAGAAGTCTATGCAAAAAATGAAAATAAAATCACATAAGGGCTTAGAACATGTCTTAACGAGGTGTCCTATAATTATGATAAGAGGTCTACTAAAACCCGGTAGGAAAATTATTCAAACATACATCATCACCGCAAAGCCCGTGTTGCTCTGATCTTTAATCGGTGTTGCGATTTGAATTACTTCGAATAGACCTCAAGCGTGAAGGTACATAAAAAGATTTAGTGTTCATAACAACCAAGAAAAACAAAGCTAAAATACGGCATTTGTTCAAAAAGTAGAACTAAACCACGATGTAGCATTTTCAGTTTTTGGTGTCAGTTTAGGCCAACCTATTCTTCGTTCAAGAGCACTGTGCAAAAGTAGCATTATTTTGTACAAAAAAAAAGTGTCAACATCGCACGAAGTAGTATTGAATTGTTACGACTTGAACATTTCTTTATAACACTACATCACTAAAATCGAAAAATTAGATATTCATAAAAATTAATCATTAACTTGAATTAAGGCATGTCCGACCGTACATATGTCTGTCTGTCCGTGTACATGATAACTTGAGTAAAAATTGAGATATTTGCATGAAATTTTGCATACAGGTTACTTTCTGGCCAAGGTAGGTTGCTCTTGATAATGGGCGACATCGA
The DNA here is from genome assembly GCA_964058755.1 of Campiglossa producta. Classification (NCBI taxonomy): domain Eukaryota; kingdom Metazoa; phylum Arthropoda; class Insecta; order Diptera; family Tephritidae; genus Campiglossa; species Campiglossa producta. The sequence goes on along the minus strand of CAXKVI010000001.1, from coordinate 7,390,849 downwards.
ATGATAACCACGCCCCCTTTTTCGATATCGAAAATTTCGAAAATCACGTTAATTCACATATCTCGGTAGCTGAAATGGCTAAAATGATATAATTTTATAGGTGAGTGCCCCTGGTCATTCTATTATGGTTTTCCAGAAATTTTTTAAAGTGATCGTGGCACCGTCCACCTTTAAGGGAGTCATGTTTGAAAATTCGACTGGTCGTAACTCTTAAACTGAACGGTAAAACGATGAAATTTAGCACAAAGTATACTACTATCGTTAGGAATATACCTGATGAAAATGGATAAAATCGCCCTTCAACCACGCCCACTTTCGATATCAAAATCTTCGAAAATCGCCTAAATTGACATAATTCGGTAAAGGAAATGGCTAAATGATATAGTTTGGTAGGATGAACCCCCTAGTCATTTTATTACCATTTTTTGATAAGTTTTTATAAGTAGGCGTGGCACCGCCCACTTTTCAGGCAGGCATATTTGAAAATTTCACGGGTCATAACTTTCAAACTGATTACGGTAGAACGATGATGTTGGTATAAGGACGAAATCGCTTCCCAACCACGCCCACTTCCGAAATGGAATATTAATGTTCGGTTTTCCCGAACTTAGACTTCCGAAACTGATTGATTTAGTTGTATTGCAATATCAAGGTACAAAGTATCCCATTGCATGCCATTATTTTTATAGCAGAATATTGAACAAAGTGCAATTTCAAGAACAAACCATTTTAATTTAATTCAAATAATTCCTGAGTAAACCAGCTGGTAACAGTTCAATTTAATTTGAACTATAGTACTTATCACTTGAATTTGATTTGGCCTAGGTAATGAACACTTTTTTAATATTAAATGAGTCAAAGTATAGCTCATTAGTTTGTAGTGACTATGTATGTATGTCTATTTTCGATGTGTCTAAAAAAAAAGTTACAGAAATCCGGTTTAGGAAACACTTTGAAAACAAAAATGTACACATTGTTGGAAAAATTAACACATTACCACGAAACCTGACTTTATGTCACATCTTAACACTCTGACTCACTATCTATATTTTTCAATCTTCAAAATAAATCAGCTCAGATTTCGGAAAAATCTTTCGACGCAACGGAAAGACTTCGGAAAAAAGTCTTGCCAGAGGCATAAATGTGCTAATTTTCTACATTTGAGTTAATAGGCTCACGTGCTTAACCTCTCGTTTCTCTACGATTCACGAAAATCCTGGCTGTCCAGAATACAAGGAACCCCTGGAAAGACGCAATGCCATTTTCATGAATGTGTGGCTCAATCTCTGAAAATTGTACCATTTTGCTACACATTCATGTTTCTGGCAAAGCAAAAATTTTAAAAAATTTAAAAATTCAATTTTCAAACAGAAACATTAATGTGTAGCAAAATTGTTACGTATACGTCATGGAGTATGCTGTTGAGTGCAACACATTCATGTTTCTGGCGCAAAGAAAATGTTTCCAAACAATTTTGGTACATTCATGATTCTGGTAAGCGACTGACGATATGTATATCATCTTGTTTTGCATGGTAAAAAAATTAAATTATTAAAACCAAACAATTTTTTTTTTTTTCTAAACATCGCGGTCTTAGCTGGAATTGGCATTAAGCTAAGTATTGTCTATAATGAAGTCTCTTTATTGTGCAGATTGAAAAATGACTGAAAAAATAGTCAATTAAACGCAGGCAAATAATTTGGAAGTTTGCACAAAAATATTGACAAAACAATAAATTACCCATTGTGCTACTAACACATAAGTACAGCAAAAACAAAGTGAGCTTTCATAAAGAAATTAACATCTGTGGCGCAAGCTTAAATACAATGTATTTTTAAGCCCATACAAAGTATGTACTAGTATATGAATTGATAATGAACAAGATCGTAGGTATTATTGAATTCGCTTATTTCTATTGAATTAATGAACAATGCTTTTTCAAAAAGCATTTAAATGTAATTTTAAATGGGTTGTTCAATACTTCAAAGAGTAGTATAAGCCAAGTATTAGTTAAATGCATAAATAGTACCTGGGTGACCGAGCTTGCTCGGTGCTATCAATTTAGCGCTTACTTTACATACCCAAAACGATCCCAAAATGACTCTAAAATAATCCCAAATTAATATTTTAATGATCCCAAAACGACCCCAAAAAGACGCTGAAATGTTCCAAAAATGATCCGCAATTGAGCCCAAAATTACCCAAAAATGACCTTAAAATGATCCCAAAATTTGGATCATTTTGGCCCCAAAAAGACTCTCAGATGTTCCAAAAATTACCCAAAATTATCACAAAATTATCCCAATATTGCTCCAAATTAATCCAAAAATGAACGCAAAATGATCTCAAAATAGCCCCAAAATTATCACAAAGTGGCCGCCAAATGACCCAAACATGATCACAAAAATATACAATACAAGTACAAAACGGTAAAATGATAACCCTGGGCGGCGACCCTAGTTGAAAATATTTTAGTTGGTATGTCGGCGAAAATACCTTTCATAAGATGCCCATATTGGCATATATCGCTCCATAATTTAAAAAAATCGAGATAGGTGGCAACCCTTTACACCCCCAAGTGGCAACCACCAAGTGGATAGTCTTAGAATCAATCATTCTATCTATATTCTATACAAATCGGTCAAGCTGTTCCCGAGATAGCACCGGATACACAAATGTACAAATATACTTTGGTAAGGTGGCAATCTTAGGTGGCAACCCTACTTTAAAATATTTTAGTTGGCATGTCGCCGAAAATATCTTTCATTTGATACCCATATTGGGATATCTTCTTCCATAATTTAACCACCAAGTCTTAGAATCAATAATACTATCTCTATGCGAAGTTTCATTCCAATCGGTCAAGCGGTTCTCGAGATAGTACCGGATATACAAATATACTGCGATAAGGTGGCAACCCTAGGTTGCAACCCTACTTGAAAATATTTTAATTGGCATGCCGCTGAAAATATATTGGCGTATCTTGCTTCATAATTTAAAAAAAAAATGAGATGGGTGGCAACCTTGTAAACCGCCCCAGGTGGCAACCCCCGAGTGGATAGTCTTAGAATCAATCATACTATATATATTCAAAATTTTATCCAAATCGGTCAAGCGGTTCCCGAGATAGTCTTACTTACTTTAAATAGCCTTTAACCCCTAGGCGATTTTGGCCGTCCAACATGTTACACCAGTCGGTTCTTTGTTGAGCCAACTGGCGCCAATTAGAGACACCGCGTGCTCGCAGGTCTGCGTCTACATGGTCCTGCCATCGAAGTGGTGGTTTCCCTCTTCCTCTACTTCCACCGGCGGGTGCCGATAAAAATACCTTCTGGGCTGGAGCGTCTGCGAACATTCGCACCACGTGTCCTAGCCAGCGGCATATAGGCAACTGCTTTTCGTGCTGTCAAAGGCGGCTTTAAAATCAACAAAGATATGGTGTGGGTCGATTCTTTTCTCACGGGTTTTTTCCAAGATTTGGCGTATTGTAAAAGAGATAGTCCAGATATACAAATTTTGGCTCATTTAAAGTTACTAGTATCGCCTGTGATTGAAAATTCGACCAATAAAATATTTAGATAAACAGTTGGTGACTGGAGGGGTTGGTGGAGTTGCTAGCCCCGTACCCCTATCCTTAAATTTCGGGGACGCCCCTGAAAATATACCGGCTATATCTCAGTTTTTTCAATTTCCTTTCCATCGGTCTATGATGTACTCAGTGGAACCTACCGTGACGGTTTCATAAATATCGGTAAAAGATATTGGATTTTCATAAAGATCGAGATTTTAAAAAAAAAATATATTCAATTAATTTCATTCAAACTCACTTTGTTAAATTGTGTTGAAAATAGGTATGTATATGTAGGTAGGCAGTTAAAAATAAATGATGAATTATTTACGAAACGCATGCAAAAAAAGTTTTGTAATAAAAATGAATGAGTAAAAACAAGAAAAAAAAAGAATAGTAAACAAAACATAAATCATTAATCATCGCCACTATTAGGGCACTCACCAGCAATAAATAAGGCAGCAACATAAGCGGCATTACCGGTCGCAAAAGCCAGGAAGTCTGCTGCATTTCAAAGCTAGTCTTGCTCTACGAACGCGCTCTGAATAAACGAAAATTACAGTGGCTCTCAAAAGCACGAGAGGCGACGTTTAAGGGGGCGTATGAGACAACGTGCTTGAGATCTTGCGCTCCAACGTTAACAGACTCACGTCTTCACACAGCTGTTAGTTTATTTTTACTTTTATTTATATATTCGTTTATTTTTTTTTTTTTGGTTAAGTACACCTGTTTTGGTATTATTTTGAGATCCACAAGTATGGTTGGGTTTTGATTTTTTTGTTTTTTGTCTTAAATGCTTTTATCGCCTGATCTGATCAATACGTGCACTTTACTCGTCGTACTTTACGATCACTATCAAAAACTAAAATCATCTATTCAGAACTTAGTACTTGTCGTTGATTTTGATTTTTTTTATTAAGTCATACAAACTTGGTTATATAAATTGCAAAAGCACTTATAAATTATAAAATTCCATATGACGATCAATACTTTAAAATAATTGTGTGAACTTTTAAGCAATTTTTTTCTCACATCACTTTTGCTTTCTGCTTGCGTGTTATTTTCTTTTGGTTTTTTTTTTTTTTGTTTGCTTTTTTTCTTCTTTGCCTTGACAATTATCAATGTTAGAGCTTCTGCGTTAAGCTTGTGTCGAGCTCCGTCGCTGTTTATTCGTTGTTTAACTGTCACAGCTGTGTCCACGACTGATAATGGTTAAGCCAACAGTACTACAACAAGCTTAGCTTGAGCTTGTGAACTTCATGTCTGATTATTGTTGTTGACTTGCTTTATTTTACTCAAATGTTGCCTCATTTCATGACTACTATCTATCTATCCCCCACGTTAAAATCCAATGCTCAAAAGAGTGGCTTTGTGCTCTCTTCATTGTTCCACAGCTCATCACCGTCTGTTTTCACAGCCAGCTGATCACCTGCTATAAGCAAGCAAATATTCATTTAGGTTTTTGTTTATTTTTTTTTTATAATTGTTATTTATATTTTCAGTGTACCTTTCTTTCAATTCGTTTTATTGTTGTTCGCTTTTAATGTACTCTTAGTTAGTGCACGATTATTTATTTAATAATACTTATTTGCATATCCACCTACGTATGTTAATACATATATGTGTTGGTTTTTATTCATTGCATTCCCACAAAAACCTATGAACTCATACAAAATGCTAATCGCAATATTACAGCACGCTATTGAAATATCTGTTCAAAGATATTAATGACCGGTACCCGCAAATGTTTGCACGAGGGTCAGACAAATTGTTTTCAGGAACGGTTTTTTAATTTAATTTTATTTTTTTATTTTATTTTATTTTATTTTATTTTTTTATTTTATTTTATTTTATTTTATTTTATTTTATTTTATTTTATTTTATTTTACTTTATTTTATTTTATTTTATTTTATTTTATTTTATTTTATTTTATTTTATTTTATTTTATTTTATTTTATTTTATTTTATTTTATTTTATTTTATTATTTTATTTTATTATTTTTTTTTTATTTTTTTTTTTTTTTATTTTTCTTTATTTTTTTTTATTTTTTTTTTTTTTTATATTATTTTATTTTATTTTATTTTTTTTTATTTTATTTTATTTTATTTTATTTTATTTTATTTTATTTTATTTTATTTTATTTTATTTTATTTTATTTTATTTTATTTTATTTTATTTTATTTTATTTTATTTTATTTTATTTTATTTTATTTTATTTTATTTTATTTTATTTTATTTTATTTTATTTTATTTTATTTTATTTTATTTTATTTTATTTTATTTTATTTTATTTTATTTTATTTTATTTTATTTTATTTTATTTTATTTTATTTTCTTTTATTTTATTTTATTTTTTATTTTATTATTTTATTATTTTTTTTTTTATTTTTTTTTATTTTTCTTTATTTTTTTATATTTTTTTTTTTATATTATTTTATTTTATTTTTTTTTATTTTATTTTATTTTATTTTTTTTTATTTTATTTTATTTTATTTTATTTTATTTTATTTTATTTTATTTTATTTTATTTTATTTTATTTTATTTTATTTTATTTTATTTTATTTTATTTTATTTTATTTTATTTTATTTTATTTTATTTTATTTTATTTTATTTTATTTTATTTTATTTTATTTTATTTTATTTTATTTTATTTTATTTTATTTTATTTTATTTTATTTTATTTTATTTTATTTTCTTTTATTTTATTTTATTTTATTTTTTATTTTATTATTTTATTATTTTTTTTTTTATTTTTTTTTATTTTTCTTTATTTTTTTATATTTTTTTTTTTTATATTATTTTATTTTATTTTAATTTTTTTTTATTTTATTTTATTTTTTTTTATTTTATTTTATTTTATTTTTTTTTATTTTATTTTATTTTATTTTATTTTATTTTATTTTATTTTATTTTATTTTATTTTATTTTATTTTATTTTATTTTATTTTATTTTATTTTATTTTATTTTATTTTATTTTATTTTATTTTATTTTATTTTATTTTATTTTATTTTATTTTATTTTATTTTATTTTATTTTATTTTATTTTATTTTATTTTATTTTATTTTATTTTATTTTATTTTATTTTATTTTATTTTATTTTATTTTATTTTATTTTATTTTATTTTATTTTACAAACTCCTATTTACTTTTGTATCTAAATTCATATTATAGATACCGTGGGAAAAACTTTGATCTTCAAGATAACGTTAATAAGACTAAGCTACAAACACTTACATGCTTAGCATGTAGAAATCGTGTCAATGCATAAAACAGCTTAAAGTTTATAAAATTAAAGTAGTGGCATAAGTTTAGGCGAAGTAGATAAACAATTCCAGTAGTGGCAAACAAAAAGCCATTTTTAAGCTTTGAAGCTAGGCTTAAATTAAAAGCAGCTTTTGTATCTACAAGCAGCTAAGCTATTGAACACTTAAAAGCTGAAAAAAAACTTTTATAAAAATAAACTGAAACGGATATGTATCAGCCATCTGTAATACCCAGTAGACACTATAGCTTGAGCTCAACCTTATATTAAGTTTACAAAGAAGTGTTTTCAAATTTTGGTAATGAGCGTGTGAATAGGCTAGCACAACTCAAATTAATAAAAGGGTTTTTAAAGATGGCTATAAATGTCATAATTCTTCTGAGATAGAGGTTAGATTGTGTCGCTGTTAATTGGCGAAATCTGACAGATAATTCTTAATAAGTCTAAACATTATGTTTTCGCCCACCATACAAATTATTATTAATGCAATTTTCAAATAAACAAAAAATGTTATCGTATTATTGTCGTCCTCATCCGATTATCTGCTTTTTTCTATTTATCTCCCGCTTCTCTTCCTTTTACTCTTAGTCTGTATTCCTCTCCCTGTTCTTGATATTTTGTGAGGTCGTGGTACCGCTCAAATTAACAAATTTATATATAGACAAATGAACCTACTTTTAACTTTTTATGAAGCTCAAACAATCTATTATGAACTAGAGCATGCATCATAAACAGTTCGGCCTTCACACATCAGACCCTTGGCTCGATTGAAGTGATAAACCCGAATTAAAAAAAAAAAAACTTGAAGCAAACGAACACAAATTTAACTCTTCATTAAGCCAGTCACAAATATCTACGACAGCAAATGAAAATGAAGTAATTAATGCTATTAGTGGACTAGAAATGAACTGCTAACAATAAACTCAAAAAAAAAAAAAAACTCAAAACAAAAAGAAATGCATAATAACTATTACAATATAATGAAGCAAAAGAAAACCGGCAAACTAAATATAATAAATTAATGATAAACGACAAAATTTAAAAGCGGCACGCCAAATAGCAAAATGAAATGAGTTTGTGAGACATACGGGTCATCCGCACAACTACTTTTAGAGTGTATAAACCTAGCAGGCAAACCAAGAAGTTGGAAACTTATTAGTAGCTATGGAAATAATATAAAAACAAAAATAAAAAAATATAAAATAAAATTAAAAAAATAAAATAAATTTAAAAAAATAGAATAAAATAAAAATAAAATAAAATAAAATAAAATAAAATAAAATAAAATAAAATAAAATAAAATAAAATAAAATAAAATAAAATAAAATAAAATAAAATAAAATAAAATAAAATAAAATAAAATAAAATAAAATAAAATAAAATAAAATAAAATAAAATAAAATAAAATAAAATAAAATAAAATAAAATAAAATAAAATAAAATAAAATAAAATAAAATAAAATAAAATAAAATAAAATAAAATAAAATAAAATAAAATAAAATAAAATAAAATAAAATAAAATAAAATAAAATAAAATAAAATAAAATAAAATAAAATAAAATAAAATAAAATAAAATAAAATAAAATAAAATAAAATAAAATAAAATAAAATAAAATAAAATAAAATAAAATAAAATAAAATAAAATAAAATAAAATAAAATAAAATAAAATAAAATAAAATAAAGTAAAATAAAATAAAATAAAATAAAATAAAATAAAATAAAATAAAATAAAATAAAATAAAATAAAATAAAATAAAATAAAATAAAATAAAATAAAATAAAATAAAATAAAATAAAATAAAATAAAATAAAATAAAATAAAATAAAATAAAATAAAATAAAATAAAATAAAATAAAATAAAATAAAATAAAATAAAATAAAATAAAATAAAATAAAATAAAATAAAACAAAATAAAATCAAAACAAAAAAATTTTATGAAAGGAAAGATTAGTTTGGTGTTGGAATTTCAACAACTGGACACTAGTAGAAATTAAATTTTAACTGAGGTGTAATTGGCATAACTTAGTATTCTTTTAACTAGTTTTATCACAGATTCGATGAACTATGTAGTACTGGTCTGTTTACCTACAATTCACTCATTCACCTCATTTAACACATAAATCTGTGAC
>CAXKVI010000001.1:7344377-7376877 GCA_964058755.1 Campiglossa producta | reverse complement strand
TTAGTTTGAGAAAAACTGTTTTGAAGTCTGCCTTTTATTTCCTTCTGAAAAATATATAGTAATCGATGCAAAGGATACTCAGATGGTCCAGAAATTAAAAAAAAAGTAAAACAAAAAACTTAAAAATTAAATAATTAAAACTAATAATTAACATAATTAAAATAAAATAAAATAAAATAAAATAAAATAAAATAAAATAAAATAATATAAAATAAAATAAAATAAAATAAAATAAAATAAAATCAAATAAAATAAAATAAAATAAAATAAAATAAAATAAAATAAAATAAAATAAAATAAAATAAAATAAAATAAAATAAAATAAAATAAAATAAAATAAAATAAAATAAAATAAAATAAAATAAAATAAAATAAAATAAAATAAAATAAAATAAAATAAAATAAAATAAAATAAAATAAAATAAAATAAAATAAAATAAAATAAAATAAAATAAAATAAAATAAAATAAAATAAAATAAAATAAAATAAAATAAAATAAAATAAAATAAAATAAAATAAAATCAAATAAAAATGAAAAAAAAAAAAATAAAACAAAATAAAATAAAATAAAAAAAAAAAACAAAATAAAACAAAATAAAACAAAATAAAATAAAATAAAATAAAATAAAATAAAATAAAATAAAATAAAATAAAATAAAATAAAATAAAATAAAATAAAATAAAATAAAATAAAACAAAATAAAATAAAATAAAACAAAATAGGGTAAAGTTAAATTAAAAAAGTTAAATAAAACAAAATTTAAAACAACAAAAAAAAATAAATATAAAAAAATAAAAATAAAATCTAATTAAATTAAATTAAATTCAAAGAAAAAAACATTGAAATAAAAGTAAAAAATGAAATAAATTAAAATAAAATAAAATCAATGAAATGACATGGAATTATATCAAATAAAATGATGTGACATTTATCCGCGGTTTTACAGTGTCTAAACAATTTTAATATTTTTTTTAAAATAATTGCAAATACTTTGGCTTCTGTCAGTTAAACATGTGATATGCCATTGAACTGCTTTAAGAGTGTTTTACTCCAGTTACTTCAATCAAATGACTACTGTTGTAAAAATTAAAATCTAACAGACATAAATAGTATATGCACAAATATTTCAATTCTGTGTTTTTTTCAGTTCAAATGGCTATCATTTTAACGAACTTATGTATATGTAGTTGTACAAAATAAAGGCCATTGATATTCACACATTATAGCTCAAAATATAGCACTAATTATTTGATTAATGACATGAATAAAATTACTAAATACAAAAGCATCCACTAGCCAAATTAATTAAAATGCATATGGATTACCCAATAGGTTAAGCCCGTAAGCTAAAAGCAAACATAATTTAATATGCGAAGAAAAACATTAACAAAACGCATAGGATAAAAGTTCACCGGCAACAAAAGTTCATTATCACTGTGTCAGCAGACGAGTATATCACTAAATGGAGTGCAATCTGCCTGAATGTGTGCTGTGTTAGTATGAGTTTTGGAACAATGGAAAAGTTCGTGCATTGAAGAGAAAGACTAGAAAAAAATGTTAAAAGCCAATTTTTCATTGCATAGTTGTGACATTTGCGATACTTCCTGCGAAGCCCAAGCAATATGTCAGCTCAGAGCATTAGCGGCACTAAGTCAAGCTGGATTAGTATCAAAGTGCATTAAAACACGAACGCTGCAGTCGGCTGCTGGTCTGCACGCAGCATTCGGCAAACTGTAAATTTAAGCAGTCGTATAATGATAATTGCGTTAAGTTTCGGTACAGACGCATGGGAGCGTGTGCTGCTAAAAAGGCCACCAAAAAAGATTATCCATTATATGAGACGCATTTTAGCAATAATAAAATTAAAATAAAATAAAATGAAATAAAATAAAATAAAATAAAATAAAATAAAATAAAATAAAATAAAATAAAATAAAATAAAATAAAATAAAATAAAATAAAATAAAATAAAATAAAATAAAATAAAATAAAATAAAATAAAATAAAATAAAATAAAATAAAATAAAATAAAATAAAATAAAATAAAATAAAACAAAATAAAATAAAATAAAATAAAATAAAATAAAATAAAATAAAATAAAATAAAATAAAATAAAATAAAATAAAATAAAATAAAATAAAATAAAATAAAATAAAATAAAATAAAATAAAATAAAATAAAATAAAATAAAATAAAATAAAATAAAATAAAATAAAATAAAATAAAATAAAATAAAATAAAATAAAATAAAATAAAATAAAATAAAATAAAATAAAATAAAATAAAATAAAATAAAATAAAAAAATAAAATAAAATAAAATAAAATAAAATAAATTAAATTAAATTCAAAAAAAATAACATTAATAATTTAAACTAAATTAAATTAAATTAAATTCAACAAAAACCAAAGATAGCATCGCTTATAACTCCATACATTTATTTTTAGTGGGTACCTATGTACGTATGTTATTATTTTAGCTTATGCAAATGAACAACTTGTATGTCAGTTCGTATATGTCCGACTGCGCCTATGTATGTGCAAATATATGTATGTATGCGCATTTAATATGCGTTCATCTGCATAAAAGTTTTGCAGCTGAATCTGCAGCTGACACTACAATAAAATCGAGCAAAATTTGCAACGCAACGTAAGATTATGTAATAATTGAAAGAAAAACAACAAAAACAAAATGCCAACAACTAACCACTTGAACTATTTTGCCAAAACTTGAGTGTTAACTCGACCAAAACTAAGAAATTGCACTTCATTCGCGTGCGTCTGTATGATCATTCACATGTCTGTTGTGTCTACTGGTATTAAATTATTATTTTTTTGTTGTGATTTTGGTGGATGCACCCAAAGCCGAAAAGCACACATGTCTTGGCCGTATGGTAATATAGCGGCAATTACATTTTTAGATTTAACTATGTTTGTACGTTAGTATAACAAGACAAATTATTTATGTTTCTTAGGAAAATATAAAAAAATATAATGCATTGTCATGTGTGTATAGTTGTGTGTGTTTTTGCATATGCATGCTGTCAGTTACCATTATATACGTAAAAATTAATTGCGCAACACAAAATTGTACTCGAAGTTTCATTTAAAAAAATATATTTTTATACTTTGTTGCATTTATATATTTGGTGTATTTCCTTGAAACCGTCAAACGATAGCAATAAAATCAAGTTTTGCTTAAAATACTTTTATTGCTGCCCCTAAATATCAAATGATAAGAGCGAAATTACTCGGGCTTACCCAGAGTAACCCAGAGTAACTAACTATATCTCTCCCAGGCTACTCTAATGAGTAAAAAAAAATATAAATTAGCATCCTATAATAATATTAATGAGAATTGTATCCCAGAAAGTGTCCATAACGCAGGAAACGCCCATACTTAAGTTTATGGTAGGTACCATATTTTGACTTGAAGTTGAGTTATCTTAAAATCTTTAGAACTGTTGTAGAAAACTATTAACTAACAATATAACACTGTTACATCTCAAGGCTTCATCACTGATTAGTTAAAATCTAACGAGTACCTACTATTACTACATTCCTTATAAATATGTTAAATTATTAAACGAGCCAAGAGTACCCACTTGTACCCATTAAACCAAAATTCCAATTCGTACTTAAAGGAAATCCACTGCATAGTTATGATTTGTATGCATTTTGTCTACATCATTGGCCGTCGACATTTCCCAGCTAAAATGCAGACATAATAAATATTTTAATACATATCCTCAATATATGTTTTGGCATTTACAAAATCGACCGACACACCGCTGGGTAAGCAATTTTCCCATTACGCACTAATCACCTACGCCAAACAAATTTATAATTGGTGCTGTCATAAAAATCCGATACGCCATGTAAATGCTTCCCCTAAAAAAGGCAGCTGCAACCAAAAGCGAGTTTGTGTCTTAAGTCTTTTGTTATATTTCTCACCAATTTAAATGTGGTGCATTAAATGTTCAAATATCAATTGCTTAAACAAAAACTATAATAACACTCAAGAATAAAAGTGACAAAAGTGCAAAAAACAACCACAAAAACCCATCGCCAAAAAAAAAATAACAAAAACCAAATACTAAAATTATTATTTTTATTGCAACATTCTGATATCAAATGCACTGCTAACACAATAATCAGCGCACTTGTGGCGCGTCAAGGAAATAAAGTGAACTCAAAAATTATTTTATTTAATTACTTTAAATAGAAAAAAAAAACAAGTTTAATTGAAATTAGTTATCATAGCAACAAATGTTAATATTAAGAGCAAAATTATTTGACGGCAATCTCATGCGTGTTGTGAGCAAACGATTGCTGTAAAGAGTAACAGATAGCAAAAGGAGTGTTAGTGCAAAATAAAGCGAGTGAAATATACCTAGTTGCAAGATGTTGTAATATTGAACACATTTTATCAAATTTTTTATTTTTTTTTATTATTTTTATTTTATTTTATTTATTTACATATATGATATTTTTATTATATTTTATTTTTTTGTATTTTTTCCTTTTTTATTTTCAATTTTCTTATCTTTTGTATCCTTCTTTATTTTTTTTATTATATTTAATTATATTTAACTTTATTTTATTTTATTTTATTTTATTTTATTTTATTTTATTTTATTTTATTTTATTTTATTTTATTTTATTTTATTTTATTTTATTTTATTTTTTTTAATTTTATTTTATTTTATTTTATATTATTTTATTTTATTTTATTTTATTTTATTTTATATTATTTTATTTTATTTTATTTTATTTTATTTTATTTTATTTTATTTTATTTTATTTTGTTTTGTTTTATTTTATTTTATTTTATTTTATTTTATTTTATTTTATTTTATTTTATTTTATTTTATTTTATTTTATTTTATTTTATTTTATTTTATTTTATTTTATTTTATTTTATTTTATTTTATTTTATTTTATTTTATTTTATTTTATTTTATTTTATTTTATTTTATTTTATTTTATTTTATTTTATTTTATTTTATTTTATTTTATTTTATTTTATTTTATTTTATTTTATTTTATTTTATTTTATTTTATTTTATTTTATTTTATTTTATTTTATTTTATTTTATTTTATTTTATTTTATTTTATTTTATTTTATTTTATTTTATTTTATTTTATTTTATTTTATTTTATTTTATTTTATTTTATTTTATTTTATTTTATTTTATTTTATTTTATTTTATTTTATTTTATTTTATTTTATTTTATTTTATTTTATTTTATTTTATTTTATTTTATTTTATTTTATTTTGTTTTATTTTATTTTTTTTAATTTTATTTTTTTTTTTATATTATTTTATTTTACTTTATTTTGTTTTATTTTATTTCAACTGGGTATACAAAATTTACATATCCATACATAAAACGCATGCAGCCCAGACCGCAAGAGTAACAAATGATAAGTGCCACAGAGATACAAATCTTTATATTAAATAAAAAAGAGCGCTCTCTTCTCATTCAAAGCAATACCGGCTAATGCGGCAACATTTAGTTTAAAAGTCGCAGGAGTTACAGTGGCGAACGACAGATTAGTGAAATACGTCGAGGTAGCAAGTGCTTGAAGAAAGCGGCAATTCAAGTGAAGTACAAAACGAAGAAGCGCGCTTGCCAGTGTAAAGTGTGGAAAAGCAAAGCGAAGAGCAGAGTGTAAGCACAGTAATGCAATAAATTTTTTAAATAAAATTCAAAAGTGTTACCAAATTAGCAAACAAGAAGAAGCGCTTAATACAAAAACAAAAAACCACAAAAATTGCTAAAAGTGAAAAGAAAGTTGAGTGAAACGAAGCACAGTAAAAGCAAAGCAAGAGGAAGAAACGAAAAACGAATATAATTTTTAAAACGAACGCACTTCCAGTGAATAACAGTCGAAAAAAAGCAACAATAAATTGTTAATTTACAACAAGAAAAACAAATATTATATTACGTTGCTTTTGGTGTGTATTCGGTTTGGCGGTTACGGTCGACATTCAAACCGCACAAAGAGCTAAAAGTAAAAGTGATTTCATTATTGAACGCAACAAACGTTGTCAAACGTCGATGTTATTAGTGCCAAAGTGATTTGCAGTTTATTTTTATTGATTTTTTTTCTATCAATTTTTGACACGCAACAGCACAACGAATTTGGTACTAATCAAGCTAACTCGCTCTGCAAGAGTTTCCTATTTTGGACAAACTATACACTGTATAACCAACTAGTCGGACATCACATTTGGTCTGCAAACAACAAAATGAAGGTGAGTGTGCAACATTGCGAACAATTTTCCTTGTCTAAATTTATTTTTTATCAAACGCGCGTTGCAACATGCAATTAACAAGCATCAAAAAGTGAAAAAATGCAGTCAGAAATAGCTGGCATCTGACGCGCATGCGTATTGCACACCTTTGCATTCGAAACGTAGTTCAAAAGTAATTGATAAAATTATATAAAAGCTAATATTGAAATGAAAACTGAATGACAGTGAAAGCAGTAAATCAAAAAAACTGCGAAATGTTTGCAATGAATCGTAGAAAAACTGCACCATGGCCATTGATCAGCTGATTACTTTTAGCCAAATAAGTATTTTTGCAGAAGTAAACAAAACAATGTGTTTGAAACTCCACAACTGTTTACTGAAAGTGAAAAGTTCAACGAGTTCATTTACGCATGCGCATACTTTCGTTGTCCCTGCAGACAGTTAGGCTAAGGTTCACCGCCAAGGCTTCTATATTACAAGCAGAGTATAATGTACAGTTATTTATTTATTAACATAAAATGAAATGAAATAAAACAAAGTAAATTAAAAAAAAAATAATATAAAATAAGATTAAATGAAATAAATAAGAATGAAATCTAATAAAATAAAGTACAATAAAATAAAATAAAATAAAATAAAATAAATTAAAAAATTAAATAAAATTGAATAAAATAAAATTAAATAAAAAATAAAATAAAATAAAATAAAATAAAATAAAATAAAATGAAATAAAATAAAATAAAATAAAATAAAATAAACTAAAATAAAATAAAATAAAATAAAATAAAATAAAATAAAATAAAATAAAATAAAATAAAATGAAATAAAATAAAATAAAATAAAATAAAATAAAATAAAATAAAATAAAATAAAATAAAATAAAATAAAATAAAATAAAATAAAATAAAATAAAATAAAATAAAATAAAATAAAATAAAATAAAATAAAATAAAATAAAATAAAATAAAATAAAATAAAATAAAATAAAATAAAATAAAATAAAATAAAATAAAATAAAATAAAATAAAATAAAATAAAATAAAATAAAATAAAATAAAATAAAATAAAATAAAATAAAATAAAATAAAATAAAATAAAATAAAATAAAATAAAATAAAATAAAATAAAATAAAATAAAATAAAATAAAATAAAATAAAATAAAATAAAATAAAATAAAATAAAATAAAATAAAATAAAATAAAATAAAATAAAATAAAATAAAATAAAATAAAATAAAATAAAATAAAATAAAATAAAATAAAATAAAATAAAATAAAATAAAATAAAATAAAATAAAATAAAATAAAATAAAATAAAATAAAATAAAATAAAATAAAATAAAATAAAATAAAATAAAATAAAATAAAATAAAATAAAATAAAATAAAATAAAATAAAATAAAATAAAATAAAATAAAATAAAATAAAATAAAATAAAATAAAATAAAATAAAATAAAATAAAATAAAATAAAATAAAATAAAATAAAATAAAATAAAATAAAATAAAGTAAAATAAAATAAAATAAAATAAAATAAAATAAAATAAAATAAAATAAAATAAAATAAAATAAAAAAAAAAATAAAATAAAATAAAATAAAATAAAATAAAATAAAATAAAATAAAATAAAATAAAATAAAATAAACTAAAATAAAATAAAATAAAATAAAATAAAATAAAATAAAATAAAATAAAATAAAATAAAATAAAATAAAATAAAATAAAATAAAATAAAATAAAATAAAATAAAATAAAATAAAATAAAATAAAATAAAATAAAATAAAATAAAATAAAATAAAATAAAATAAAATAAAATAAAATAAAATAAAATAAAATAAAATAAAATAAAATAAAATAAAATAAAATAAAATAAAATAAAATAAAATAAAATAAAATAAAATAAAATAAAATAAAATAAAATAAAATAAAATAAAATAAAATAAAATAAAATAAAATAAAATAAAATAAAATAAAATAAAATAAAATAAAATAAAATAAAATAAAATAAAATAAAATAAAATAAAATAAAATAAAATAAAATAAAATAAAATAAAATGAAATAAAATTATATCAAACGTAAAATAAAATATTTAAAACGAAGTGAAATAAAATAAATTAAAAAAGGGGTGTAAAAGTGGATCGCCTCCCCGTTGATGCAACCTGGGTAACGCTAAATGACCTACATGGCCTACACGGCTAGTTTCTTGTATTGCCGGTTCTACGAGAACGGTACCAGTACTTGTGCTGTACCCATCGTGCCGAAAGGACCCGCACCGTTTTCTTATATCGACCCGGCAATACAGTCTAGGTGACCCTGTTTGACATTTAGACAGGGCTACACCTCGTTACAACAACAACAACAGCAACAACAGGTGAAAAACAGAATTCTTTAATTAATGAAAAAATTTATATGATCAACTGAATGTTTTAATCACGATTAACACGTTACATCTTACCAAATTTGCGACCAGTTCTTCAATTTATGACATTTCTATAAAAATCGTCGGTGAATAAAATTAAATTTATTATTATAAGTTAATTGAAATAGTAAATGATGAAATCATTCCAAAAAGTCATGCACGAATAACTCAGGTTCGTTTCTTCAGTCTTTCATTTTTCCTACCGTTTATAAAAAAAAGAATTGTCAACAGTTCCTTAGGCCTAACTGCACGACGCCGAGTTATCTTTTTAACTCAGAGTTAATTCGAAAAGTTGTCAAAAACGTATGAGTTTAACCTCTCATTTGACATTAACTCTGAGTTAAAAATATAACTTTTCGTTGTGCAAGTGAGCCTTAAAATTTTAAAAAATTTTAAATAGGTAACTATTGTTGCCAACGCCATTTGGGGTTTAACATAATTCCTATGGGGTACTTAACCTGTCACACTTCATTTGATGAGCATTTCCTATGTTGTAAGCACAACTATTTTTTTTTTTTTTTTCAATTTCTTCGCATTACAACAATAGCCATTGCGAATATAATCAAAGAGAGAAACATTTAGTAGCAGCGAAAACACGCTGCATGCGACCAACATACAAGACAATGTTTGCGCAAACATTCGCTTCTGCGCAACTGCGAGCTATCCAAGTGCAACGCAAATTAGCAGCAAGTTCAAGTGCATGTCGAGTATTTCATCCGCCTTTTTGTGCAATTTATTGCTTTCTATTTACTTGCACTTTTATTGGATTTTAGCTTTTACACAATGCTTCGTATATCGATAAGTGAAAGAGAAATATGCAAAACTTTCGTGGTTGATGGCTTCTTCTGCACATCAAAACTAGTTTTCTTCACATTTTTACTATTATGGCTGTCTTGAGTATTTGCTTTTTGTGTTTTTTGTTTGTTTTGTTTATCGCTAACTTTATGCTGTTAACGCCATTTCATTTTATTGACTCTTCCGCTTTTTGCATTGTTTTTGTTTTACTCGCTTGTATGCACAATGTATGAAAGTTTTATTTGCTGTCGTTATGTCATGT
This sequence comes from Campiglossa producta, assembly GCA_964058755.1. Lineage (NCBI taxonomy): Eukaryota > Metazoa > Arthropoda > Insecta > Diptera > Tephritidae > Campiglossa > Campiglossa producta. The sequence goes on along the minus strand of CAXKVI010000001.1, from coordinate 7,367,134 downwards.
TGTTGTTATCATCTTTGTTGTTGTTGGTGTTTTCGTTGTTGTATTATTGCATGCTCGTGCTAGTTTATGTTATTATATAATATTTTTTAGTGCTCGTTTAAATTATCCATTTTCGTTCGCCGTCAACTAGCTGCCAGCTGATGATGATACTAATAGATAATGAATTCGTCGATTATGTCTTGAATTGGTTATGGTGTAATAGCTTAATAGGAATATAACACAAAGGCAAATGGACTTTAATTAATGAATACATTTTGGATGACCAACTGAAGTTCGATGTCTAAAGCATGATGAATATGTTTAAAGAAGTTGGATGCAACTAAATTAGTTACCGCTCTAACAATTTATAAGATTTCTATATAAGTCGTTGGTTAATACTAAAAGAAAATTAAGGTCAAGGTGAATACGTTTTAAATATCATTATTGTCATTATCAATTAAGCAAGACTTATTGTTAAAACAATGAACCGTGATGTCGCTCCATAAAGATTAGTTCAGGTTCGTGTCTTAAGTCTTTCCTTTTTTCTATAACTACAGAACTTTGCCATTCTATCTACATCAGTGAATGACCATTTCATCTGTTTTTCGACAATAAAGTTCCTTGAGTTCTCTGGTAGGTATACGAGGGATACTGCAAAAATCCGTGGAATCTATCACTTCCTACATATACGTTTCAACAAAAGCCACATGTCAGTAAACGAAAAAAGAGCGTCATTTATTCTAAAAAGAACAGCTTACTCGCTCACCGCAGGCAAACAGCCGGTACAAAGTGTGATTGCTTTTATAAAGATGGATCATTTCAGCCACAAACCAAAACAAAAATATAAAAACATAATATTGACATTTAACTTTGCACCTTTCCTATAAAAACTTACTTCTCACATAACTACAACACCTGCTGTGATTTACCTCTTTTTATCAACCTATACAAAAGTATGTGCCATCAACTCCTAAAATCTTTCACAATTTATCTTTGCCTTGTCGACTTGTACTCCACCCTCATCTTCGTTTTTCCGATTATTCGTTTGTCAAAACACTTTCACTTAATTTGGGCGTGTTAAAATGATGTTGCAATATATTTTATAAGTCACTAACAACACAAACAACGCTAGGCTAATATGGTACCGAGTACTCGGTACGGTTTTTCGGTGTACTTGGCATTGGTGCTGTGACATTGGACCAATGCATAGCTGATAAGAGCCTATTGACATCGAAATTCTTTAGAAACAAGTTCTTCTAAACGGCGTCATTCCTCGACATAGGCCGATTGTGATACCACCAACGCTGGGAAAGTCAGTCCCGAGACCCGGTATTGTCGGTACTCTCCATCAAGTCCTTTATGTCCAGCTCCTTGATCTTTCGTAGGATATCCGGGAAGGAAACTCCCAAAAAGCCCATTTTCGCACCGCTTAAAGCCGAGCAGTTGCAGATGAGTTGCTCCACCGTTTCCTCTTCTAAGTAATAAACCTATTAATTTGCATACTTCCATCCTTCTTAGGGCGTAAATGTGTCTAGATCTTTTAGAATCCTATTTTAGCCAGGTTTCTTTGGATATTTTTCATCTTGGGTATTGTAGCCATCCTTCTCTTGACGGGGTGTATGCTCCTTTAGCATTAGTTTTCATATGTCAAAGAGCATACCCAAGCGTTCTTTATTTCGAAGATCCTGCCTTACAGTTTCCCTCAATTTCCTTATGCCCTTGGGCCCATGTGAGTTTAACGCGGTTCTGTTTGGCCATATCTTGAATATATCGACTAGATATGAGCGTAAGTTCAGAGTTGAATGAGCAGAACCAAGTATTTTGATGGCCGCTTGGCTGTAGCTGAAAATAACGATATTCTGTCCGATAGCGCATTTACCAACCCAAGCCACGCGTCCATGTTTGCCGAGACTTTAATAATCAGGTAGTCTGAAGGAGAGCTCAAGATCTAGGTGTTTTGACTAAACCCCTCTGCCGTCCAATTTCGAAGGCAGATTGTCGAATCTTGGTACTAACGGATATGGTTTATATAATACAAACATTTAAGATGTAATGACGAAACTTGGTACTAGGCAAATTATTGTTGTGAAAATTATACCCAGTGAAAATAAGGAAAATCTAATATAACATTCCGGTTTTAGCAAAATTCATAAACGATAATAATTCTTCTTAAAGATGGGGAATTTAATTTACTCAAAATCAGAAATAAGGCGGGACACATGAAGATTGTCAAGAATTTCATCAATAGTCCTATATTGAAGTTAAGTGATGCAATAACTCCTACGCTCAGGATCACGCGAAACTTTGAGGTTTCAATCGTAGATCGAGTGCTTTGGGAAACAGGGAGCCCATATGTTTGTTTACATCTTTCTTGTGTGTATGCACACTACCACTTCCAAGCTTGTTGATGAGCGCCTCGCAGTCCTTAATGATCGGGGAGCCAAAAACAAAGTTTTGTTAGTTTAGGTCCCAGAGCGTTAAGGGCATGACGGCAACGAAAAAGCAGATCACTTTGCAAAACGACGTGCTCTAACAGCATTTTAAGGTCCGGAACCCTTCTGTGTGCTCACCAAGGCTCACGTAAGGAAGACCATGTACAACTGAAAAAAAAAACAGGTTAGAGGGCATTGGCTTGGCAGCCTAGAATAGAGGCAGGCCAAACTATTTACAGAACTGTCACAGAGAGCATCGACCAGGCTTATTAATTTAAAAAGGGAGGATTTAAGAACTCTCATTGGATATTCTACGGGGCATTACAGTTTTCGTTATAACCTGAGTAAAATTAATCTGTCAAATACAAAGTCTGTCGAAAACCTATCTTGGGAACCGCTTGGCCGATTTGGATGCGATTTTTAATATAGGTAGCATGGTTGATTCGAAGACTATTCACTTGGGGTTGCCACTTGGGGCGGGTTACAGGGTTGCCACCAATCTAATTTTTTTAAATTACGGAGCAACATATGCCAATCTGGGTATCAAATGAAAGATATTTTCAGGGAAATGCCAACTAAAATATTTTCAAGTAGGGTTGCCAGCTAGGGTTGCCACCTTACCGCAGTATATATATATATATATATTTGTATATCCGGACTATTTCGGGAACCGCTTGACCGATTTGGATGAAATTTAGCATATAGATAGCATGATTGATTCGAAGACTATACAATTGAGGGTTGCCACTTGGGGGGTATGCAGGGTTGCCACCTATCACAATTTTTTTTTAAATTATGGAGTGAGATATGGCAATCTGGGTATCAAATGAAGGGTATTTTCAGCGAAATGCCAACTAAAATATTTTCAAGTAGGGTACCACCCAGGGTTACCATTTTACCATATTGTATATTTTTTTGATCATATTTGGATTATTTTAGGATCATTTTGAAATCATTTAGGGGTCACTTTGGAATAATTTTGAGATCATTCTGGGTTCAATTTTGGATTAATTTGGAACAATTTTGGGGTAATTTTCGGATCGTTTTGGAGTCATTTTGGGATTATTTTTGGATCATTTGGGTATAATTTTTGGGCCATTTTGGGAACATGTGAGGGTCTTTTTGGAATTATTTTAGAATTATTTTGGGAACATGTTTGGATAATTTTGTGATTATTTTAGGGTGCATTTAAGGGTGTTTCTGTGGTCATTTGGGAATCATTTTTGGATCATTTTGGGGGCATTTTGGGATAATTTTTGGGTCGGTTTGGGTTCAATTTCGTTTCATTTTGGGAACATTTAGGGGTCTTTTTGGGATCATTTTAGGATTATTTTGGGATTTTTTTTGGGTCATTTTGGGAACATTTTGGGTAACTAAAATTAGCCCGCTTTATGAATTTGTGGTAAATTTCATTACACAATGTTACCATTATCCTCGTTTTGATACCTAGATAGTTTTAGATCATTAAGTATGTCGATAAATTTGATAAACGAAAAAAAAATAAAAAATAAATCATCAATTGCTTGCCAAACGCGATTGCATAAAAATAATGCAAAGTTGTAGATTAAACTGAAATCGGTCGTGAAATTGGGGGCAATTGATCGACCAACTAGATAATAGTTGGAGTACGTAATGCAAAAAATTTATAAAATATGAAAAAAATAAACAAATTACTCAAGTGTAAAAACCCCGCAGCCAAATATTTAAAAATATTACAACTTGATTATGAAATTCTATAAATATGGCAATAAAGTAATAAAGACATATAAAGAAATGAAAAAGCATTTAAGTTGCATGTTAAGCATATTAAACACAAAAAAACTATGTTAAAGCAAGCACTTAGAGTAAAATAAAAAAAAAAGTACATAAACTATGCTTAAGCAAGCACTTTGTGTGGGTATAACATGAAAATCATAAGCGCATGGCTAAGTAAGCTTATTGAACGAATTTCTCTTCCTTCTAACGCGTGCATTTGCTGGGCTTTGTTATTGTTTGCAGCGTGCACTCACGCAACAACCCTAGCTCAGAGCGCATGCGCAACTGGTGACACTTTCAATTATTATTGCGCCACATCTAAACTGCACGCTGCTGCATATTCGCACCTTTCTCCGCCACACCAGCAGTAGTTTTCCACCATTACTTATATTACAGTTGGAATTGTGTAATGTGCATTTCGAGTTAAAAAAAAAATTTTGTAGAAAAATGTGTCATGCGCGTAACAATTGAAGTTGCGCATGCGCAGCGCTGGTTTTGATGCTATAACCATGTTGACGCATAACAATTAATATAGCACAGTTCAGCGCATTAACAGCTTGCAGTCAGGCGGCTATCAAGAGTTTTAACCAATTAACAAATCTTGATTTAAAATAAACACCAACTTTTATCTTTAAATCAATTTTTTCTTTCTACTCTTTAGCTATTCTACGCCTTGCTGCTCACATTACCTCTACTCGCGCACAGCTTTCCTGCAGAAAATGAAGACAAAGCCGTCTCATTAGAAGAAGTAGAACTGCAAGATAGCGATAAGGCGGCATCTGATAGTCAAACATCGCAAATACAAAAACGTTCAGGCAGTTTTGATTATGTGGCGGATAGCGATAAGGCGGCATCTGATAGTCAAACATCGCAAATACAAAAACGTTCAGGCAGTTTTGATTATGTGGCGCATTTGAAATCTGGTTTATTATCGAGCATTGGTCAAGCTTCAGCGTCCATAGCATCGGGCAGTTCAGGCGGCAGTAGCGGTGGCGAAAGCTACAAGTCATACGAATCGGCGCATGTAAATATACAGATATACACAAACATACCTACATACAACATATGAAATGACTTAATAATCGCTTGCGAAATATAAATATTTTCTTGTTTTTTTCTTCTTCTTCTTTTTCTTGTTAATTTTTCTTTTGTCTTGCACTTGTAGGGCAACTCAGTTGATTATAATCCATGGTCTTTTAAGAAATCTGTGCTCAACACCATTTTCCAAGCGGTCAAAGCAATCACTGGTGGCGTGACAGCGCTGAAGGGTCAATTGATTAAGGGCAGCGGTTATGCATTGAGCGCGAGCGGCAATTTAGTGGCTGCATCTGGTGATAAGGTCACCGATGTTGGCAAATCCATCATCAATTCAGCGCAAATTAGTTCGCACAGTTATGGTCCCAGTGTGTCGGTGCACCCGTTCGCTAAATTCAGTTCGTTATCGGGCGCTTCATCAGGTGGCAGCAGCAGTAGTGGCGGCAAGCCGGGTCCCGTGGTGCATACAGAAAGTGAGTAAATATGTTTATCTTTTGTTTTATGGTTTTAATTAAATTTGACGGTGATTTGTAATTAAAAGCAGTTCAAACTTGTTGAGGTAATCGGGTCACAGTTACGAAATTCAGATTTATCTATCTTCAGTTTTAAACTTAATTTATGGTTTACTTAATCTGGCTCATTAGGAGGTCTTCTATCCCAAAAATACACACAGAAAAATGTTCATGTAAAATCAACACTTTCTTAACACTTTTTATTTTTCAACACTATCGCTCATATTTTTTTGACATGAAGCTCATGTTGAAAAACTGTACTTCTTGTTAAATTAATATGACTTCCTGTAAAATTAACATGAAGCTCATGTTGAGAAAGTTGACTTCGTGTTAAATCAACATGACACCCTGTTCAATCAACATGACTTCCTGTTAAAACAATACTATCTGGCTCATTATCTCTCGTAGTTAGTTAGTTTAAAATGGTTCATGTTGAAAAAAAATCTTTCTGTGTGTACAGGAACCTTATGGGCGAGAGCCTTCCGAGCATTTCGAATTGAAGTCCCGAGATTGATTGGTTTTTGAGAAATGCGTTCGATAAGGTGGTGTTGAGTCTTGATAAGTAAAAGTTCAAGCTGATATAATATCTAGATCACAGTTGAGCCAAAAAGACTAACCTTCCTGGGTCGAGCACTTTCTTCTCCACCCATTTCGAGTGGTTGACAGCTCAGAATGGGGTTGACAGGCTGAGACCTGCCATAGGTATCTACCGAATCAGTGTGGATGTCAGTTAGAGCCCGCTTATGGCTCCGCAGTTGAAGTAATTTGATGCCGGAACAGTTCAGAAGGAACTGCCTACTCAGCATTTTCGCCAGCTCTCTTACATTGAGGATTTGGGTCTCTTGATGTAGATGAAAGTCAGGGAACATGGGGGACATCCCGTTCCCTAAGAACTTACTTTCAAAGAATTGTATGTGTCGTTTTTCATCATATTGTAGCTCTCTTGAAAGATGAGTGAACGTGCATTAGCTTCAGTTTTGTTTCAATGGGTTCCCTGGCCTTACCATTAGCTCTTTATAAAAAGTGCTTTTCCTTTCACAATAAAATGTGGGGCGTGGGTGTCCACCTATTTGACTACTATCTTCACCATAATTTACAATGTTCAGAAACGTTAGAAGGACATAAAAATATTGCATGAAGCTGGAAGGTCTAAACACAAATATTTTTTTTAAAAAGCCAATCAATTCTTCTTATATCTTAGCTACATAAAAATAAAAATTTCAGCAATAAATCAACGTTAACGTCAAGAGCCACAATAATAGTATGAAAAAGTAAAACAGCAAAGTACAAAATGTTAGTACGAATTTTTTATAATAAAATCTAAACTAACAATTGAGTTATCAGCGACTGTGGCACTTGCTGTCACAGCATTTTTCATTGCGACTGCTCTTCCATTTGACCGCCCACTTTAAACGTTACACATTTATTATCTAGCTGCGTGTGCTTGCATTAATACATACATACCTACTCAGAGATGTGTGCAGGTGTATGCTATTAGCGGTACAATTATTAATATGTCTTGTCACTGAGGTAATATGTTTTGTTTCGCTTCTTCTTTCACTTACGTATTTCTTGCAAGGGTTTTGTCTCACTACAATGCGCTGAAGTTAATGCATAACGTCTAAGTTTGCATAAATACCACGTAGGAATCACTCTTTGAACACGGCATCTCATACAAATTTTATGTAAATAAAATAAAATAAAATAAAATAAAATAAAATAAAATAAAATAAAATAAAATAAAATAAAATAAAATAAAATAAAATAAAATAAAATAAAATAAAATAAAATAAAATAAAATAAAATAAAATAAAATAAAATAAAATAAAATAAAATAAAATAAAATAAAATAAAATAAAATAAAATAAAATAAAATAAAATAAAATAAAATAAAATAAAATAAAATAAAATAAAATAAAATAAAATAAAATAAAATAAAATAAAATAAAATAAAATAAAATAAAATAAAATAAAATAAAATAAAATAAAATAAAATAAAATAAAATAAAATAAAATAAAATAAAATAAAATAAAATAAAATAAAATAAAATAAAATAAAATAAAATAAAATAAAATAAAATAAAATAAAATAAAATAAAATAAAATAAAATAAAATAAAATAAAATAAAATAAAATAAAATAAAATAAAATAAAATAAAATAAAATAAAGTAAAATAAAATAAAATAAAATAAAATAAAATAAAATAAAATAAAATAAAATAAAATAAAATAAAATAAAATAAAATAAAATAAAATAAATTAAAATAAAATAAAATAAAATAAAATAAAATAAAATAAAATAAAATAAAATAAAATAAAATAAAATAAAATAAAATAAAATAAAATAAAATAAAATAAAATAAAATAAAATAAAATAAAATAAAATAAAATAAAATAAAATAAAATAAAATAAAATAAAATAAAATAAAATAAAATAAAATAAAATAAAATAAAATAAAATAAAATAAAATAAAATAAAATAAAATAAAATAAAATAAAATAAAATAAAATAAAATAAAATAAAATAAAATAAAATAAAATAAAATAAAATAAAATAAAATAAAATAAAATAAAATAAAATAAAATAAAATAAAATAAAATAAAATAAAATAAAATAAAATAAAATAAAATAAAATAAAATAAAATAAAATAAAATAAAATAAAATAAAATAAAATAAAATAAAATAAAATAAAATAAAATAAAATAAAATAAAATAAAATAAAATAAAATAAAATAAAATAAAATAAAATAAAATAAAATAAAATAAAATAAAATAAAATAAAATAAATTAAAATAAAATAAAATAAAATAAAATAAAATAAAATAAAATAAAGTAAAATAAAATAAAATAAAATAAATTAAAATAAAATAAAATAAAATAAAATAAAATAAAATAAAATAAAATAAAAGTAGTAAAAATTAAATTAAACTAAACTAAAACTATAACTAATTGAATTTTTGAAAATAGTGAGAAGCAAAATTCTGAAACGGTAATTGTAGCAACATTGAAATTTGAGTAAAATAAATTTCGCCCAGTTAAATAAATTTTAAGTGGGCGTGGTACCGCATATCTTATTTTTTTTTTCTACTCTCATCAAAAGTTTGTATCAAGGAAAAAATATTTCCAACTTTGCTGCTAAAGCTCATGGCTAAGTACATAATGTTCGGTTATGCCCAAACTTAGACTCCCTTAATTGTGTGCTAGGTTTCATTGGAAGTTCTTTTAAGCGGCGGGTCACAAAACTAGTACTTAACTCCTGCTACTGGGTATATAATGTGCTTTTTTTGTCCAAATTAACTCTCATTACGTTTTATAGCTATTGTCTCATACAATCTATGTTTTAAAGCATAACATTTGTGCACTACCGTCCAGCTATATCCACATAAGGCGCAAAACACTTTAGTCGTCCATTGACCCAACACGAGATGGCATTTTAAATGAAACCAACCGCAACAGGGCCATCGCGCCTTAGCCAACATACATACGACAAGTGGTCCGTTTGCATGCTTGACTAATTAAAGAGATGACATTTTTTGTGTCTATTGCTATTATAATTTGTAACATGGTTGCTTTACGAAGTGTAAACGTCAACTTTCGATTTCATATTGATTATTTGTAGTACTTCAAGTAGATGCCATACAAACTTATTGGTAAATTGTAACAGATTAGCTAGCGCATAGCACAAACAAAAAATAATCTATTCAAGTTGCTAATAAAAAGAGTACCAATTATTTATAACTAAAACCAGAGCAACCAGTTTCCGAATTGGTTTTTATGTCAACGCCACATGGCCATTGATCCTCTTTGCTTTTGCCAATCAGCCTGCAGCTGTGCTCGCTCTGATTGTGGTAACGCTTTTTGTCCAAATACGTATTTGATGCATAAAACTATTTCAATCACGTAAATACATACTCAACATTTGTAGTGAATTCATGTTTGTCGAATGAAGTATGCTTGTACTATGTGTCTAGTTACCGTTATAATAGAGTTTCCTCAATTGCATTCGTATTTGATGTGATGTTGCCAGACCGAACAAATTTTTTGAATAAAAAGGTACCAAAATCATGAAAATTTAATTTTTTTTTTAGTTTTATGAAAATTGGGATTTAGGCCAAGTGCTACTTTGATTTGGTATGCCAACCCCTCTTCGAGTTATTTACTTTACTCATATTTAAACTCTGTTATCTTAACTCAAATGAGTATAAATTTGATTTTCAAAATGTGATAGCCAAATTCGAAAAGAGTACCAAATTTCCAAATTGGTCTAGGTGGCAACAATGGCTCGATAAAATGCTGTTGGTTTTGTACAAATAACTGAATTTTAGCATTTAATTTTGCCGTAAGCAACAACTAGTTGCGTATGCTTTTTTGATATCTACTTTTTCCTTCATTTGCTAGCAGGGATAGTTGAATGCGTGTCAGCAATGTCCACCAATCAATTTCTTTTGTGAAAATGTCAAATAAATGCCTTTGTTTAGAGCACATTTTATTTAAATTAAAGGAAAGGAAATGAAAGGAAAGGAAAGGAAAGGAAAGGAAAGAAAAGGAAAGGAAAGGAAAGGAAAGGAAAGGAAAGGAAAGGAAAGGAAAGGAAAGGAAAGGAAAGGAAAGGAAAGGAAAGGAAAGCAAAGGAAAGGAAAGGAAAGGAAAGGAAAGGAAAGGAAAAGAAAATTGAGTAAAGGAAAGGAAAGAAATTGAAAATAAATGGTAGGAAAGGAATGGAAAGGAAAGGAAAGCAAAGGAAAGAAAAGTAAGAAATGGAAATCAAAGTAAAAAATAGGAAACAAAAGGAATCCAAAGGAAAGGAAAGGAAAGAAAGGGAAAGAATAGGAAAGAAAAGGAAAGAAAAGGAAAGAAAAGGAAAGAAAAGGAAAGAAAAGGAAAGAAAGGAAAGAAAAGGAAAGAAAAGGAAAGAAAAGGAAAAAAGGAAAGAAAAGAAAGGACAGAAAAGGAAAGAAAGGGAAATAAAGGGAAAGAAAAGGAAAGAAAAGGAAAGAAAGAGAAAGAAAGGGAAAGAAAGGGAAATAAAAGGAAAGAAAAGAAAAGGAAAGAAAATGAAAGAAAAGAAAAGGAAAGAAAAGGAAATTAAAGCAAAACAAAGAAAAAAATTCAGATAAAATTTAATGAAAATTGAAAAAAAGGTAAATTAACAAATTATATGAACTAAAAATATAATAAAGAAAATTGATACTGCTTTACTTAGAGGTGTAGAGAGTTAAAAGCAGAAGGAATAAAATGTGAGGAAAGGGAAAATATAGAAAATGAAAGAAAAAAATAGTTAAATCAAAGGAAAGGAACTTCGAACTTAGAATAAGGTTTTGTGGTTGAATTTCAAACACTGGGCAAACTCTAGTTATAGTAAAAACTATATCAGTGGAAAGAGTATAATGAAAACTTAAAAAAACATATTTAGGTCAAAAACTAAAATTTCACATTTTGTGTGAACAATAAGCATTCAAATACGATCACCCAATAGATCTGATTTAACAATATATGCAATACTGCTATGTTAATACTAAAAGCTAGTACCGTCTGAAAACACTTCAGTACAAATTGCACACATTTTTTTTTGAACAGGGCCTTTTACGTCAAAAAGTTGAAAAAAAAATGGAAAAATTTTTCAGTGACGTTCCGAGTACCAAGAAAATATGGACCAGATTGTACTTAGGTGCTTATGTACTTAAATATTTAGCTAGAACCATTAGCTATGTTTTCTTAGTAGCAATATAGAAGTATAGCTTTAGCAAGAGTTTTTTCTCGTATCTAACATTACTTGAGTTTTCTTAGACTAAGAAACAGGAACTCGTTATCGTACCCCAATTATTTTTTTTTAGATGTAAACATCTGTATGTTATTGAGTAACATTAGGTATTATTGTATAACTAATCGTTGTGGGAAATATGAAAAACATATCTGCTTAACAGGAAAACTAAATGATTTGAAAAACTTGAATAGTAATATAAATAAAAAACCTATTCATAAAGAAGCGGATGCTGAAGTGGTGCAAAACTGCAAATAAAACTTCCTATAATTCCATAGATAAATATTTAATTATAGCTATTCGAGAGATTCAATAAAAAATTCCAGAGTTTTTTCACGCCATTCACATACAATTTAATGATTTATCAAAAAAAAAAGGGAACTTGTATGCATACGGTAAATAAACCTAAGTATATGCATGGTGAACAAAAAAAAAGTTGTAATACGTAAATACTTCGAACCAGCTTCATCAATTGCGCAATAGTACTATGAGATTCAGTACGTTAAAAAAATGCTGACTGTTAGACCAGTTTAGGTTATTAAAAAGACAATAATTATATACCACCTTAGTTTTAAACAAATGGTCTACCTTAAAATAAACTAGCTGAATTATGGGTTTCCGATTAATCGAACTATTCAATTAATTAATGCTGCACATTCATGTTTTTGGCGTAACGAAAATGTTTGAAAATTGAATTTCTAAGTTTTTTTAATTTTTCGTTTTGCCAGAAACATAAATGTGTTGCACTCAAAATCAGACACCATGGCGAATACGTAACACTTTTGCTATACATTCATATTTCTGGCACAAAAATTTAGAAGCTCAATTTAAAATAAACTGAATGAATTATGGATTCCGATTAATCGATATATTCAATTAATTAATGCTACACATTCATGTTTCTGGCGCAACGAAAACGTTTGAAAATTGAATTTTTAATTTTTTTAAATTTTCGTTTTGCCAGTCACATAAATGTGTTGCACTCAACAAGAGCCACCATGGCGAATACGTAACACTTTTGCTATACATTCATATTTCTGGCACAACGAAAATTTAGAAAAATTTAGAAATTCAATTTTTAAACATTTTCGTTGCGCCAAAAACATGAATGTGTAGCACATTCGTTTTCATGCACTCAAAAAAGAGTTCCTTATTTCAAGGAAAAATAAGGGTATTCGGCTCCAAAGACATGGCTTCCCTAATTTAAAGTCGTTTTTCCACAATTTAAGGAAAAAAGTCTTATATTGAGGAAAAAAGTCTTCAAATCAAGGAATATTTTGCTTAGTTTCAGGAAGCCATGTCTTTCGATGCAAAATAAGGAAATATTTTTCTGAGTGTATTTAGAAGCCTCAACATTTTTCTAATTTTATTTCAAAAGTTGTATGAAAAATATTTTATATAGTCATCGTAATTTTCAGCATACAATTTGAATTCCCCTGCCCAGACTGCGAATGAAATTTTTTTAATGACTGGAAGACAGTTTCACACTTTTGCCATATCAATGTGGATATTTTGAGTATCGAAAAAGTAGCAATTTTTCTAAGACCGATTCCAGTAAAAATCGATACTTTTTTCGATAAAAAGTTCTTGTAAAAGCAAAAGTAAAAGGATCAAAATAAAGGAAATATTTTAGAATGGACTGGAAAAATCAGTTTTTAAGAAGTGTACTCGTGGTCTTAGTAGTGCTTACCTTTCGTCGTTGGAGCCATAAACCCACATAAACATTGCATCACCAGTGTCACCATATCTAATACATTTACCACTTAACAAATTTTACATAGCTTCACCGCATACTCATCAAGTTTAATGACTGCTCGTTTTATTATCGGATATATTTACTATTCACTTAGTTATTTACTATGTCATGCAAAACTTTTAAAAATATTATTATTAAATATTCATTTATTTTTATGTTTTTCTTTTCAAAAAATTTACAGCAATTACAACATACGAAATACCGCCCGGCCACGGCCATTATGGTCCTCCATCCAAGCCGCCTAGCTACAGCTCTGCAACGCATCAATACTTGCCACCAGGGGGCGGTTATAGCGGCGGTGGTGCACCGTTTAGCAGCGGACATGCGGCATTTGAAGCACCCTCAAGCAATTATCTGCCAAGCGGCTATGACGGTGCGTACTAACAAACAAATAATAACAAAGAGAAAATAAAAATATTTACAAATATTAAAAATGTTTAATAACCAGCAAGTTTTGATGCAATATGCAAATTGCACCAGTATTTGTATATATGTAAATAATAAAGATATTAAAAATTTGTTTCGAATGCAAACGTGCTAAGTACATTTTTATGAAATTTAAGGTTTCAATAATAATATAAAAATAACCAAATTAAATCAGAGAAAGCACGCAAGTTATTCAAATAGTCGTAATATTAAATTTTTAAAAAAGTACACGGTAAAAAAAATTAGCCTAAATTTTAAACTCATCTAAAGTTTAAGCGATAGTTGAATATTTTAAACCTACCAAAAGTAGTCGGCTGTGACTTTTGAGCGCTTTCGTTCGAATCCTGCCTAGTGCCAAATTTTTTTTTATTTAATTTTATTCTTAAAACTTTTCGGTTTAAAATTAAAACTTTTCGGTTTAAAACTAAAAACAAAATATTTATATGTGCAATGTAGCTCCATGGTAGAGCAGACGGGCATGAAGCGGGGAGGCGTTTAGAATATGCCCGAGCTAAGCATACCGGTCGTTAGAGGCGACTAATATGCACACAGGTAATGACGTGCCAACTCGATGGTTGATCTACAGATATGATGCCTCTCACCTCTCATTACCCTTCCTTACGGATGGAGGGATGACATGATCTAGAAGGCTCCACTAGTCATACCAAATGACTCCCGAGACAGTCGGGCAGTACTGCAAGGGAGTACCGGAGCGTACCGGGTTCATATCCGGCCAAGGACTGTCAATTTCGGCATCACTCCCCAAAAACTTCGCGGAGTTTTATCGTTAACAACAACAACAACTACAGAAACTTGCTTCGCTTGCTCGTTTACATCATTGCACAGACGCGTGGGCGTATATTAGCTAAATGAGACTAGATTGTCCGAATGAAGGACCAAAGACCTTCCATGCCCAGTCCAGCATTCAAGTCTCCTAGCAAGTTTTTGATATCATGGTGGAGCGTAAATCACATTCCAGTTTGGAAGATCACAGAGGGAATGACTCTAATCATTGTCCTTTAAACCTTTGCCATAGTCGTCAACAGTAAATACTGTTCACATCCGAGGCTATATTTGCCTATTTCTGATCGGAAGTGATTTCTCAGTGCGCACCCCGGCAACGACATGTGGAACTAAATAGTTCAGGTGTCATTGGATTTGACAGCTTACGACGAATGCACTCTAACTTTTCATACTTACATAATGAGTTACTGAGAATTTAAAATATGCATACATATACGAGTATAGATAAAAAAAAAATTAACCAATAAAAAGTTCCAATAAATCAACTTAGCACGTTTTCCCACGAAACAAACGAATTGCATATTATTATGTGAATCATTAAAGCAGCAAAAGCTGTAATCAAAAATTAAAGCTAAATATCTATAAATGTTTAAATATTGGTGGATATGTAAATAAGCCTACTTTTTTGTTGCTTTGGTGCTGGTTATTGACTGCATTTGGATTTTCCGCTCTTGCGGAAATATTTCTAATCAAATATCGATCTACTAACTTGCTTTTTAGTTTTATTTTTATGTATTTATTTTATTTTTTTTTAACTCCTTCTCTACTAACTCACAACTGTAACATATAATTGAGCGTATGTAAATACTTATTAAAGTCTTGTGGTTTGCTGATAAAATCTGCTTTCGGTATGCACATGCAAATATTAATCATACGCCCCGGCGCAGCTTGTACGCTAGCTAGACGTTTGGTAGTTATTATTATTATTGTTGTTGTTTTCTATGCTGGTTGTTGTCTATCGTGTGTGGGCATTCGTGTATCACATGACGCTTTTCATTGGAAATATTTGAAATACACGACATATTTAAATTGACACTTCCGTATGGGCGGAAGTCATTTTCAACTGCGCTGGACGCGTTCGGTCAAATTAATATTTTAAATTTTCTTTTTGTGGTTTTGTTTGACAAATTTTAGATTTGCGTTTTTTGTGCGTTAAGTTAAGTGATGGGTGGTCATAGTAGACATTGAAGCATGAACAGCTTTTATGGTAAAGAAATGTTCGATTGAAGTGAAATCGGGTTTTGGGCGGGGAATTTTGAATTTTTTTTATCTTTTATGAATGGTTGACTGGGAGCATATTTTTCAATCACTACGTACAGTCAGGTCAGGAGTTAAGGAAGAAGATGCTGATGATGATGACGTACAGGAGAAATTTTTGAAAACTATATATGTATGTCAAATGTATGAAATGTAGTGATTACATTGGCGAAAAAAATGATTAATAATTTTACCGATAAATAAATTTAGTCTAAATTAGATTAAGCTCGAAATTTTTCCGTGGATCGCTTTCAGATTAATCGGATAAGGGAGGTAATTGTAACTTAATTTATAAGCCAACCATCTTGATCTGAGATACAGTAGATTTCTTCCGATGTAAATGCTATCTTCCAGTTTAAAAAATTGTGTGTTGTGTAAAAAATTATTTTATTTAATTTAAGTATTCATTTATATATTTTTTCGTGCTAAAAACTGTGATTAATATTCCGGCTTATTACAAAAGTTGATGTATATTGAGAAATAAAATAAAATAAAATAAAATAAAATAAAATAACTAAAATAAAATAAAATAAAATAAAATAAAATAAAATAAAATAAAATAAAATAAAATAAAATAAAATAAAATAAAATAAAATAAAATAAAATAAAATAAAATAAAATAAAATAAAATAAAATAAAATAAAATAAAATAAAATAAAATAAAATAAAATAAAATAAAATAAAATAAAATAAAATAAAATAAAATAAAATAAAATAAAATAAAATAAAATAAAATAAAATAAAATAAAATAAAATAAAATAAAATAAAATAAAATAAAATAAAATAAAATAAAATAAAATAAAATAAAATAAAATAAAATAAAATAAAATAAAATAAAATAAAATAAAATAAAATAAAATAAAATAAAATAAAATAAAATAAAATAAAATAAAATAAAATAAAATAAAATAAAATAAAATAAAATAAAATAAAATAAAATAAAATAAAATAAAATAAAATAAAATAAAATAAAATAAAATAAAATAAAATAAAATAAAATAAAATAAAATAAAATAAAATAAAATAAAATAAAATAAAATAAAATAAAATAAAATAAAATAAAATAAAATAAAATAAAATAAAATAAAATAAAATAAAATAAAATAAAATAAAATAAAATAAAATAAAATAAAATAAAATAAAATAAAATAAAATAAAATAAAATAAAATAAATAAAATAAAATAAAATAAAATAAAATAAAATAAAATAAAATAAAATAAAATAAAATAAAATAAAATAAAATAAAATAAAATAAAATAAAATAAAATAAAATAAAATAAAATAAAATAAAATAAAATAAAATAAAATAAAATAAAATAAAATAAAATAAAATAAAATAAAATAAAATAAAATAAAATAAAATAAAATAAAATAAAATAAAATAAAATAAAATAAAATAAAATAAAATAAAATAAAATAAATAAAATAAAATAAAATAAAATAAAATAAAATAAAATAAAATAAAATAAAATAAAATAAAATAAAATAAAATAAAATAAAATAAAATAAAATAAAATAAAATAAAATAAAATAAAATAAAATAAAATAAAATAAAATAAAATAAAATAAAATAAAATAAAATAAAATAAAATAAAATAAAATAAAATAAAATAAAATAAAATAAAATAAAATAAAATAAAATAAAATAAAATAAAATAAAATAAAATAAAATAAAATAAAATAAAATAAAATAAAATAAAATAAAATAAAATAAAATAAAATAAAATAAAATAAAATAAAATAAAATAAAATAAAATAAAATAAAATAAAATAAAATAAAATAAAATAAAATAAAATAAAATAAAATAAAATAAAATAAAATAAAATAAAATAAAATAAAATAAAATAAAATAAAATAAAATAAAATAAAATAAAATAAAATAAAATAAAATAAAATAAAATAAAATAAAATAAAATAAAATAAAATAAAATAAAATAAAATAAAATAAAATAAAATAAAATAAAATAAAATAAAATAAAATAAAATAAAATAAAATAAAATAAAATAAAATAAAATAAAATAAAATAAAATAAAATAAAATAAAATAAAATAAAATAAAATAAAATAAAATAAAATAAAATAAAATAAAATAAAATAAAATAAAATAAAATAAAATAAAATAAAATAAAATAAAATAAAATAAAATAAAATAAAATAAAATAAAATAAAATAAAATAAAATAAAATAAAATAAAATAAAATAAAATAAAATAAAATAAAATAAAATAAAATAAAATAAAATAAAATAAAATAAAATAAAATAAAATAAAATAAAATAAAATAAAATAAAATAAAATAAAATAAAATAAAATAAAATAAAATAAAATAAAATAAAATAAAATAAAATAAAATAAAATAAAATAAAATAAAATGAAATAAAATAAAATGAAATAAAATAAAATAAAATAAAATAAAATAAAATAAAATAAAATAAAATAAAATAAAATAAAATAAAATAAAATAAAATAAAATAAAATAAAATAAAATAAAATAAAATAAAATAAAATAAAATAAAATAAAATAAAATAAAATAAAATAAAATAAAATAAAATAAAATAAAATAAAATAAAATAAAATAAAATAAAATAAAATAAAATAAAATAAAATAAAATAAAATAAAATAAAATAAAATAAAATAAAATAAAATAAAATAAAATAAAATAAAATAAAATAAAATAAAATAAAATAAAATAAAATAAAATAAAATAACATAAAATAAAATAAAATAAAATAAAATAAAATAAAATAAAATAAAATAAAATAAAATAAAATGAAATAAAATAAAATAAAATAAAATGAAATGAAATGAAATGAAATGAAATGAAATGAAATCAATTAAATAATTAAATAAAGATGAAAATAAGTAATATCCTGTTACCCAGCGTCACTTATAAAAGACACACACAAACATATGTATAAAACAAACACATATATGTACATCATCAACACAAATGTACATTCATACTCACATTTTTCATTTCAATTACAAATTTCGCTCACTATTTGTTTGTTCTTTTTTTTAATGTAAACTTACACGAATAATATCTCCACTTATTTCAGAGAACGCATAATCAAATGCGCATTGTAAATATTTATGTACAGAAATAAAACTCCAACTCAAACATAAAATTAACACATACTACATAATACATACATACAATTTATAATTAATAATTTTCGTTTTTCATATCATTACACAAATCAAACAATCAAACCAAACAAACAAACAACAACACACGCACAACGTCTTAAATCCCATTCGCTTAACGCACACACTCACACCAATTGGCGTGTTCACCTCTACAGGACATGATGATTTCAATATTTATGGACGTCATCAAAAACTCGACGAAGCGCAAACACGTAAAGCTGCCGCACAGCTACAGGAAATACTTAGCCTGCTGCCCAGTGGCAAAACAGAATTCACAGCATCAAAAACTGTCGTCTTGGATACCAGCAATCAAGCTTCAGGACCCAGCAACGATTTGAATAATGAAAGTGCCGATTTACACACCTATGGCTTGCCTACTGATTTGGGCCCCTTAGAATCGCTCTCGCATACCGAATCTATAACAGCCGCATACAGACAACAACAAGCTGCCAATCCCTCTGATATTTATCGTCAAATGGCAAAGAAGCAAACGGCTGAAGAAATTTATTTACAAAAACATCCAAATGAGGGTTATGATTATAGGCCCACAAGTCCTACAACATCTGTGAATGATAATCAAAATGGTGGTTACAAGTACAACAACTATAAAGCAGCAAATAATGCTTTGAAAGATTTAACCCCAATTATCGCAGCATTAGAGGTGGTCAAGAGACGTGGCTCGGCGCCAAATGGTCTGGGAGTTAGTAAACATTTTACTGTGGAAAAGAGCGTTTACAAAGTGGCAGCACCACAACAACAATCACCAAAGTCGACCAATCAATTCAAGTATTTGCAACCAACAGTGCAAAAAACGAAGCACATTTATTTTGATCCAGCTCAGAATAAAGTCGATAGTCAATATCGAGCAACGAAGCCACAACAAGCACAGTCTGTTTCGTCGGCATCATATAAAGCACGACGTCAAGCACCGGCTGATGCGCTGGCCCAGATTAAAGTGCAAACCAAAGCGGGATCTTATTTTAAGAATGTCGACTATGAGATACACGATCCACTGATGTTCAATCGCATGTTGACGTTCTAGAAAAGGAGTGTATAGGTCTTTCGATCAGTTGGATGGTGTAACGAAGTCCTTGTGAAATGCATTTAATTTATTTATATTATTTATTATTAGTAGGTATTTAGTGCAGTTTTGCAAATTTTTTGAATTTCCTAAAAGATCCATTGTAAAAAAGTACATATGTAGGTCATAGGAGTAGTATTCAAGTGTAGTTGAACTACCTTTTCTGTTTTGTTTTCGTTCAAGTAGTATTGATATCAATTTTTCAATGCCATTTTTCTAGGTTTTCAGCTCTGTTTCAGTAAGGAATTTTTTTTTAAATTGCCACCCTGATCGATTCATCCCTTTTTCAAAATATTTTCAAAAACGCCATATCGGGAAGCCATTTTGGCCCAGCTGTGTGTTTCAGAAATCGGTAAGATGATCAAATCATTCTACTTAGAACGTTTGAGAAAAGTGTCGCCTAAAAGTATGCAATAGTATTTTATTTATTGTTTAGTCTCGTTTATAAGTAAAAATCTAAATAAAAGTTCGTCAAGAGGGTAGATAACAGTGGGTAATTTTGTTGGAAGAGATTTACTTTTTAACCGTTGTACAATTT
Organism: Campiglossa producta; assembly: GCA_964058755.1. Lineage (NCBI taxonomy): Eukaryota > Metazoa > Arthropoda > Insecta > Diptera > Tephritidae > Campiglossa > Campiglossa producta. Next base: position 7,346,643 of record CAXKVI010000001.1, on the reverse strand, counting down.
CTTCCCCTTGCATGTGTGTGTGTAGTCAGCAAAGGTTGCATACTTGTAGGCACTTATGTTTTTTATACAAGTTAAATAAATATTGGTTGGAGTTGGCGATCAGGGAAATGATAGAAACTAGATATTAACTATTTAACTAAAGGATTGTTTTAGTCCCCATTTTCAGGTAGATTTCATTTCCGAGGAATTTGTTTTTTTTTCGGTGTTGGCGCATTTAGAGTATTTTCTTCATACTCGCTACGAAAAAAATTCGCCTTAAGATGAATTCAATTCATTTGAACTTTTCTTACTTGAATAATTAAATGTTACTCATACGCCGTGTATGACCTATAAAAAAAGTACACTGTAATTAAAATAGTTAAGATATACACAATTATTTTTGCTAGAAAGTATGTCGTTACGCAGTCATTAATAAACTTTAGTGATTTTGATGTCTAGTAGTCGGGAATATGTTTTTCAATATTCTTATAAAGGATCCTGTTGTCCTTATAGCAAATGAAAAGTGGAGATTTGTTACACTGTCCTTTTTATATGGGCAAAATATTTAAATTTCTGCATTTTAATGGACTTTTTTTTTGGAACTTAGTATAAGCTGCGAGCTAAAAAAAAAACTATACAATTTTAATTTAATAGAACTTCGGTATAGAGGAAATGCATATCAAATTTCGAAAAAAAAAATAGTTTTGTGTAATAAAAATTTACTAATTTCTCGAGGAATTATGCATTAAAACGAAATGTGAAAAGCGATTTATCTACGCTTGAATAATACTTTATAGCTTTGAATATTACTTAGAGTATACTACAGTGATACTCAAACTATATCAACTTTTTATATAAAGTTAACGAAAACAGGGTTTTTGTTAACAAAAAAAAACTACAAAAAAAAAACATATGCATTTACATTTTTGTCAGTGAAGTCATTAGTTATAAGTATTATCGAACCATTTAGTATTCAAAACATATGAAAAGTAACTTAATAAAACCAATGCTGAAAATTAAAGATATAAAACGAACAAAAATAATAAAATAAATATTCAACTTGCATTTATTTCACTTGGCCTCCCTCAACCCCGCTTGTTTTAGCATGTCCTCTTGGTAAATGTAGTTAAGCAACTGCACCTCCTCACAAATTTTCCTACCCGCACTGTAGTTTAGTCTTTGTTCCTGCTTCTTACGCTGTCCTATTATGTATCAAGTGTTATCCTCCAAGATATTAAATAAATAAATTGCAATAAAACTTGAAATCCTCATCTTCTTTACAGGATACTATTATCAGTACTAGTGTGCAACCGCAACCTCTTAACTATACGCCTGCCAGCAGCGACGACATGCCACTTCGGTCAAGTATACGCCATGGATGTCGTGCTCTTAATGACCTGCAATTCTTTGTTAGCTTGTAAGTGCATCACTTGGCTGCAACAGCTCTCGATTATTTAACTTTCACTTCTGCTCTGCTCAACGGCTCAACAAAGGGCTTGACTCCTTTAGCTATTGTTTAACTAGTTGATGTCTTCGCAATTTGTTCTTTGTATTTGTAAGGCTGGTTATTTTCTCATCTCTTTGCAATATCTATGTATATGTTTGTATATTGGTTTAAGTATTTATTATTTTAATATTGCGTTAGTATGCACAAATGTGTGACACTTATTTTTATTTAATTGTTTTGTGCATAAAAATAACTGAAGAATAAATAAATTGTATATAAAATCGACAAGTTTTGCAATTTATTATCAGCCTAAAAGTAGGCAACATTTTTCTAGGACAAGGTACAGTACAATCAATACATAAATTATGGCGACAGTTTGACAAGCAGTGTATATGTCAAGTTTCTGTGCTTTAAGCTTGAGTTGGTACTGTTTTATTATGCTGTACTTTTTGATCAGAATCTGAAAGCTTTGTTTTTGACTTCCGCTCTGGGTTGCCACAATCACAACAAATTAACTTACTTTCACATAAAAGGTATATAGCCTTCGGCACAGCCGAAAACAGCTTTCCTTACTTGTTTTTAATTTTATTTTTATACCTTTCATGAACATGAAATGGTATTATAACTTTGGTCCGATGTTTGTAAATATGAGAAGAAGAAGAGATAGACCCATCAATAAGTATACCGAAATGATCAGGATGACGAGTTAAGTTGATTTAGCCATGTCCGTCTGTCTGTTTGAACGCAAACTAGTCCCTCACTTTTTGAGATATTTGACTGAAATTTGGTATGCGGCCACCATTTTCCAATATAGGAATCATTTGTCGGAACCAGCAAGAT
>CAXKVI010000001.1:7339377-7341877 GCA_964058755.1 Campiglossa producta | reverse complement strand
GGCGCTGTGGACGCTAAAATTAGTAAAGATATCAAATTAAGTATGTAAATGAGTTTCCTGAAGTGTACTCACATAAGCTTTCTGTGGACGCACAGGCTCATCTTCATAGTCTGGCTCTTCCTTTACTGATTCATCAACCAGTGTTGGTGGCGCAACAGTGATGCCTTCACCAGATGGTTGGAAACCGAACTTATTGGCACCATACTCAACCACGCGCACCTTGCCCGTTTCATCAACATAACCGTATTTGCCTTTTACTTCTCCTGTGGCCAGTTTTGTTTCAATTTTGAATGAACCATCTGCGCCTTCGTAGCCATACGTATAGGAACCGTCTTCATTGTGCCTAGCAAATGAAATGAAAATTTTTGTATGAGCAAATAGTTGACTGTTGCTGAATTGCTGTCTTACTTGTTAATCTGCTTTAGAATAGGTATCGGTGTGGGCCTCGCGGCTTCTTGCGCCAAACCAGCGCTAGGGCGCAGTCTTAACGGTGCAGGACGAGGTGTGTTCTCTTGATAGTCCTGATAGTCTTGAGCTATTGCTAGACCATATAGCAGTGTGAAAAGTAAAAGACGTTGCAACTGGAAAGAGAAAGAGACAAAAAATTGAAGGAGTAAGTGCAAGTTTTAGATTTAACGTTTCATCGGTTCAAGTTATTGTCGAAGAAATAAATCTGTAAGATGGGAGCGAAAAGCAGTCACACATATAATCAGTTTAGATTACCCTAATTAATCTCTTCCTCTGTTTTGTTTTTTATTCTTTTTTTTTAACATTTTGTTATATCCCTTAATTTTTTTTTTTTCAATTTTTTTTTTTGTTTTTTATTTTTTTTTTTTCTTTATTTTTTTTTTTAATTATATAATATTTTTTTATTATTTTATTTTATTTTTTTTTTACATTTTTTTATTCTTTTTATTTTAGTTTATGTATTTTATTTTGTTTTATTTTTATTATTTTTTTTTTTTTTTTTTCATTCGAAAAATTCCAAAAACATATAAGAAGCCTTTAAACTTAAACACACCTAACCACAACATGACCGTGAAAATATGAATATCCAACTTACTCTAGTATTTTCATTAAAACCTTTGCCTTAACATTCTTCTAATAAAAAAAATAAATGAAATACCAATACTAATAATAATCATTAAAACAAAGCGCCACCATTAATTTACACAAAATATATAGCAAATCAAACCATAAAGTTTCAATGAACCAACAGCGTATGTGTGGTATGTAGTAAGTATACAACGGCGTGTGTGTTGTATATCGAAAACGATTCATAAGTCGCAAGTACTTAGCCAATTGAATACCTAATTACGTGATATACATTTAATAGGAGCTTTATGAGCTAAATAAATGAGAGCATAGCCAAGGAGTATTATTACCAATGCCGGATATGTTTCGCTTAGCAATAACCAACAAACAACAACCGCCAGAGCTAATTATAGTCAAATATATAAATAATAAAATACCAAAGAAACATTCTCATGCATGCTTGAGAAAATTGTAGATACACCTTCCTTAGAATAAAATAAAATAAGGCAAAGGTCAACTCTAAGAATAATAATTTGAGATATTTATTTCGTTGGGTGTGTTGTATTGTATAACACCTACATACATATGTAACTACTTCAATTGGTAAAGATAACAGTGTTACGTTGTTTTGATCAGCAGTGATGATAATAGACCTTGAAAGTGCTATTTATTAAGGAACAGTATAAACCAAAGTGAAACCAATATAACTTTACTAAACAAATTTTAACTGACATTTATTTCGCAGAATTGTTCCGATATTAACATTAGCTATTAACTTAAACTGGAACGAAGCATGGAACTCGAATGTGGAATGAAATCGCAAGACGGGACCGGAACTAAGCCAAAAATTAACAATGTTTTATTTTATTTTATTTTAGTTTATTTTATTTTATTTTATTTTATTTTATTTTATTTTATTTTATTTTATTTTATTTTATTTTATTTTATTTTATTTTATTTTATTTTATTTTATTTTATTTTATTTTATTTTATTTTATTTTATTTTATTTTATTTTATTTTATTTTATTTTATTTTATTTTATTTTATTTTATTTTATTTTATTTTATTTTATTTTATTTTATTTTCTTTTATTTTATTTTATTTTATTTTATTTTATTTTATTTTATTTTATTTTATTTTATTTTATTTTATTTTATTTTATTTTATTTTATTTTATTTTATTTTATTTTATTTTATTTTATTTTATTTTATTTTATTTTATTTTATTTTATTTTATTTTATTTTATTTTATTTTATTTTATTTTATTTTATTTTATTTTATTTTATTTTATTTTATTTTATTTTATTTTATTTTATTTTATTTTATTTTATTTTATTTTATTTTATTTTATTTTATTTTATTTTATTTTATTTTATTTTATTTTATTTTATTTTATTTTATTTTATTTTATTTTATTTTATTTTATTTTATTTTATTTTATTTTATTTTATTTTATTTTATTT
>CAXKVI010000001.1:7333580-7339177 GCA_964058755.1 Campiglossa producta | reverse complement strand
ACATGTACTCATACAAAGGCTCGATAAAATGCTGTTGGTTTTGTACAAATAAGTGAATTTTTGCATTGGATTCTCATTTAATTTTGCCGTAAGCAACAACTAGTTGCGTATGCTTTTTTTATATCTACTTTTTCCTTCATTTGCTAGCAGGGATAGTTGAATGCGTGTCAGGAAATGTCCACCAATCAATTTCTTTTGTGAAAATGTCAAATAAATGCCTTTGTTTAGAGCACATTTTATTTGTGGGCTAAACAAATTGAAAAAATTCACGAAAATCCTGGGTTTCCTAAGTACATGGAACGCCCGGAAATTTGCAATACCATTTTCATGAATGTGTAGTTCTACATATCCCAGAAAATTGTACCAGAAAAACAAATGTGCAACACTTTCATGTTTCTGGTGCAACAAAAGGGAAAGGAAAAGAAAGGCACAGAAAGCAAAGAAAGGAAGAGAGGGAAAAGAAAGTAAAAAATAGGAAAAGAAAGAGAAGCAAAGGAGGGGAAAGGGAAGGGAAAGGAAAGAAAGGAAAGGAAAGGAAAGGAAAGGAAAGGAAGGAAAGGAAAGGAAAGGAAAGGAAAGGAAAGGAAAGGAAAGGAAAGGAAAGGAAAGGAAAGGAAAGGAAAGGAAAGGAAAGGAAAGGAAAGGAAAGGAAAGGAAAGAAAAGGAAAGGAAAGGAAAGGAAGGAGAGGAAAGGAAAGGAAAGGAAAGGAAAGGAAAGGAAAGGAAAGGAAAGGAAAGGAAAGGAAAGGAAAGGAAAGGAAAGGAAAGGAAAGGAAAGGAAAGAAAAGGAAAGGAAAGGAAAGGAAAGGAAAGGAAAGGAAAGGAAAGGAAAGGAAAGGAAAGAAAAGGAAAGGAAAGGAAAGGAAAGAAAAGAAAAGAAAAGAAAAGAAAAGAAAAGAAAAGAAAAGAAAAGAAAAGAAAAGAAAAGAATAGAAAAGAAAAGAAAAGGAAAGAAAAGGGAAAGAAAATTTAGTAAAGGAAATTGGAAATAAATGGCAGGAAAGGAATGGAAAGGAAAGGAAAGCAAAGGAAAGAAAAGGAAAGAATAGGAAAGAAAAGGAATGAAAAGGAAGAAAAGGAACGAAAAGGAAAAAAAAGGAAAGAAAAGGAAAGGACAGAAAAGGAAAGAAAGGAAAGAAAGGGAAATAAAAGGAAAGAAAAGGAAAGAAAGGAAAGAAAAGGAAAGAAAAGGAAAGAAAAGGAAAGAAAAGGAAAGAAAAGGAAAGAAAAGGAAAGAAAAGGAAAGAAAAGAAAAGAAAAGAAAGGAAATAAAAGGAAAGAAAAGAAAAGGAAAGAAAAATAAAGAAGAGAAAAGGAAATTAAAGGAAAGAAAAGGAAATTAAAGGAAAGCAAAGAAAAAAAATTCAGATAAAATTAACAAAATTATATGAACTGAAAATATAATAGAGAGAGTTAAAAGCAGCAGGAGTAAAATGCGAGAAAAGGGAAAATATAGAAAATGAAAGAAAAAATAGTTAAATCAAAGGAAAGGAACTTCAAAACGCGATGTAAATTAGAATAAGGTTTTGTGGTTGAATTTCAAACACTGGGCAAACTCTAGTTATAGTAAAAACTATATCAGTGGAAAGAGTATAATGATAATAAAACTTGCAAAAACATATTTAGGTCAAAAACTAACATTTCACTTTTTGTGTGAACAACAAGCACTCAAATACGATCACCCAATAAATCTGATTTAACAATATATGTAATACTGCTATATTAATACTAAAAGCTAGTACCGTCTGAAAACATTTCAGTACAACTTACACATGGCAATCATGCCTTTTACGTCAAAAAGTTGAAAAAAAATGCAAAAATGTTTCAGTGACGTTCCGAGTACCAATAGAATATGGACCAGATGGTACTTACATAGGTGCTTATATACTAAAAAATTAAGCTAGTACCATTAGCTATGTTTTCTTAGTAGCAATATAGAAGTATAGCTTTAACAAGAGTTTTTTCTCGTATCTAACATTACTTGAGTTTTCTTAGACTAAGAAACAGGCACTCGTTATCGTACCCCAATTATTTTTTTTTTTAGATGTAAACATCTGTATGTTATTGAGTAACATTAGATATTATTGTATAACTAATCGTTGTGGGAAATATGAAAAACATATCTGCTTAACAGGAAAACTAATGATTTGAAAAACTTGAATAGTAGCATAAATAAAAACCTATTCATAAAGAAGCGGATGCTGAAGTGGTGCAAAACTGCAAATAAAACTTCCTATAATTCCATAGATAAATATTTAATTATAGCTATTCGAGAGATTCAATAAAAAATTGCAGAGTTTTTTCACACCATTCACATACAATTTAATGATTTATCAAAAAAAAAAGGGAACTTGTATGCATACGGTAAATAAACCTAAGTATATGCATGGTGAACAAAAAAAAAGTTGTAATACGTAAATACTTCGAACCAGCTTCATCAATTGCGCAATAGTACTATGAGATTCAGTACGTTAAAAAACGCTGACTGTTAGACCAGTTTAGGTTATTAAAAAAGACAATAATTATATATTGACAGCCAAATACAACTTTAGTTTTAAACAAATGGTCTACCTTAAAATAAACTAGCTGAATTATGGATTTCCGATTAATCGAACTATTCAATTAATTAATGCTGCACATTCATGTTTTTGGCGCAACGAAAATGTTTGAAAATTGAATTTTTAAGTTTTTAAATTTTCGTTTTGCCAGAAACATAAATGAGTTGCACTCAACAAGAGACACCATGGCGAATGCGTAACACTTCTGCTATACATTCATATTTCTGGCACAAAAATTTAGAAGCCCAATTTAAAATAAACTGCTGAATTATGGATTTCCGATTAATCGAACTATTCAATTAATTAATGCTGCACATTCATGTTTCTGGCGCAACAAAAATGTTTGAAAATTGAATTTTTAAGTTTTTTTTTAATTTTCGTTTTGCCAGAAACATAAATGAGTTGCACTCAACAACAGACACCATGACGAATGCGTAACAACTTTGCTACACATTCATATTTCTGGCACAACGAAAATTTTGAAAAATTTAGAAATTCAATTTTTAAATATTTTCGTTGCGCCAAAAACATGAATGTGTAGCACATTCGTTTTCATGCACTCAATAAAGAGTTTCCTTATTTCAAGGAAAAAATTTCCCTTATTTGGCTCCAAAGACATGGCCTCCCTAATTTAAACTCGCTTTTCCACAATTTAAGGAAAAAAGTCTTTAAATTGAGGAAAAAAGTCTTCAAATCAAGGAATATTTTGCTTAGTAAATTTTTTTCTGAGTGTATTTAGAAACCTCAACATTTTTCTAATTTTATTTCAAAAGTTGTATGAAAAATATTTTATACAGTCATCGTAATTTTCAGCATACAATTTGAATTCCCCTGCCGGGACTGCGAATGAAATTTTTTTAATGACTGAAAGACAGTTTCACACTTTTGCCATATCAATGTGGATATTTTGAGTATCGAAAAAGTAGCCATTTTTCTAAGACCGATTCCAGTAATAATCGATACTTTTTTTCGATAAAAAGTTCTTGTAAAAAGCAAAAGTAAAAGGATCAAAATAAAGAAAATATTTTAGAATGGACTGGAAAAATCAGTTTTTAAAAAGTGTACTCGTGGTCTTAGTAGTGCTTACCTTTCGTCGTTGGAGCCATAAACCCACATAAACGTTGCATCACCAGTGTCACCATATCTAATACATTTACCACTTAACAAATTTTACATAGCTTCACCGCATACTCATCAAGTTTAATGACTGCTCGTTTTATTATTGGATGTATTTACTATTCACTTAGTTATTTACTATGTCATGCAAAACTTTTAAAAATATTATTATTAAATACTCATTTATTTTTATGTTTTTCTTTTAAAAAAATTTACAGCAATTACAACATACGAAATACCGCCCGGCCACGGCCATTATGGTCCTCCCTCCAAGCCGCCTAGCTACAGCTCTGCAACGCATCAATACTTGCCACCAGGGGGCGGTTATAGCGGCGGTGGTGCACCGTTTAGCAGCGGACATGCGGCATTTGAAGCACCCTCAAGCAATTATCTGCCAAGCGGCTATGATGGTGCGTACTAACAAACAAATAATAACAAAGAGAAAATAAAAATATTTACAAATATTAAAAATGTTTAATAACGAGCAAGTTATGATGCAATATGCAAATTGCGCCAGTATTTGTATATATGTAAATAATGAAGATATTAAAAATTTGTTTCGAATGCAAACGTGCTAAGTACATTTTTATGAAATTTAAGATTTCAATAATAATATAAAAATAACCAAATTAAATCAGAGAAAACACGCTAGTTATTCAAATAGTCGTAATATTAAATTTTTTTAAAAGTACACGGTTAAAAAAATTAGCCTAAATTTTAAACTCATCTAAAGTTTAAGCGATTGTTGAATATTTTTAACCTTCCAAAAGTTTAAAACGAATTTGGATTTCTTTTGTTTTCGATTTAAGATTTAAATGAAAAAAAGTCTAAATTTTTTTTTGGTTTGTTTGAATGTAATTGAATTTTGCTCACGGTACAGCAGTCGGCTGTGACCTTTGAGCGCTTTCGTTCGAATCCTGCCTACTGCCAAATTTTTTTTTATTTAATTTTAATCTTAAAACTTTTCGGTTTTAAAATTAAAACTTTTCGGTTTAAAACTAAAACCATTTCGGTGAACAATTTTTGTTTTGTTTTTATTTTATTTTTGAAAGCTTATTTAAGATTGAATTTTGCCAACAATATTTATGTGTGCGATGTAGCTCCGCGGTAGAGCAGACGGCATGAAGCGGGGAGGCGTATAGAATATGCCCGAGCTTGGCATACCGGTCGTTAGAGGCGACTAATATGCACACAGGTAATGACGTGCCAACTCGATGGTTGATCTACAGATATGATGCCTCTCATTACCCTTCCTTACGGATGGAGGACATGACCTAGAAGACTCCACTAGTCATACCAAATCACTCCCGAGACAGTCGGGCAGTACTGCAAGGAAGTACCGGAGCGTACCGGATTCATATCCGGCCAAGGACTGTCAATTTCGGCATCACTCCCCAAAAACTTCGCGGAGTTTTATCGTTAACAACAACAACAACTACAGAAACTTGCTTCCGCTTGCTCGTTTACATCATTGCAAAGACGCGTGGGCGTATCTTAGCTGACAAAAGATGATAGTCCGAGTTGGTATGAGGCTTCATAAGGGCACTCACGTCATTATAAATGAGACTAGATTGTGCGAATGAAGGACCAAAGACCTTCTATGCCCAGTCCAGCATTCAAGTCGCCTAGCAAGTTTTTGATATCATGGTGGAGCGTAAATCACATTCCAGTATGGAAAAATTAACTTCGATGCAGATCACACTCATGCCCTCTAATCATTGTCCTTTAAACCTTTGCCATAGTCGTCAACAGTAAATACTGTTCGCATCCGAGGCTATATTTGCCTATTTCTGATCGGAAGTGATTTCTCACTGCGCACCCCGGCAACGACATGTGGAACTAAATAGTTCAGGTGTCATTGGATTTGACAGCTTACGACGAATGCACTCTAACTTACTTACATAATGAGTTACTGAGAATTTA
>CAXKVI010000001.1:7301080-7326080 GCA_964058755.1 Campiglossa producta | reverse complement strand
TTCAGCTCTGTTTCAGTAAGGAATTTTTTTTTAAATTGCAACCCTGATCGATTCATCCCTTTTTCAAAATACTTTCAAAAACGCCATATCGGGAAGCCATTTTGGCCCAGCTGTGTGTTTCAGAAATCGGTAAGATGATCAAATCATTCTACTTAGAACGTTTGAGAAAATTGTCGCCAAAAAGTATGCAATAGTTTTTTATTTATTCTTTAGTCTCGTTTATAAGTAAAAATCTAAATAAAAGTTCGTCAAGAGGATAGATAAGAGTGGGTAATTTTGTTGGAAGAGATTCACTTTTTAATCGTTGTACAATTTCTTCCCCTTACATGTGTGTGTGTAGTCAGCAAAGGTTGCATACTTGTAGGCACTTATGTTTTTTATACAAGTTAAATAAATATTGGTTGGAGCTGGCGATCAGGGAAATGATAGAAACTAGGTATTAACTATTTAACTAAAGGATTGTTTTAGTCCCCATTTTCAGGTAGATTTCATTTCCGAGAATTTTTTTTTCGGTGTTGACGCATTTAGAGTATTTTCTTCATACTCGCTACTAAAAAAATTCGCCTTAAAATGAATTCAATTTATTTGAACTTTTCTTACTTGAATAATTAAATGTTACTCATACGCCGTGTATGACCTATAAAAAGTACACTGTAATTAAAATAGTTTAAGATATACACAATTATTTTTGCTAGAAAGTGTGTCGTTACGCAGTCTATTAATAAACTTTAGTGATTTTGATGTCTAGTAGTCGGGAATATGTTTTTCAATATTTTTATAAAGGATCCTGTTGTCCTTATAGCAAATGAAAAGTGGAGATTTGTTACACTGTCCTTTTTATATGGGCAAAATATTTAAATTTCGGAATTTTCGTAGCCTTAATGGACTTTTTTTTTTTGGAGCTTAGTATAAGCTGCGAGCTAAAAAAAAAACTATACAATTTTAATTTAATAGAACTTCGGTATAGAGGAAATGCATATCAAATTTCGAAAAAAAAAAATTGTTTTGTGTAATAAAAATTTACTAATTTCTCGAGGAATTATGCATTAAAACGAAATGTGAAAAGCGGTTTATCTACGCTTGAATAATACTTTATAGCTTTGAATATTACTTAGAGTATGCTACAGCGATACTCAAACTATATCAACTTTTTATATAAAGTTAACGAAAACAGGTTTTTTGTTAAAAAAAAAACTACAAAAAAACATATGCATTTACATTTTTGTCAGTGAAGTCATTAGTTATAAGTATTATCGAACCATTTAGTATTCAAAACATATGAAAAGTAACTTAATAAAACCAATGCTGAAAATTAAAGATACAAAACGAACAAAAATAATAAAATAAATATTCAACTTGCATTTATTTCACTTGGCCTCCCTCAACCCCGCTTGTTTTAGCATGTCCTCTTGGTAAATGTAGTTAAGCAACTGCACCTCCTCACAAATTTTCCTACCCGCACTGTAGTTTAGTCTTTGTTCCTGCTTCCTACTCTGTCCTATTATGTATCAAGTGTTATCCTCCAAGATATTAAATAAATAAATTGCAATAAAACTTGAAATCCTCATCTTCTTTACAGGATACTATTATCAGTACTAGTATGCAACTGCAACCTCTTAACTATACGCCTGCCAGCAGCGACGACATGCCACTTCGGTCAAGTATACGCCATGGATGTCGTGCTCTTAATGACCTGCAATTCTTTGTTAGCTTGTAAGTGCAACACTTGGCTGCAACAGCTCTCGATTATTTAACTTTCACTTCTGCTCTGCTCAACTGTTCAACAAAAGGCTTGACTCCTTTAGCTATTGTTTAAATAGTTGATGTCTTCGCAATTTGTTCTTCGTATTTGTAAGGCTGGTTATTTTCTCATCTCTTTCCAATATCTATGTATATGTTTGTATATTGGTTTAAGTATTTATTATTTTAATATTGCGTCAGTATGCCCTTATTTTTATTTAATTGTTTTGTGCATAAAAATAACTGAAGAATAAATAAATTGTATATAAAATCGACAAGTTTTGCAATTTATTATCAGCCTAAAAGTAGGCAACATTTTTCTAGGACAAGGTACAGTACAATCAATACATAAATTACGGCGACAGTTTGGCAAGCAGTGTATAGGTCAAGTTTCTGTGCTTTAAGCTTGAGTTAGGTACTGTTTTATTATGCTGTACTTTTTGATCAGAATCTGAAAGCTTTGTTTTTGACTTCCGCTCAGTGTCGCCACAATCACAACAAATTAACTTACTTTCACATAAAAGGTATATAGCCTTCGGCACAGCCGAAAACAGCTCTCCTTACTTGTTTTTAATTTTATTTTTATACCTTTCATGAACATGAAATGGTATTATAACTTTGGTCCGATGTTTGTAAGTATGAGAAGAAGAAGAGATAGACCCATCAATAAGTATACCGAAATGATCAGGATGACGAGATGAGGTAATTTAGCCATGTCCGTATGTCCGTCTGTCCGCTATTCCGATAAGCGGATTTTGAGCTATAACTCCTGTAATTAAACACGTAGGAACGTGAAATTTTGGAAGCATCGCTATTTTTATATGTGAAATATCGGTGTTGAAAATCATCGAGATTGGATAAATATTTCAAATAGCCCCCATACAATCGATTGTTCCGATAAACGGATTTTGGTAGATAACTCCTGTAATTATATAGGTACGAACGTGAAATTTAGGAAGAATTGCTATTTTTATATGTGAAATATCAATGTTGAAAATCATCGAGGTGGGATAAATATTTCACAAAGCTCCCATACAATCGATTATTCCGATAAGCGGATTTTGAGCTATAACTCCTGTAATTAAACACGTAGGAACGTGAAATTTTGGAAGCATCGCTATTTTTATATGTGAAATAACGACGTTGAAAATCATCGAGATGGGATAAATATTTCACATAGCCCCCATACAGTCGATTTTTCCGATAAACGGATTTTGGTAGATAACTCCTGTAATAATATCGGTAGGAACGTGAAATTTCGTAACTGTTGCTCTTTTAGAATGTGGAATGTCGGTGTTAAAAATCAATGAGATTGGACCAATATAACACATCGCCCCCATATAAGCGATAGTTCCGATAATTTCGGTATGAGCTAAAGTTAAATTCACACAGGCTGCACTGGGATTAAACAGTGAAAATCGTGACGCTTATTCATGAAAGGTATTTAGCCTTCGGCACAGCCGAAGAGAGCTTACTTACTTGTTTTAATTTAATTTTATTTTATTTTATTTTATTTTATTTTATTTTATTTTATTTTATTTTATTTTATTTCATTTCATTTAATTTCATTTTATTTTATTTTATTTTATTTTATTTTATTTTATTTTATTTTATTTTATTTTATTTTATTTTATTTTATTTTATTTTATTTTATTTTCTTTTATTTTATTTTATTTTATTTTATTTTATTTTACTTTATTTTATTTTATTTTATTTTATTTTATTTTATTTTATTTTATTTTATTTTATTTTATTTTATTTTATTTTATTTTATTTTATTTTATTTTATTTATTTTATTTTATTTTATTTTATTTTATTTTATTTTATTTTATTTTATTTTATTTTATTTTATTTTATTTTATTTTATTTTATTTTATTTTATTTTATTTTATTTTATTTTATTTTATTTTATTTTATTTTATTTTATTTTATTTTATTTTATTTTATTTTATTTTATTTTATTTTATTTTATTTTATTTTATTTTATTTTATTTTATTTTATTTTATTTTATTTTATTTTATTTTATTTTATTTTATTTTATTTTATTTTATTTTATTTTATTTTATTTTATTTTATTTTATTTTATTTTATTTTATTTTATTTTATTTTATTTTATTTTATTTTATTTTATTTTATTTTATTTTATTTTATTTTATTTTATTTTATTTTATTTTATTTTATTTTATTTTATTTTATTTTATTTTATTTTATTTTATTTTATTTTATTTTATTTTATTTTATTTTATTTTATTTTATTTTATTTTATTTTATTTTATTTTATTTTATTTTATTTTATTTTATTTTATTTTATTTTATTTTATTTTATTTTATTTTATTTTATTTTATTTTATTTTATTTTATTTTATTTTATTTTATTTTATTTTATTTTATTTTATTTTATTTTATTTTTTTTTTTTTTTTTCCTTACTTAAAAAAAAAAACATATTTTAAAAACCTTTCCTACTAATTTTATTTATCAACTTTATATAAGGGATTTTTCGTTTCTTTTCTATTTATTTTTCTTTTTTTCGAAAATAAACTTAAGCAAATTATAAATTATTTTTCGACCAATAAAATTGGCAAACTTTACAAAAGATCTACAATTTTTTACAAAACTTCGCCAAACCCACGTTGACTGCGTGCTTAATAGTAACCAAATGAAATGTCGTGTAAGGGTTGAGAATTACTCTGCGGCAGGGCATAGTCTCGCGCCAATTGATCCAACAAACTGCTGCCACCACCTGAACGTCCTTGCAACTGTGGTTGATGATTTATCTGTGGTTGATAGCGTGGCAAGGGCTCGGGGTTCGCCTCTTGTATAGGACGTGTTTGAGGCGCTGGTCCATATTGAACTGGTTCAAGTAGAGGACGGCCACCAGCTGGTGGACCTAAAAAGTTATGAGCTCTTGCGCTAGATGGTGCAGGTTGAGATGGTGGCGGAGCATAGATGGGACGAGAGACGCGCACATTTGAAGGACCTTCACCAAAGTTCTAAAATTGAAAGATACAAATATTTAAATAATCAAATACGCAAAGCACTCAGAGATGCTACACGACCTACCTGCGCATGCGAGTAATCTGGTTCTGGACGTGCTGGACGTTGTACTGGCGAATATAAAACATCGGTGCTGCGTTGCGCTCCTGGTATTTGCAACCTTGGTGGCGCTGGTGCAGGTGCGGCTTGTGGTGGTGGTGCATATTGTATGCGACGTGGTGGTTCCGGCTCAGGCTCTTGCTCATATTGGTAATATTGTGGGCGTGGTTGCGGTTGCGGTTGTGGTTGGGGACGTGGCGCTGGTGCAGGCTGTGGGCGCGAAATTTGTTGTGGGCGCTGTGGACGCTAAAATTAGTGAAGATATCAAATTAAGTATGTAAATGAGTTTCCTGAAGTATACTCACATAAGCTTTCTGTGGACGCACAGGCTCATCTTCATAGTCTGGCTCTTCCTTTACTGATTCATCAACCAGTGTTGGTGGCGCAACAGTGATGCCTTCACCAGATGGTTGGAAACCGAACTTATTGGCACCATACTCGACCACGCGCACCTTGCCCGTTTCATCAACATAACCGTATTTGCCTTTTACTTCTCCTGTGGCCAGTTTTGTTTCGATTTTGAATGAGCCATCTGCGCCTTCGTAGCCATACGTATAGGAACCGTCTTCATTGTGCCTAGAAAATGAAATGAAAATTTTTGTATGAGCAAATAGTTGACTGTTGCTGAATTGCTGTCTTACTTGTTAATCTGCTTTAGAATAGGTACCGGTGTGGGCCTCGCGGCTTCTTGCGCCAAACCAGCGCTAGGGCGCAGTCTTAACGGTGCAGGACGAGGTGTGTTCTCTTGATAGTCCTGATAGTCTTGAGCTATTGCTAGACCATATAGCAGTGTGAAAAGTAACAGACGTTGCAACTGGAAAGAGACAAAAAATTGATTGAGTAAGTGCAAGTTTTAGATTTAACGTTTCATCGGTTCAAGTTATTGTCGAAGAAATAAATCTGTAAGATGGGAGCGAGAAGCATTCACACATATAATCAGTTTAGTTTACCCTAATTAATCTTATCTTCCTCTGTTTTGTTTTTTATTCTTTTTTTAAACATTATTTTATATCCTTTAATTTTTTTTTTTATTTTTTTTTTTGTTTTTTATTTTTTTTTTTCTTAATTTTTTTTTTTAATTATATAATATTTTTTTATTATTTTATTTTATTTTTTTTTTTACATTTTTTTATTCTTTTTATTTTAGTTTATGTATTTTATTTTGTTTTATTTTTATTATTTTATTTTTTTTCATTCGAAAAATACCAAAAACAGGTAAGAAGCCTCTAAACTTAAACACAACTAACCACAACATGACCGTGAAAATATGAATATCCAACTCACTCTAATATTTTCATTAAAACCTTTGCCTTAACATTCTTCTAATAAAAAAAATAAATGAAATACCAAGACTAATAATAATCATTAAAACAAAGCGCCACCATTAATTTACACAAAATATATAGCAAATCAAACCATAAAGTTTCAATGAACCAAGAACGTACATATGTGTGGTATGTAGTAAGTATACAACGGCGTGTGTGTTGTATATCGAAAACGATTCATAAGTCGCAAGTACTTAGCCAATCGAATACCTAATTACGTGATATACATTTAATAGGAGCTTTATGAGCTGAATAAATGAGAGCATAGCAAAGGAGTATTATTACCCATACCGGATATGTTTCGCTTAGCAATAACCAACAAACAACAACCGCCAGAGCTAATTATAGTCAAATATATAAATAATAAAATACCAAAGAAATATTCTCATGAATGCTTGAGAAAATTGTAGATACACCTTCCTTAGAATAAAATAAAATAAGGCAAAGGTTAACTCGAAGAATAATAATTTGAGATATTTATTTCGTTGGGTGTGTTGTATTGTATAACACCCACATACATATGTAACTACTTCAATTGGTAAAGATAACAGTGTTACGTTGTTTTGATCAGCAGTGATGATAATAGACCTTGAAAGTGCTATTTATTAAGGAACAGAATAACCCAAAGTGAAACCAATATCACTTTACTAAACAAATTTTAACTGACATTTATTTCGCAGAATTGTTCTCGATATTAACATTAGCTATTAAATTAAACCGGAACGAAGCTTGGAACTCGAATGTGGAATGAAATCGAAAGACGGGACCGGAACTAAATCGAAACTTGACAATGTTTTATTTTATTTTATTTTATTTTATTTTATTTTATTTTATTTTATTTTATTTTATTTTATTTTATTTTATTTTATTTTATTTTATTTTATTTTATTTTATTTTATTTTATTTTATTTTATTTTATTTTATTTTATTTTATTTTATTTTATTTTATTTTATTTTATTTTATTTTATTTTATTTTATTTTATTTTATTTTATTTTATTTTATTTTATTTTATTTTATTTTATTTTATTTTATTTTATTTTATTTTATTTTATTTTATTTTATTTTATTTTATTTTATTTTATTTTATTTTATTTTATTTTATTTTATTTTATTTTAGTTTATTTTATTTTATTTTATTTTATTTTATTTTATTTTATTTTATTTTATTTTATTTTATTTTATTTTATTTTATTTTATTTTATTTTATTTTATTTTATTTTATTTTATTTTATTTATTTTATTTTATTTTATTTTATTTTATTTTATTTTATTTTATTTAAATTTTTTTTTTTTTTTCTTTTGCAGCTACACTTAAAATAAAAGAGCTCACACTGCTCGTCAAGTATAATTGGTTCGCCTACAGGTCTGTTGTGGTCTCACAGTGTTTTTAACTAAATGATTTTTCAAATTACTTTATTCCATCTTTTGCCACTGACTAATAAACCAGTTCATTAATGACTCCATTACCGTGTCAAAAGTGGCGACTGGTGACAAGCGTGAGAATATGAACAATCCTTGAGTAGGCAAATAAATCTAGTATGTAAGCACTTCAAATGATATCTCAATCCTTTCATTAGTGTTCTAGAATTCTAATTGAATTAACTAACTCCGTTCAGCGCTTTATTGGAGATAAGCTCCGTGTGTGTATCCATAGCATAACGCATTCTGCAAAATTTAACCATAATGCAGCATCAAGAGACACCTTCAGAAATTTACCTAAAAATGCTATCAGTTATACGTTTTTGTTGTAAACCCCTTGGGGTGGATATTGTTGCTAAGGATTATAAAATCAATATAAAAACTGTACTTGTCATGCTCGCCATGTTTCTCTATTACGTTTTTTCGGCGCATACGATTTCCAGGTATATAGCAAACGATTGGAAAATACTACTCGATATATTTGCACCAGTGAGCTGTAATACCCAAGGCTTGGCCAAATTCTTATCTGCCGTGTGTTATCCAAAATTATATCGACATCTCACACTGGAACTGGGTGAAATTTATGAGAAATACCAAGTCATGGGCCAAAAGTATGAAGAAAAGTTATTGGAATGGAATAAGGGCATGAAAAAGATCTTAGTTGCAATTGCTATTGTCTATTCTATGACGGCTCTGCTAGTCTTATCCACACCATTAGTTTTATATATTTTTAAAGGCGAGAAACATTTGGTGACATTTGGTGTTTTTATGTGAAGTGCCCGGTTTTGAAGTAACAACGCCGCTCGGTTATTGGGTAACAAATGGTTTTAATGGAGTTTGTGTGTTAATTGCTACGTTTGGTTTGTATGCTGGCGATTTGTATTTACTGTTATTTTTAACACATTCGATGTTCTTCTTTGATATATTCGCTTTGAAAGTAAGTGATCTGCATGAATTGCTGGAACAAGATGCTAAGAAGGAACGCATAACCGAAGTGGTTGCTGAAATTGTGGAATGGCATCAATATTATTTGCAGTGAGTTGTTTGTGGACTGTGAGGTTGCTGACAGGGTTGGAAATATACTAAGATATCGATTACTTGTTTATAAAAATGTGCTTTATTTTATTTTATTTTATTTTATTTTTTTTATTTTATTATATATATTTTTTTTTTTTTTATTTTATTTTTTTATTTTACTTTATTATTATTTTTTTATGTAGTGACACTTAAAATAAAAGAGCTCGCATTGCTCGTCAAGTATAATTGGCTCGCCATCAGGTCTGTTGTGGTCTCACACTGTTTTTAACTAAATGATTTTTCAAATTACTTTATTCCATCTTGGCAACTGACTAATTAACCAGTTCATTAGTGACTCCATTAAAGTGTCAAAAGTGGCGACTGGTGACAAGCGTGAGAATATGAACATTCCTTGAGTACGCATATAAAACTAGTATGTAAGCACTTCAATATCTCATCAATCCGTATATTAGTGTTCTGAAATTGTAATTGAATTAAATAACTCCGTTTAACGCTTCTAACCCATTTATACAAAATTTAACCATAATGCAGCATCAAAAGACACCTTCAGAAATTTACCTAAAAATGCTATCAGTTATACGTTTTTGTTGTAAGCCGCTTGGTGTGGATGTTGTTGCTAAGGATTATAAAATCAATTTAAAAACTTCATTTGTCATGCTTTCCATATTTCTCTATTACGTTTTTTCGGCGCATACGATTTCCAGGTATATTGCAAACGATTGGAAAATATTACTCGATATATTCGCACCAGTGAGCTGTACTACCCAAGGCTTGGTCAAATTCATATCTGCCGTGTGTTATCCAAAACTATATCGACGTCTCACACTGGAACTGGGTGAAATTTATGAGAAATATCAAGGCATGGGCCAAAAGTATGTTGCAAAGTTATTGGAATGGAATAAGAGCATGAAAAAGATCTTAGTTGCAGTTGCTATTATTTATTCTATGACCGCTCTGCTAGTCTTATCCACACCGCTATTTTTATATATTTTTAAAGGCGAGAAACATTTGGTGTTTTTATGTGAAGTGCCCGGTTTTGAAGTAACAACGCCGATCGGTTATTGGGTAACAAATGGTTTTAATGGAGTTTGTGTGTTAATTGCTGCGTTCGGTTTGTATGCTGGCGATTTGTATTTACTGTTATTTTTAACACATTCGATGTTCTTCTATGATATATTCGCTTTAAAAGTAAGTGATCTGCATGAATTGTTGGAACAAAATGCTAAGGAGAAACGCATAACCGAATTGGTTGGTGAAATTGTGCAATGGCATCAATATTATTTGCAGTGAGTTGTTTGTGGACTAGTTGAAACTTTGCTAAGATAGTAGAAGTATGCCTACTAGGGTGAAATGAATTTGGAAACCAATAGTAAATAGATTTCGAATTTTGAACAAAAAGTTACGAGTTATGGTTGATCGGGTTTCATTTTTCGCTTAGCATGGAGTTAGAATTTCATTCAAAATCCTGATTTACAAGGGTCGATTTTTGTTTTTCCACCGTGTAAATAGCAATTCGTTTGAAAGCAAGGTATGACACCGATTAAAATAAAGTTTCGGTTTCGTTTTCGTTCCGGTTGCAGTTTTCAAATAATTCCAATATGATCACAAAATGATTCCAAATTAACCCTTATATGACCCCAGAACGACCGCAAAATGGTTCCAAAATTCCCACAAAATTATCCCATAAATACCCCTAAAATACTAGAAAAAAAAAAAAAAAACTGTAAAATTAAATTCAACTGAAGCTAAATGAAATGAAATCAAATTAAAATAAACTATGTAAATAAAATAGAATTTAGTAAAATACATAATACAAATAAAATTAAAAAATTAAATATAATAAAATAGGATAAAATAAAGTATGAAAAAAATGAAATAAAAAAAATGTTTGCGATATTTTTTTAGTTTATCTTTAGTGTTTCTAGCCCTGATATTGCTTGACTATCTATATCAACGCTTTATTGATATTTTTCATTAATGAATTCTAATCATTTCAGATTCAACTCCACTTGTAATGTGATATTCTTTTGGACGATATCTGTTCATATCATATGCACAACATTGGGTATCTTGAGCACTTTGCTAATAATCATGTTAAGTGATTGGCCTGGTGCTTATGTCTATATCTGTGTACTGTTTCTATGGTTATATATGTATTGTATTTTGGGCACACGTGTAGAATTATGTGTAAGTATGGGTTTAACATAAATTTTATTAATTGTTTTCTTCTTAGAACATACATAATATTTTTACATAGCTACATACATATATGTATATGATATTCTTTACAGAATGATAAATTTTGCAAAGGCATTTACGATATCAATTGGTATGCTTTGGATGTTTCCAATCAGAATGTTATACGATTGATGCTTTTGCAATCTCAGGTTCCACGTGATATCATGATAGCTGGTGTCGAACCATTATCAGTGAATACTGCACTTAAGGTAATATTAATAAAGTTTGATTATTATGGACTATCATCGATGTCTTCTTTTTTTTCCTAGATAACAAAAACGATTTATAGTTTGGTAATGATGGTGTTGCGTTTCCAAAGGAACTGAGGTCATATAGTTATACATAGCTAATCGGAAAACAAATATTTATCATTTAAAAGTAACATAAAATAATTTTTAGCGTTGTAGTATGCAAATTAGAAATATTATTATAAAAATAAACATAACCTTAAATATACTCAAAGCATAAAAGAAAACAGAGTTATTAAAGCAGATTACATTTCCTGAATGATGCTTAAATGCTTCCCCTGAACTTAGCCTACATTATTTTCTTTCAGTTATGTGTTAAATTTACTTCCGTTCTTATAATTCTCACCGATCAGGCTGCAATTAACTATTTCTCAAAGAAAGAAATAAACGGTAGTAAATGCAGAGCTCCCGTATAACTCTCTCACCAAGAGACCCCGTCATGAATTTAACGTTAATTCTTATTTTGGAGTATTTACTGGCTAAAGTATTTTCAAAGCCAGAAGTTAATTGCTCTATTAGCACGTCGGAAAATTTGTTTGCAGACATGTGTGCGACTACACACAAGTGACTGCATAAAATATCTTCATTTAAAGTAATATCCTGAGTTCGAGGACATTTTTCATTCACAGTACCTTTGTTGGTATGGGAAATGTCAAATTCAAGGTTTAATTTTTACTAAATTGTTTGCATTTTGACTATATTTTTAGAGTAGTTTTCATTATAATTTTTTTGTAATTTTTAGTGTAATTTTTTCTCATTTGCTACCATTTTTTTGTGTGTAATATTTTTTGCTGTGACTTACTGTGAAAAATATGACTTTTTGGTTAACGCAGGTGGCGTTTGAACTTGAAAACTACCCCCGTGTATCCGCCCCTGTCACATCCATACATTAACATTTATAATATTTAAGTGATATTATATTGATTCGATCGATTTTTTGACTATATTTTTTTTGGTATCATATAAAACGAGAAACGGCGATGATCTCTAACTCCAATTGCCTTGCAATGTGCCTGACAGAAAAATTGTGACATGTTGATCTCGAAATTATTCGGACTAATCCCGAAAACCATTTTAAAATGGTCCAAAAGGAATCTTAAATGGGCACAGATGACAACAGAAAAAAACCGCAAAATGATCACGAATTGCTTTCGACTGAACCCGGATTGTTCTCGAAAACAATATTCATATGATCTCAAAAGAGGGTTGATCTAGTCAAGATATTGATCTTGAAAACATACTCCTGATCAAAGCGCCTCAAACTGAACACGAAAATATGCCGTGTGTCTCCAAATTTGGTCTATGATATATTCCTAAAACAATTTTTTTGTGAAATTTGCCATGATAAAGAAACCTCGAAATAGGGCCATAATGATTTCGCAAACATTCCGGTAAAAGATAAAAATAAATTCCTTAAATAAAAATATTTTCGGGTTGATTCCGAAATGGTACCAAAAAAGTCTCAAAGTGGTTTCGTCTTGATACTAAAAACAATTTTTATATGGTCCCGAAATTATCCTAGAAATAACCCAGAGATGATATCAGAATAATATTGATCTCAGCTCCAGACTACCACCTTACTATTTTCCTGATAACTAATGAAAAGCATAGTTAGTTTTTTGGCATATTTGACTTACCATGGCTCTGCTAGAAAGACGGATAAAATAATTGGCCCTTCGAACGGTTATCGCAATATATTAAAAGATTTCGATAAAACAAGCGCACACTGCGTCGTGTTCGACGAATATGACGAAGATTCCAAATTTTTGAACCTCGAACTGGTACAGGATTATCATACAGAGTTCTTATGAGGACCCCGTTTTTCCTAGTAATTAGCCTATTACATCTCTCTGTTATTTCTTATTATGAAGCCCTGGCTAATAGCATTGCTAAGCTAGAAGTTAATTGCTCAATTAACACTTTCAAATATTACACTGCAGACAAGCGTGGGTATGTGAACAAACGTTTCTGATAGTTAGATATCTTCATTAAAAGAAATGTACTGAATTTCCGCACATTACAACTGGCTGGAAAACGAATGGAAATCTAGGAGCTAACGCGTACAGACATATTTATTACACCGCAAAGATGGCAAAAATTAAGCGTCCCTCAGATAACTATTTTAAAATTGTTTCGGTCATACGATTTTGTTCACGACTAATTGGTGTTGATATTATCGCTAGTGATTTCAGAATAAATCCACAAACATTCTTTGTCATGATAGCTATTGTGCTCTATTATCTTTGTTCTGTAAATACGATATACAAATATATAGCCAACGATTGGACTGTACTGCTGGATGTTTTTTCACCAGTTAGTTGTAGTACACAAGGTTTGGTCAAGTTCATATCAGTACTACTCTATCCGCAACTATATCGAAAGTTAGCCGTAGAAATTGGTGAGATCTATGAAAAATATCAGGTGATGGGTAAGAAATACGAAGATAAACTATGGGAATGGAATAAGAGCATGAAAAATATTCTATTTTCAATTGCCGTTGTTTATTCGTTGACGGCTGTATTAATTTTGGGCGCACCACTTGTACTATATATATTTAATGGTGCCAAACATCCGATATTGTTAAGTGAAGTGCCCTTCTTCGATTTGGATTCATCGCGTGGTTTCTTTATCAATAATGCTTTTAGTACAATTTGCATACTC
Source organism: Campiglossa producta (assembly GCA_964058755.1). Classification (NCBI taxonomy): domain Eukaryota; kingdom Metazoa; phylum Arthropoda; class Insecta; order Diptera; family Tephritidae; genus Campiglossa; species Campiglossa producta. The sequence goes on along the minus strand of CAXKVI010000001.1, from coordinate 7,312,313 downwards.
ATTGCTGCGTTCGGTTTGTATGCTGGCGATTTGTATTTACTTTTGTATTTAACACATTCGATTTTCTTCTTTGATATATTCGCTATGAAAGTAAGTGATCTACATGAAATTATGCAGCAAGATGAAAAGGATGAACGTATAACGAAATTGGTTGATGATATTGTGGAATGGCATCAATATTACTTGCAGTGAGTTATTCTAAAATGGTCCCATAACGGATTATCTGCAATGTTCTCTTTTGCTAATGCAGATTCAATGACAGTTGTAATTTAATGTTCTTTTGGACCATATCGGCTCATATTATATGCACAACTACAGGCATCTTGAGTACCTTACTCATCATCATGTTGAAGGATTGGCCTGGTGCTTATGTCTACATATTTGTACTCTTTCTATGGTTATATATGTATTGCATTTTGGGTACACGTATTGAGATATGTGTTAGTATAGTCTGGTAATTTATTCAGAAACCAAAACATTTTTTTTAATCCATTTCCTCCACACAGAATGATAAATTTTGTTCGGGCATTTATGATATTAATTGGTATGGTTTGGATGTTCGTAATCAGAAAACGATTCAGCAGATGCTTATGCAATCCCAAGCGCCACGTAATATAACAATAGCAGGCGTGGAACCCTTATCAGTGAATACTGCACTTAAGGTATGGAAAATTACTTGAAGTATTCAAAAAATGATATGGATTTTATGTTTTTTTTTATAGATAACACGTTCGATTTACAGTCTGGTGATGATGGTTTTGCGTTTTCAAAGCAAGTGAGGACATAATGATCATGAAAAAAAATCTTTATTATTCTTAGTTCGTAAGTTACATATCTTGTGAAAAAGAGATATACTAGTTGTGCGTAGAAAGTAAACACAATAGAGTGATTGTATTGCAAATAAAGTATTTTATGTCAGACATTTTACGCTCTCTTGAGAATGCCAAGGGAAAAACACCCCTCGAAACAGAAAAAGCACAAAAGAATTCTAGTACCTTGATTGGAGTCTTTCACCTTTGTCTTTCGTTTAAGATTGATTAGTAAGTATAGGTTGACGGACGTAGTTCGCTGGGTCTCATTCCGAAAACTCCGGTTTCTCACTTTGGAAAAAGTTACGGTTTCGCATATCGCCAGGGGTTTGCCAACTCTCCGAGCTGCAGCACATCACAAATTGGAGGAGAAGCTCGGCTGAAAATTCTCTATAGTCTTCGGAGGCTTATGATAATAATTTTTAGATATATCGAGTGACCGAGCTTGCTCGGTGCTATTAATTAAACGATACTTTACTTACCCAAAATCCCCAAATGACCCTAAAATAATCCTAAAATGATCCCAAAATGACCCAAAAACTATCTCGAAATGATCCCAAAACGAACCAAAAATGACCCAAAAATGATCCGAAAATGACCCCAAAATTGTCCCAAAATGATCCACGATTGAACCCAAAATGGTCTCAAAATAACCCCAAAAACTATTCCAAAATTACCCCCAAATGATCCCAAAATGATCCTAAAATAATCCAAATATGATCCTAAAATGACCCCAAAATATTCAAATAAAATACGGTAATATGGAAACTCTGGGCGGCAAACCCTTCTTGAAAATATTTTATATGGTATATCGTCGAAAATACCTTTCACTTGATACCCATATTGCCATATTTTGCTCCATAACTTAAGAAACCCTGTACACCCCCCAAGTGGATAGTATAAGAATCCATAATACTATCTCTATGGCAAATTTCACTCCAATCGGTCAAGCGGTTCCCGAGATAGTACCGGATATACAAACATACTGTGGCAACCCTAATTGAAAATATTTTAGTTGGCACGTCGCCGAAAATACCTTTCGTTTGATACCTATATTGGCAAATCTTGCTGCATAATTAAGCAAAATTGAGATAGGTGGTAGCCCCAAGTCGCAACTCCCAAGTGGATAGTCTTAGAATTAATCATACCATCTATATGCCAAATTTCATCCAAATCGGTCAAGCGGTTCCCGAGATAGTACCGGATATATGTATACAAGTTTAGCTCGTTTAAAGTTATACGATTTTAATAGGTACATATTGTGTTAAAATTAATATTTTTGGTGTAATATGTATTATATTGAAGTGGCTAAAAGCAAACGGGTCTGAGTTGTTTTTACATTGTTTCGAAACATTCAAGTTTAAGGTTGACTCTTTATTGTAAACTCTGCGTAGTGCGTTTATTGGGTCCTCAATAGAAGCCACTACAATGTCCGAAATTTCTTGAATGTTTTTATTAACAAATGCACACTATACCTAACTAAATAAACATAGGTATAACTTTAATAAAAAAATATGTCCTCTTGCTTCAGCCTCTTCATTTACAGGCTTTTTTCGAACTATTTCCATTAGAAACTGCCTCTATGCCTTCATTTAACTATGTCATTATTCAGAAAATTGTCGCACCATCATAGCTAAACTGTAGATGGATCTTGTGATCTGAATATGAAAAATATTAAGTTAAAAATCCAAAATATATCATTATATCCTCACTTCACCTTAATTGCGGTATTCATAGACAACGGCTCCACACCAGCAATAGTAATGATGCGTGGCACTTGCGACTGCATTAGCATCAAACTGACGGTATGTTGATCACTCAAATTAAAATCATACCAACTAATATCGTATATACCATCACAAAATTGATCGTTCTGTTACAAAATCAATTTAGAAATATAATATAAAGAATTAATATTAAAATAATTACACATATTTCAACACGAGTGCCCAGAAAGCAATACATATAAAGCCAAACGAAACACACGAAAATGTACGGATAAGCGTTAGGCCAATATTTCAACAAGATTATGAGCAATGTGGTCAAGATGCCCAATGTAGTACATATTATGTGCGCAGAAATCGTCCAAAAGAAGAGTATGTTACAATTGTCATTGAATCTAAATATTTTATAAAATAAGGGTGAACTGATTAGAAGTTTAGGATAAATATAAAGCATGGGAGTGGTGGTTTTATAATAAGAAATTTCATGGAGAGATATACATATGAATGTACATATTTTACTACATTTATTTTTCCAAAATGTACCTATGGTATGAAGTTGAGTTATGTTAAGTTAGTATTCCTACATAGGTCTGAGTCAAGTTAAAATATAATAAAATTTAACTGTTTCCCAAGTGGACCGTCTGAGAACAGTCAAACACTTTATACAAAGCAATGCGAAAATTTAATTTTAATGTATGGAAAAGTAGTCAGAACAGTGTAATCAGAAAATTATCAACATTTATAGTACATTTATACTGCACCAAATTTGGCGAATTTGAACCTGTTTACACTGGCAAATTTGCATTTGCCTTCGCAAGAATCTTCTACCAGAACACAAAGCCACCGAAAGAAAATGCACCACCGTGATGTTTTAAACACCTCTAGAGTAATAATAAATTAAGAGTCAAGAAGGCTTCTATCTTTTCTTGGTAGAATTGGTCCAATTTCTTAAAGAAAAAACTAGTTGAAATTGTTATTTAGAACTGTGCATAATGCAAAAGTTTTCACACGTTAATTACCCATTAAGGTTCATGCTGGGCGATTCTAAATGTGGAACACAGGCAGGGTTGCTATTTTGAGGAACTGTCTATGTGATGGAATTCCAAATTAGGAAAGTGAGACTTGTATAGAAAAAAGCGCCAAATTTGCAATTTTTCGCCAAATTTACCAAACTTGGTGCGGTGTAAATGTACTATTAGATTCACACTGTTTTCCTAATAATACTTTTCTAGAATAATAAAATACACTTTATCGTATAACTTTAAACGAGCTAAACTTGTATATACATACGTATATTTGTATATCCGGACTATCTCGGGAGCCGCTTGACCGTTTTGGATACAATTTGGAATATAGATATGATTGATTCGAAGACTATCCTCTTGGGGGCTGTACAGGGTCGCCACCTATGTCAATTTATTTAAATTATGGAGCTGGGTATGCCAATATGGGTATCAAATGAAAGGTATTTTCGCCGACATACCAACTAAAATATTTTCAACTAAGGTTGCTGCCCAGGGTTACCATTTACCGTATTGTATTTGTATTGTATATTTTATGGGATCATATTTGGACTATTTTGGGATCATTTTGAGATCATTTAGGCGTCGCTTTGGGATAATTTTGGAGTAATTTTAAAGTGGTTTTGAGGTCATTTGGGAATCATTTTTGATCATATTAGGAACATTTAGGGGTCTTATAGTAACATAAATTTCACATGTTTACAAGAATTAAATTCTTTCCCCTTCGTTTTCAGTTATAAGACCACACCTCCAAAACGAAAGCAAAAAACTTACTCCAAATAATATTGATGCCATTGTGCAATATCATTTAGTAACGCCGTGACACGTTTATCCTGATTATTACTTTGTTCCAACATTTCATGCAATTCATTTACTTTCAATTTGAAAATATCATAAAAGAAAATCGAATGCGTTAAATATAGTATAACATACAAATCGCAAGCATATAAACCAAATGCCGCTATAAAAACACACATTATATTAAAACCAATTGTAATAAAAAATCCCTCTTTGGTTGCTACATCGACAAATGGCATTTGACACATAATTATCAGATGTTTTTCACCTTTCAATATATATAGCATGGGCGTCGTAACTAACGCCGATAGAGCTGAACAAAAATATATTAAACCACCAATAATTATAATTTGTTTCATGTTCTTGTTCCAAGCCAACAATTGTTCCACATACTTTTCACCCATCAATTCATATTTTTCATAAATCGTCGCCAATTCGTAAGCTAATTGACGATATAATTTGGGATATATTAGAAACGAGCACATTTTAACCAATCCTTGTGTGGTACAGCTAATAGGCGAGAATACGTCCAAGAGTATAGTCCAATCTGTATAGATATCTTTGGCAATTGTATATATCGAACATAAATAATACCAACCAATGGCAGTTAAAACAATAACGGTGATCCGGTTAAGTTGATAATTCTTATCGAGTACATCGCATCCAGTAAGGTATGAACAAAAACGTATTAGCTTAAGTAGTTTGTAATAAAATACGGATGGACGTTGTGTTGATTGCATTTCCATGAAAATTCAGTGGAAAAAGCTGTTCCAAGCGTATTCTTCTTTTGCTGTTTATGAAGCAAGTGATTTTATAAAAAGGATATTTCATTTAACTTAAGAATACCTTACTCGCTTATGTTCCAAAACGATATGCTAGTTTTATGATGGTCAATTCTCTCACGCTTGTCTAAATCAAGCATTAATTGTTAGACACGCTAATAGACTAATTAACACTCAATGATTTTGTTAATTGCAGCATGGAAAAATTACATATCAAATTCTGTTAAGAAGGTGTTTCGTTAACCGTTAATAAAATAAAATAAAATAATATAAAAACAAGTAAGGAAAGCTGTCTTCGGCTATGCCGAAGGCTAAATACCTTTCATGAATAAGCGTCACGATTTTCACTGTTTGATCCCAGTAAGGCCTGTGTGAATTTAACTTAAGCTCATACCGACATTATCGGAACTATCGATTATATAGGGGAGATGTGTTATATTGGCCCAATCTCATCGAATTTTAACATCGACATTCCACATTCTAAAAAAGCAACAGTCACGAAATTTCACGTTCCTACCTACATATATAATTACAGGAGTTATAGCCCAAAATCTGTTTAACGGAACAATCGATGGTATGGGAGCTATATGTAATATCGGTCCGATCTTGCTGGTTCCGACAAATGATTCCTATATTGGAAAATGGTGGCCGCATACAAAATTTCAGCCAAATTTCTCAAAACCTGATGCTGGAGAAGATAATTCGAGCAGCAGAGCTAAACCGCAATGGTACAATCTTTTACAAGAGCGTGCAATTGCTGGCGTATGCCGATGATATTGATATCATTGGCCTTAACAACCGCCCCGTAAGCGCTGCCTTCTCTGGACTGGATAAGGAAGCGAAAAAAGTGGGTCTTGCCGTGAACGAGGACAAGACGAAGTATTTGCTGTCATCAAAGAAAGAATCGGCGCACCTGCGCCTTGGCAGCCATGTCACTGTTGATAGTTACAAATTTGAAACTGTGAGGGACTTCGTCTATTTGGGAACCAGTATCAACACCGAAAATAATATCAGTCTAGAAATCCAGCGGAGAATCACTCTTGCCAACAAGTGCTACTTTGGACTGAGTAGGCAATTGAGAAGTAAAGTCCTCTCTCGAAGAACAAAAATCCCGCTCTATAAGTCTCTCATCATACCTGTCCTGATGTATGGCTCAGATTCATGGACAATGTCAAGAGAAGATGAGATGGCCCTTGGAGTATTTGAGAGAAAAGTTCTCCGGAAGATTTATGGTCCTTCCCGTGATGCCAACGGCGAGTATAGAAGGAAATTTAACGATGAGCCGTACGAGCTCTACGCAGATCTGACCATAGTCCAGCGAATTAAAGCCCAAAGACTCCGCTGGCTGGGCCATGTTATGCGAATGGACAAAGAAGCTCCAGCACAGAAGGTTTTCCTATCGTCGCCTGAATTCGGCAGCAGAGGAAGGGGGAGGCCTCGACTGAGATGGAAACAACAGGTGGAGGATGACTTGAACTCCCTTGGGGTTTCCAATTGGCGTCCGTTATCGCTAAAAAGGAATGACTGGCGTGCTTTGATACGAAACGGCCAAAATCACTTAGGCGGTTAAGCGCCAATAAATGATGATGATGATCTCAAAAACTGAGGGACTAGTTTGCGTTCAAACAGACAGACGGACATGGCTAAATTACCTCATCTCGTCATCCTGATCATTTCGGTATACTTATTGATGGGTCTATCTCTTCTTCTTCTCATACTTACAAACATCGGACCAAAGTTATAATACCATTTCATGTTCATGAAAGGTATACAAATAAAATGAAATTGAATTAAATAAAATAGAATACCATAAAAAATAAAATAAAATAAAATAAAATAAAATAAAATAAAATAAAATAAAATAAAATAAAATAAAATAAAATAAAATAAAATAAAATAAAATAAAATAAAATAAAATAAAATAAAATAAAATAAAATAAAATAAAATAAAATAAAATAAAATAAAATAAAATAAAATAAAATAAAATAAAATAAAATAAAATAAAATAAAATAAAATAAAATAAAGTAAAATAAAATAAAATAAAATAAAATAAAATAAAATAAAATAAAATAAAGTAAAATAAAATAAAATAAAATAAAATAAAATAAAATAAAATAAAATAAAATAAAATAAAATAAAATAAAATAAAATAAAATAAAATAAAATAAAATAAAATAAAATAAAATAAAATAAAATAAAATAAAATAAAATAAAATAAAATAAAATAAAATAAAATAAAATAAAATAAAATAAAATAAAATAAAATAAAATAAAATAAAATAAAATAAAATAAAATAAAATAAAATAAAATAAAATAAAATAAAATAAAATAAAATAAAATAAAATAAAATAAAATAAAATAAAATAAAATAAAATAAAATAAAATAAAATAAAATAAAATAAAATAAAATAAAATAAAATAAAATAAAATAAAATAAAATAAAATAAAATAAAATAAAATAATATAAAATAAAATAAAATAAAATAAAATAAAATAAAATAAAATAAAATAAAATAAAATAAAAAATGAAATGAAATTAAATTAAATTAAATGAAATCAAATCAAATTAAATTAAATTAAATTGAATGAAAACAAATTAAATGGAAGAAAAAATAAAATAAAATGAACTGAAAAAACAAAGCCCACAAAAAAATTATAAAATAAAATAATTGAATTAAAAAATATGTAATAAAACGAAAAATAACGCTGTTTAGGTCTGCGATATGAAAATTGACGAATGAGTTTGACCGACAGTGTACAATACACACCCAACATAACAACACAAAACAAGACTAACTAATAAAAAATTATCAGTTTAAAACTAGTTAGCAAACAACATTTATCGCATTAAAATTATACACGTTTTTTACAAAAAAAAAAAAATTCACACACACCCTAGTATGTATGCATATGTGGAAGTATATACTTCAGAACAACATTTCCTTTTTGTTTGAATATGTGCTAAAGTAGGATATGTTTGATTGTATGAAATTCAACATATATTTTTATTTGGCGGAACCTTTCACTTAACTGTGAACTGCTATAAATTACAGTGCATTAAAGGCCTTGGTTATAAGACAGCCTGCAAACCACATTCGTTAACTGACCAAATACTTGATGTTGTTGAACAGTTAGCAAGTCATGCAATTGAAGCTGAACAACATGGTTTAAATACCGGATAATAATTATTTTAGTAGTAGCCAATGTACATATATTTTACACATATAATTATGTATGTACGTATGTATATAGTAAATATGAATGAAGCTAAAAATGAGGTTAGTCTAGGAAAGGAGTACGCAGCAGCGGATCAAGGAGCTATTTTCTAAATAGATAGATAAACAACTATGAAAAACCCTGCTATTGGTATACCTATATCAGTAAGGAATCCTACACCACCGCAGACATTGATGCTAAAATTCTTTGTTGTAGAGAATGCCTCCGAAGAGACATATCATAGAAACCGAAAAAAAACGTTCAATCTTGCTTATGCTCTAAAGATGTCTACGAGAACGATTTGTTCAAGTAGCGAAAGGTTATAACCCAACTATTATACCCGACGATAGGTGGCCGGCCCGAAAATTTTATATTTAGCACCTATACTTTCGGTCCCTAAATGAGTGGTGTTGTCCTGAAAATTAAATGAATGTAAAGACTTTAGGACCTTTTTATATTTTATAGAGTTTTTTTTTGTGTTTTAGTGGTCAAGGTCAAGGTCAATATATGAACCGCCATAGCATGGGCTCATCATGTATCACACATGCTCTAAAGAGTTATAGCATGTCAGAGAACTTCTAGCACGGCACTAAAAAACAAAAAAATTACAGATTTTTTTGTTAGAAGATGTCACTCACTGGATTATTCGGATGCGATAAACTCTTCCGGGCTAACCATGTTTTAAGAGAAATGAAAAGTCAGAAAACGTTATAAAACAGAAAAAAAAAATTACCAAATTACTAAGAATGTTTTAAGAGAGGGAATTAACAATTTTGGGTAAAAGTAAAAAAAAAAACAGCACTGCCTATCAATCAATGGCTGTCGTTTTTTATGTTCAGTCGCTCACTTGCAACGAATGGTGTTATCTCGTTGCTTGCTAGTGGTCGACAGAACATAAACGAACGACATCCTTTCGTGTATGCGGGCACCGCTCTCTCACTAGCCCAGCTCATTTACATGAGATGCTCCTAGTATATATGGGTTTGTGGCAAGAATTGCTTTATGACGTAAAACGTCTCTCTTAATACAACCCAGATTATAACAAGAGCTCTGTTACACCAATTTCTGGCGCAAAAGATCGAATTTCAAACAATTATTTCAATACACCATGCACATGTATTACATATCGTCGCTCGAATATGCTATAAATTCATGTTTCTGTCGGAACGAAAATGTTTAAAAATTGAATTTCTAAAATTTGAAAAATTTTCGTTGAGCCAGAAACAAGAAGCACAGACACCATGACGTATACGTAACAATTTTACTATACATTCGTGTTTTTGGCTCAACGAAAATTTAAAAAAATATAGAAATTAAATTTTTCAACATTTTCATGCTTCTGGCGCAACGAAAATTTTCAAAGTAAATTTTAAAAAAATTAATGTGTAGTATCTCGAGGAATTTGAGGAATAATATAGTAAAAACTACATCAGTGGGAACTATATTTATGTCAAAAACTAAAATTTCGCATTTTGCGAGAACAAACAAACTTTCAAAACGATTTCCCCAAAATTTAATTTTGCCACATTCATGCTTCTGGCAAGCAAGCGACAATATCATACTATTACATACATACATACATACAATTAACAAACTTGTAACTGGTTTCCTTGTAAAAACATACTAAATGCTCTATTATTAGATTATAAATTGCAGTTGACGCTTTCATAAATGCACAATAATTAGTCTTAGTATATAAGCCCGCTGGCATACTGTTTGTGGTTACAATCCAATCATTGTAAGTGGAACTTTTGTCTTCTTATACTAAAATGCATAGCACAAAGCCAATGAACTATGCCAGCTGGTGACCGAATAAACGTACATATAAATGACCAAAGCACTAAACAACATTGTTATTTGGATAAAGTTAATAGAATAACAAACACATCTCCTTTAGTTTATGGACATACAGCACATACATACGTGGGGTGCCTTTTAAGTCTTTGCGCCTAACATAAAACAGTTAGCGGTTGATGATTGAAAATGGCTTTATTAATGATGAATTGCTCAAGCTAGAGCTTTGTAGATTCTGGGACCATTTTACGTCCTTGAACATTTTTTGATTGAACTTTTTAATATTTTTTTATTGTCTATTAAAATTTTTCGAAAATAACCACTAATTCGTTTTACATTACTCGATATCATTTTCAGCAATACCGCTTACTTTGCATCTTAAACCTTACAAGCCAACCCTCGTATTAAATGCACAAATGCAATTGCATTCCAGTTTTGTAAATTAGGTATAAAAAAAACTGTAACAATTCATGTGACGGTGGTCCGAGTTTCTGTGTTCGAAATTGTTGCATGCGATAAATGTATGTAAATAATCTAACGGATTGCCGCATGCAAAGCCGTACCTACTAGCACATATAACCATATTTGCAGCAGGGGAAGCATGCAGGTTAACAATTTGGTTGATGCGGAATATAAAGTGCATACAATTTTAAATTATATACATACATTTGTAGCTGTAGGTGCATTATAGGAGTTGTATGTATATCTAAACGGGTATATTTTTGATGATTACCCTGTAGGAAAACAAAAAAAATATGACCAAAAGGAGAAATTCGCAAAGCTTAACTTTATCGGGTATAGTTTTCTTGACTTTGCTATCGGTTCCTTTCTTTCCTTTTACTTCATATTTACCTTTTGTGTTCAATTTAATTTTTATATTATTTTAATTTAATTTTTTATATTGTGTTATTTTATTTTATTTTTATTTCAGTTTATTTAATTTAATTTAATCTAATTTAATTAAATTTAATTTAATATAATTTTATATATTTTATTTTACTTTATTTTATATTATTTTATTTTATTTTATTTTATTTTATTTTATTTTATTTTATTTTATTTTATTTTATTTTATTTTATTTTAT
>CAXKVI010000001.1:7291080-7293580 GCA_964058755.1 Campiglossa producta | reverse complement strand
TCCGCGCTATGTTGCAACGGTATTTTTTCGTTTTTTTTTTTTGCTACTCAAAACCACCCACTATGTTATTTTACACGTATTTCTTTTTTTTTCAACCGCTCTGTTGCTGCACAAACAAATTTAAGCTATCTTTAGAAGCAGCAGCAATTGTTGCTGGTCTCTATGTATATTACGTGCGATATTGACCGTGCCCCGTTTGGTTATGGTCTTTATTTGTATTAAGCGCGTATTTCAACTGAACCGCCACAAAGTGGTTTTGGCCTTTTTATACCAACCACCAACCCCATAGACTACAAACAGCAAAAGAAGCAGACGCGCGGCAAGACGTAAGAGTCAAGAAAAAAGTGTAAAGGGTGGTGCGAGGGGTGATGGTCGAGTCTTAAGCTGAGTTGAACATGTTGTGGTTAAAAGCTTCTTAAAGTTTTGTTGCATTTTTGCTCGTTTTGGTGGCAGCAAAGAGAGAGCATGAATGGCATCAATGATTGAGTGCGACTGCGCAAGCGCAACTTACTTTAGCTCCATAAGCCAGTGTTGCCAATTTTTTAAACTGAAATTGGCTAGATGAAGTCGGGGAAAGGTGAGAGATGTCAAGTCAAACTAAAGAGGAAGAATATAAGAGAGCTAGAGCTGCGGGTTAGGCGTTTAGAATATACCCGAGGTAGGCATACCGGTCGCAAGAGGCGACTAATATGCACATAGGTAATGACGTGCTAACTCGATGGTTGATCTACGGATATGACGCCTTTCACCTCTCATTACCCGTCTTCTCCTTCCTTACGGATGGAGGGATGACATGACCTAGAAGGTTCCACTGGTCATCCCAAATCACTTCCGAGACAGTTGGGCAGTACCGCAAGGGAACACCGGAGCGTGCTGGGTTCATATCCGGTCAAAGACTGTCAATTTCGACAACACTCTAAAAAACCTTCGGGAGTTTTTCGGCTTAACAACAAGAACATCGGCAACAAGAACAACATAGCGATGGGGTAAAGATGGAGATGGAGGTAGAGAGAGACAGGGATAGAGATACAAATTTATATGGAGATGGCATATAAGATAGAAGATTGAGATAATGATAAAGATTACGATAGACATAGATATGGAGATAGAGATGAAAAAAAAAATAAGAGCGGAAGATGAACATTGAGATGGAAATAAAATTAGAAATGGAAATAAAAACGCCTATGAAAAAAGAGATAGAGATAGAGATAGAGAAAGAGAAAGATATATGTAGATTTGAAGATAGAGATAGAGATGGAGAGAGAGATGAAGTATAAGATAAATACGAAGATGGAAATGGAGAGAGAGGTCGAGATGTAGAAACGGAAAGAAAGGAGGAAAGAATAAAATTGTGTGGGTTGTACACGCAAATAAAAAAAAACTACCGTTTTAAGTTTAACTTTCCCAAGGATGGCAACACTGTCAAAAGCAACATGAGAGCCATTCAACAACTAAAGCAAACGAAAGCGGTTTTCACAGAGTAGTGGCGATCTCAAAAGTTTGCAAAAAGTTGCACTTGTAAATTGCTCATACTCACATTCGGTGAGCTTACAAGAAGTTGTTCCTTAGTAGCTGTGGTGAAAAATTGCAAAGTGCAGTTGAGCTGCAAAGAAGCATACAGTTTTTTTTGTTCCACCGTTTGGCTAAACCCCAATAAGAGCTAAACAAAGTTATGCCCACTAATGCAATTGTTTTATGTGGGAATTTTCTTCATGACAGTCATCGACAGAATACAATTTAGGATTACTCACTTTCTTCAGGTGATCATGCTTGTATATATCTTTGTTTTGAATTTGTTGCATTCGTTGCTTATATATGGAACCTCAAAGAGATTTTCCAGAATTAACTTGAAAAATATTTTGCATTCTTTAAAGTTATATCAATTTTTTCAGGTCGTTTGCCCACAAAGACTTACCACAAATCATGTCTCAGTTACAATGAGCTTTTGCGCGCGCTGTGGCTAGTGCATTTTTTTGCATTTTTGTGTTTAGTATTTTGATCTCTTTCATTGCACTGATCAATTATAAAATTTTAAAATTAATTGGAGCGTTGCAAGTATTTCTCGCTTTTTTAATACCTATGTGTATATGGATATTGCTACTTTTGGTTGACCCATTTGAAATGGCTTGGAATGCATAATCTTGGAAGTTAAACAAAAACTTCAAATATGTGTTAGATAAGTCAAATTTGCTTATTTTTTGTTCACATGAAGAGAGTTGCCTTTAAGTTGAAAGCGTTTAAAATGCAAATATATTTTGACATACCTGAAGTAATGTATAATGGTTTGCATCTCTACTTTTAGAAATATTTTATTTTATTTTTTTTTATTTTTTTTTGTTCTTTTTTTATTTTTTCTTTTTTTTTTATTTTATTTTATTTTATTTTATTTTTTTTTTATTTTTTTTTATTTTATTTTTTTTATTTTATTTTTTTTTTATTTTATTTTATTTTATTTTATTTTATTTTATTTTATTTTATTTTATTTTATTTTATTTTATTT
>CAXKVI010000001.1:7283580-7288580 GCA_964058755.1 Campiglossa producta | reverse complement strand
GTGAGCAAAATTATGGTAATTATGTCAACAATTCTAATGACGTCGATACCGAGATATGTAAATTTATGTGATTTTTAAAAAATTTCGATATCGAAAAATGGGGCGTGGTTATCATCTGATTTTTCCCATTTTCAATAGCAACCTACCTTGATCAGAAAATAATCTGTATCCAAAATTTCATACAAATATCTCAATTTTTACTCAAGTTATCGTGTACACGGCCAGACAGGCAGACGGACATTCCCTACTGAACTCCTATTTTCAACCTAAGAACTTTCATATATGAAACCCTGTATCTATCTCGATTATTTTGTGCCGTTACGTAGTACCGTTATGTGGACAAAATTATAATACCCTTCTACTAGTACGCTGGGTATAAAAATTGCGACAGAGCCAATGTAAGTTCGCCGTCAGAAAGAAACTTCTAAAGTCCCATCATGTGTGCTAAAAGGGGTCAAAGGTCAACATTTAAGGTTTTTCGGATTTTTCTCGAAAACGGTAACTTTTTTCGAAAAATTATCTGCGACTACAAAAACCGTGCTATCATTTTTCTGAATTACAAGCTGACCCATTCATTTCCATTTTCCAGTCAAAATGGTTATTATGAAAAAAAATTGGTTTCAGAATTCTATACTGACAGCACTGATAAAAAGAAATTATTACCTCACCCTAAGTGGCCGCCCTAAGTGACCGCGAGGGTGGGGCCGTGTGTAGAAGTCCACGCAAGTGGGGAAAGTTTCTGACGGCCATTCAACTAGGAATGGCCAGAGCGTTTCTTCTATGTGCGGTCCAACAAGCTCCCTACGTCTTCGGCGTATCCTCTCGGTGGTGAACTGATGTGGGAAGGCGACAACTTAACAAGGCCACTCTAACAAATTCGGTCTAAGCGCTTGCCAGGGGATTTTCATCAGCAGCTGTCATCATGAAGTGCGGCTGGAAGCGAGCGTCTGTCTTGGATCAAGCGGCTCGCTATAAACATAAATGTGTGATATAAATCCATCTTTCCGAGAAACGGGTTGTGCGTAGGAATTGGGACCCACCACATAAAATAAAATTTCCAATAAGATCCTTTGGACGACCAAACCGCCTAGGCGGTTAAAGGCTATTTTAAGTAAGTAAGTAAGCGGCCACCATACATTGCTAGGCCGGCAAATATTATTGTCTGTTTAGAAATTTTGAGCCATAGTCCCGTCAGCCAATAGGGAGGATGTACGTAGGGCTTAGTAAATATGTCTCAAGTGCTTGGTTACATCATTAGGTCGAATAGTACTGTTACAGAACAGGCGCTACAGAGGCACGAGTAGAAAAGCATCACTTGTCTAATTAAATATATTGAGTTCAGCTTCTCGACCCTACTTCCTCAACATGTGCTGTTACTTGCCTTGAGTGACTATGCGAAATCTCTTCGCCGCCAATAAGATTGTTCGTATGTACCTTAGCACCTACAAGTAATGATTCAACTCAGTATTGGGACCTCGTTGAGTGCATACATTCATAAGATTCGAGTTGACTGCCATCGTTCAAGGTGGGATTTCGGGCTCTTATTGGACCATAAGTACGGATTTTGTAAATATAGCGGCTCCAGCGCCAACTAGCGCAAAAATATAACCTATGTTGAGAGGACTTATCCAAAGTTTAAACTATCCGAATTTGGCCGAAATCGGTAGCTTAATCTACCTTGCACTTAATTTTAACCAATACTGTAATTAAACATCCAGAAAAACTCCCTATGCTTTCTTCAAGGTCTTCAACAAAATTAATTGAATGCCAATTTGTTTACCACCTTCAAACCTTCATTCGTTATTTGTCCTTGTATCAGTTCGTTCTGTTATTCACGACTATATGTAGGTACAGTTGTGCATACATACATTCCAAACTCGATAGCAAATCCATCAAAAACAACAAAGAAATTTTAAATATTTTTAATTTGGTGTAATGAAATATAAATCAATTAATTAAAGGTATTCAACAAACTGGATGATAGTAATTGAAACTTGTTTGGGAATTGAATTCGTTTTCCTTGGCACGCGTCAACTATCTAGTTTAGTGAACTCGTTGCACGGGAAGGTAATTATACATAATCATATTTACATACATACATACATATGTATGTATATGAAATATGTATATAGAAAATGTCTGCACTCAATGTTGTCATACAAATGAGTTAGAGTTATATATTTAAATTTTTATACACATTTTCATAGAGATTGGCAATAGATAAACCACTATAAATTACAAAACTAGTCCATACCACACCACATACATACATTATGTATGTGTCGGTGCCCCAGGCGCCCAGCAACCAATCTCCACACCCACAAGCTCGGACAAGTTTTGACTTACTAAGGTAACCACGTATTCTTTTGTGCTTTATTTGCAGACATGTCATATACACATACAAAGTCATACATACACATACATAGCTGCACGCCACATTAAGAATTCTTTTTCCTGCTTTGACCAATCGTACGACTAATCGAAAGTAAAGTTGTCGTTAGTTGTGCGCAAAATGGAGCAAATGTAATGTAAATTTTTTTTTTTTCACAAAATTCCAAACTGACTGAATAATTGCTCTTAGTAATACTGGTTGTAGAATGTAAAAATATAGTTATATAGCTTAATGGAAACTACTGATTTATATATGCATGTACATTAGAGCGTATCACCAAAAAAAAAGTCGGCCGTACCTCCCCTAATATAAAATGTTTTTCGAAATTTTTGCTTTCCTTTATTTAATTTTATTTGATTTAATTTTATTATTTTTTTTATTTCACTTTTTTATTTATTTTATTTTATTTTTTTTGTCCTCAGTTTTTATTTAGCCAATTTAATTTTACTTTTTTCCCCGTAATTTTAGTTTTTTTATTTTTATTTTATTTTTTCTAGCTAATTTATTTTTATTTTGTTTCGCTTTCTTTTATTTAATTTAATTTATTTTATTTTATTTTGTATGCTTTTATTTAATTTTATATTATTTAACTTTTTTTTGTTTTCTTTTATTTCATTTATTTTATTTTATATTATTTTATTTTATTTAATTTTATTTTATTTTATTGTATTTTATTTTATTTTATTTTATTTTATTTTATTTTATTTTATTTTATTTTATTTTATTTTATTTTATTTTATTTTATTTTATTTTATTTTATTTTATTTTATTTTATTTTATTTTATTTTATTTTATTTTATTTTATTTTATTTTATGTTATTTTATTTTATTTCATTTTATTTCATTTTATTTTATTTTATTTTATTTTATTTTATTTTATTTTATTTTATTTTATTTTATTTTATTTTATTTTATTTTATTTTATTTTATTTTATTTTATTTTATTTTATTTTATTTTATTTTATTTTATTTTATTTTATTTTATTTTATTTTATTTTATTTTATTTTATTTTATTTTATTTTATTTTATTTTATTTTATTTTATTTTATTTTATTTTATTTTATTTTATTTTATTTTATTTTATATTATTTTATTTTATTTTATTTTATTTTATGTTATTTTATTTTATTTCATTTTATTTTATTTTATTTTATTTTATTTTATTTTATTTTATTTTATTTTATTTTATTTTATTTTATTTTATTTTATTTTATTTCATTTTATTTTATTTTATTGTATTTTATTATTGTAAAAGACCAGTCCCATACTAGTTCAACCTGGACTGGTATAATTTCCATAAAGTGAACTATTCCCCATACTAGTTCAAAAAGGATTAGTATGAAAAATACTAGTCATAAGCTAGTCCAAAAAGCATTGAACCTGGAGTAGTAGAGATTTCAACCAGAATTTCCATGACTTTCCCTTTATTTTATCATTTGCCTTTATATTCACGTTTATTCTTTAGAAGCAGCGACTATTTGTATTAACCCTATCACGAAAAAGCATCTGTGAATTATAAAAGAAAAAAGAAGCAAACGAAACGAATGAATTTTGTATTTTTTAACTGGTATGATTTTATCCAGAAATGGATATTTCCTGACGAGTATGAGTTCTGCCAGAAAATAATAGTTGTATACTAGTAGTTTGAGGTTTCGCTGCAGGGTAGTTAGTTGCTCATAATTGTGTGTCCCTAATCATGACTAATATCGTGTAGGTCCTCTAATTCTCTTCAGTTTTGGTATCCGTTTGTCAATTAGTTCTACTTAAGCGCTTAATTTTAAATGTGAAATACAATTTTGTGCAATTATTTTAGCAAACAATTCGAATGCCATTCAACCAACCGAACCTGACATGGCTTTACATTTCCATTTTGACTTTTTTGTCGGCTACTAATGCTCGTTGGCCTTGCATTCGTTTAAGAAACCAAACAGTCACTGCACTTTTATTGCACTTTGTCACATTAGAATACTTTCCTCTAATACGTGTTGACAGTCAAGCAACGCCAACAACAACACCAAAGCATTTGCAACCCACAGAACACATTAGCCTGCTTTGGACGGACGTAGGGGGTCTATTGTGCATTTAACGTGTGCGGTCGTTGGTAAGAGATGATGGCGCACATTAATTGCAGTCACCGCTTCATGACAAGGGCAGGAATATAGCATACTTTGTTAGGAGAAGGAATAGAATTTAGCTACTTGTGTATATGCAGTTACACTGGAAAAAATTGTTAAGGTTATATTCTTAGCAACCCCAGGGGTGGGATCCTTAACAGCTTCCTACTACCCCATACTTACACCTTAACAAAACCGAGTCCCGAATTGTATCTTAAATTGATTTCATTCCCATAAAGAAAATAAATGTTTCTGCATATTGGTAACGACTAAACATTTTGTTCAAAAAAGGGGTTTTCAAAACAAGAGCTTTTGAATGAAAGCTCTCGAAAGCCCAATAAAAAAATCATTTAAAAATTGGCGATGCCAGTCCCATTTTTCACAAAAAATGGTAACTTAAAATTCTAGTTTCAGTGTAATTACGTAAGCTTACAGTTGAAAGCACATATCTGTCGTAAAAAGCACACACGATCTTAAAAGTACGCAAATTCAC
>CAXKVI010000001.1:7263580-7278580 GCA_964058755.1 Campiglossa producta | reverse complement strand
AGCTTCTCATGGCAGAAATACACCCGGAGAGTTTGCCAAACTACTGCCGAGGGGCGACCCCGTTTTTAGAAAAATTCTCTTTCTAAATAATTTTTGATGTTACTTTTGCCGGGCATCGAACCGCCACGACTTGGTGTAGGAGGCCGAACACTTAACCGCTACACCACGACGGCCGCCAATTATACTATTTGTAAAATACCAGTCCAATACTAGTTCAAACTGGACTAGTCCCATACTAGTCCAAAAATCATTGAACCTGGACTAGTATGATTTCAACCAGAATTTTCATGACTTACCCTTTTTTTATCATTTGCCTTTATTTTCATGTTTATTATTAAGAAAGCAGCGACTATTTGTATTTACCCTATCACGAAAAAGCATCCGTGAATTATAAGAGAAAAAGAAGCAAACGAAACGAATGAATTTAGTATTTTTTAACTGATATGATTTCATCCAGAAAATTCCATTTGTATACTAGTACGGAATGGATGTTTCCTGACTAGTATGATTTCACCTACCTGGAATGTTGGGACTCCCACTGGAGAAGGTACCACTACCAGATCAGAGTGGAGCTCTGCCACATTTAATTTTCCTGCACAAAAAAGGTTGACGACGTTGCATAAAACTAGTTTCATAAAAAACCCAAGGATGACCTCTTTCGGACCACTCCTTTTTTATATGATGGCGTAACCGTCGCTTCAAAGAAAATTGGATTCCAGGAAATCAGCCTTTAGTAAGTAAAATCCATCTTTTTCAGCTTACTGTTAAATAATCTGACCTCATGCTAGAATGTTTCGGCTCAGCGGAGTATTTTTTAGTATGCATGATGAAAAAAAAATTAATTAAATCGGTCACAAGGAACCTAAAATTACTCCCTGACGATCGACACTTCAAGCTAGCTCTGGGCGTCATATCAGGGATAGCAGAGAAGGTATATATCTTCGAGTTTGCCGTTTTCGCTAGAAAATGCCCGCTGAAAGAGGTTATTCTTGGGGCGGATTTTTATCCGTATGCGTTATAGAATAATGGACAGTATTTTACGGACCAAAGCGTTTTTGTGGGCTGTCCAAATCCAAACCACCGGAAAAGCAGGCAATTTATGTAACACTGAGTGGGCAGCCTAGAAGAAAGACAGGTCAAATTCTGTCTACCTACTTACGTCATAAATGGATGTCAGCCCAACTCGTTCTTCAAGGCAGATAGGCCTTCCTCCCATTCCATTTCAAGCTAAATCTATGACGTCTTTTATGAACTTTATTTTTCTTGGCCTCTTCACATTTTCTACGAATGCAGTGTTCAAGCAGAAAAGGGACTCTGCTACCTGATGTGACTTTTAATGCATTCACGAGCAAAAATTCTGAAAAGGTACTTACTTATTTATCTGTCCTCATTCACAGCGCTCTTTTTGGACGCAGTTTTTAAGGTAGGCTTAACTAGTAATTTTCGAAGCCCTATTGAACTATTTTTCAAACTTAGTGTAAGCTGCTAGCAAGAACTTTAACTCAAAATCGGCACGGGTTGCCGTTAGAACAATAAAACTTTGCACACATGTTATTTAGGTTAAAACGCACCGATATAGCGTGTATGCATATCAAATTTCGAACCTTCACTTTTTTCATAAATTTTTGGGACAGTCTAATATAGGTATGTATGTACTTTTTGAGGTGTGCTTATTAATTTTAACTTAAAATATACATACATAACTAATTCTATAACAGAAACCACATTAATAAAATTTGCAAAGTTTATACAAAGTTCCGAATTATGAGTCAAAACTTTCAAAAACGGGCATCAAAATGTTCAACCTTTTTGGCAGAGTTGTCAGATATTTTGGAGTATGCATTTTTTAGCCCTTCACAATTTTACTCTTAAAATGTGTAAGTTAGAACACGCTAAACATTTTCTCTGACATTTTTTTGTTAAGAGTGTTGAGTGTTTTCCTCCATACAAAAAAAATTTAGTTCATGCTGAACAAAATTGCCCACTTTTTTATCCCCTTTTTTCGTTAGCGCGACCCAGTGCTTTCATAGATATTTATCTGGTGTTGGTTAGCAGGGCGACTGATGAGACTATTTCTAAATTGCACAATAATGAAATGTACGAAAAATGGAGTTCTATGAAAATATAAAAGTTTTATTGCAAGTCCGGTCAAATTAAACATTTGAAATAACAAAAGTTCCCACAGAGCAAAAATTTATGTATGGAGCTTAGGTTCGCCATCAGAACGAAAACTTTAAAAGCCATGTGCGTTAAAAATGTCTTCTTCAAAAGGCGAAAATGGCTCTATCCAAGTTTTTCTTTATACAAGATATCGTCGCTCGCTTGCCAGAGGCATGAATGTAAAAATTTTCTAGATTTGAGTTAATAGGCTCATGTGACTAATCACTTGTTTCTCTACGATTAACGAAAATCCTGGGTTTCCAAAGTACAATGAACCCACGGAAATGTGTAATGCCATTTTCATGAATCTATAGTTCAATCTCTGAAAATTGTGCCAGAAAAAGTAATGTGCTACACGTTCATGTTTCTGGCGGAACGAAAATATTTAAAAGTTGAATTTCAAAATTTTTAAAAATCGACCACTATTTTTATGTTTACTTTGACCAGAATAAACTATAAAAAATTAAAATTTTGAATTACATCTGTTTTCAATAGAACGTGCAATATTTTCAAAATTCGTATTCCTTTTAAAAACTTAAAAATTACTTCTAGTTAAATAACGTAAAATATATTTCGACTCGTTCGCCTAAACTAATCGGCGTTGCTAAAACTATTGTTACAAACATATTTACAAAACACATAAAAAATTCTTAATAACTGATTGCTATAAACAAAAACAAATCAGTTTAAGTCTTTATGATGACAATCCCGCCCGTACGCGCCACAATTTGTCCCGCTTAAAACGCTTAAAACGCTCACAACTACAACTAACTTCGCTCGCCTTGAATTTCCATCAATGACAGCAAAACCACCCACACATTACACAGCGCATTCCAATCTTCTTTATTTACGTCGACCCGTATAGTCAATGCTATACGAACCGGTAGAAATGTCAATATTTCTCAACGCTGGATGATGATGCTGTGGCAAACTGCCATATGGATACTGTGGCCCTGGCTGCGGTTGTGGTTGATATGAACGCTGCTGATATTGTGGCGTATAGCTGGGTTGATAATGAGACTGTAGCTGTGCTGGTGGTGGTGGTGGTGGGGGTGGTGCTGGACGGTATTGAGGCGGTTGACTATTGAAACCATATTGTTGATAACGTGGCTGTGCTGGCGCTGGTGGTGGCGGTGGTGGGGGATTATAGTATTGCGGCGCTGGTGGATTATAGGCTGGACGTTGTTGTGGCTGATGCAAATTATCCAAACTGAATTTGCTCGCTGCAACTGCGGGACGATTATATTTTTGGTTTTGATAGTAAACAGCGGGATCTTCACGATATTGACCATCATCCACTTCGTTCGGTCCTAACGGATAGGGGTGGTTATTGTTGGTGAGCGTTGGTGGTGGCACATTAATGTCGCTACCTAAATATAGAAGGTGAGAAACTCTTTTAGTATTGCTGTTGATTTCAAGTTAAAAACCCATCACTCACCTGCTGGTTCAAAACCGCGCTTACTTGCCCCATACTCAATCTCACGCAGCTTGCCCGTATCATCTAGGTAGCCATATTTGCCAAATACCTCGCCTGTGGGATATTTCGTTTCGATTTTGTAACTTCTATCAGCCGCTTCATAGCCGTACGTGTATGAGCCGTCATCGTTGTGGCGATCGATCTGTTTCAATATTGGTACTGGTGTTGTGTATTCTTGTTGTTGGGATTGCTGGATTTGTACCGCCAAAATGAAACAACTGAGCGCGATCTACAAGCAAATAAGTAAATTATTAGTTGATGTATGTATTTAAGTAAGTAGATCAGTCATAAACCACTGGTATTTGATTTTCAGTAATTTTTTTGTGTTAATTGTATATATCATAATAAGTCATTTGAGGATATCAATGACATGGCTGCTCGACAATGTGGTTGCCCTTGAACTGAACCACATCATTGACTTAGACACATTAACAGCAGTAACTTTATGAATGTATAAAAGCCAAAACAATTGAGGTACTAGTCAGTAAAGGCGGAAAGCTATCGATCATCGGAATTATCGATATACATCGATAATTTTGTTTTGGTATATCGCCGCCATTAGTTAGTTGGAATTCCATTCGGAATCCAATATTTTTTTTTTTCAGTGGAGAAATAAGAATATTTTCATATCAAATATTTTCCTTTTTGCTGGAGATTGAACTGTTTATTCAATGGATCTCAACTAATATTGGAAATTGGAAAACGGAAAACGGATTTGATCTCAAATAAGACTGCCCATGCCTTCACGTTTTCCCCCTTTTTTCCCTTTTTTCCCTTTCAATTCATGACGTCACGTTACAACTGCAACACCGCATTTCGGCCATTGGCCATCTTGAATTCGTCCATGGTTTCCCCCACAACACAGTTTCTTTTAAATCACTTCAACGATAAATTAGAGTCAGGTTGCAACCCGGGTAGAAAATCTGCTAAATTTAGCCTAGGGCCTGACTAGATTTCCCCTTTTAAAATCATGCGCCTGCCAAGGAAAGTTTACGCAGGCCCTTATCTGTTTGTTAATGCTTTTTAATAAAGGGCCTGTGGGGTAAAGCAAATCTAGGCCCTGCCTAGTTTTTACAAGGCAATGCCAGCTAAGAAATAAAATATTTCATTGCATTTCAGATAGCATTGAACCCGGGCACCTTTAACATCACATTCGTCCCCTCTGTACATTGGGCTATTCCAATCATTGAAATATTTTTGGGCAAATGAACAACTTTAATTAAATTTTATAATCATGGAAAAACTATCCTGCGCTGGATTAGAAAAACTAGGCCGCCCCAATATAGAAACAATATTCAGGCCCTGGATTGGAAAAACTGAGCAGGTGCAAGGTATGCAAAACTAGCAGCCCCCTTACAGAAAATACCATAAATTGTCCGTAAATTGAAAAACATCCGCTTTCCATTTCAGTGCCCTGGTAGGCCCAAGGCAGAATTGTGTATTGTAGGAAAATCTAGCCAGCGCCTAAATTAAGAATAGATTTGCCTGGATTATTTTCTACCCGGAAATCTGTGTTCATGACGTAGCAATAAACTGATTCTGACTAATTCATTCTAACGGTATCGCTTTTGGCACCATCTCCTCTCTTTTGGTTCATGAGTGCGATCATAGCTCTCTCACAAGCGCAGCAGTGGGAAATTACCCTTTTTGAGGGATATTTCGTCACAAATTTTTGTAAAAGGAAAGAAAGGGACATTTTTCAGTCTTTCATATAAAAAAGGGATATTTTGGTTGCAGCACTGCCTGCGTATAAATAATGAGAGTTTAACAACAATTTGTTTGCTCTAGAGGCCCGGCTAAGATGGTAATAATCTGTGTAAATTTGGTTCTCAGATTTATCCCACTAGCTGCCGGGGCTTGTTATTGCGACACTAGAGCAACAACAACAACGAGGTCATCAAAATTGTATAGAACTGTACTTTTGTTTCCAGACCCAAGCCTAATGTTCCTAGAACCCAAACTCATAACTTTCTTTTTAAGGATTACAAAAATTTCGGGTTGGTCTTAAAAATAAAGAACTCTCCTCTTAATTAAGAAATCCCATATTCAGTCACAATTTCTGAGAAAAGAGGGCTTACTAAACATATATACATATGTCCAACAATTTGCTAGCAAACAGATCCAGTCTTAAGCATTAATAGTAAGCAGGTGCCATTACGGAAATTCCAGCATTTCAATTTAAACAAAGAAATGCGTGGAATGCGTTATTAATCATGTCGATTGAATATTGAATTATAATCAGTTTCAACCAGTTTTATTACTCCATTCTGCATGGCTAACGTTTACACCCTCGCACCGCTAAGACAACAAATCGACATCCATGCGCAAATTAATATTTGTCTAATGCCAAGCAATCAACATTCAATTAAGACCAGTTCAGTTAATGAACCAGAAATTTCGATTGATTCTGTCTATTAGTGTAAAACGAAAGTATCAGGTAAATAAGTGCTTAAGTCAGCTTAAGTATGTGTATGTTTGTACAGATGTATGTATAAGTATCCATGGATTTAAGTAATGAAGTCATACTCGATATAATTTTGTATGCATTTAAGGCAAATAATTTATATGCAGCTGTACCTGGGCATGGTTAGCACAAGTGGTGTGGCGTGGTGCAGTGCGTGCTTGCTTGCAAAACGGTTTGCTTTAAGTAAATGTAGTAAACACCAGATGGCCTTGAGTAAATGCCTTATGCAATCTATTCACTTACTCCTTTCAATTAAATGCCGACATTCTTGCCACAATTAACTGGTGCAATGTAGGCGAATTGTGGTGTTTGGCTATTATGACTAACATTTATGAATATGAATGAATGAATTAATAATATCATTGTAACACGAGTTATTTGGCATTAAAGTGTGCATACACCGTAAGAAGGCTGTAGGCTGGCCACTTTTGCTAGTATTTCTGATAGAATATTAATGATTAAGACAATAAAATGTTATGTTATCAGTTTTTGCAGCTTATCGGACTTAAAATAAATTAAAATAATATAAAATTAAATAAAATAAAAAAAATTAAATTAAATTAAGTTAAAAATATAAAATAAAAATAAAATCAAATAAAATAAAATAAAATAAAATCAAATAAAAAAAAATAACATAAAACAAAATATTACAAAATAAAATGAAAAAAAATAAAATAAAATAAAATTAAAAAAATAAAATAAAATGAAATAAAATAAAATTAAATTAAATTAAATTAAAATAATATAAAATAAAATAAAATAAAATGAAACAAAATAAAAAAATTAAATAAAATAAAATAAAAAATAAAGTAAAATAAAATAAAACAAAAAATTAAATAAAATAAAAAAATAAATTGAAACAAAATAAAATACAATAAAATAAAATAAAATAAAAATGAAATAAAATAAAATAAAATGAAAAAAGTAAAACATAATAAAATAAAATAAAACAAAAATACAATAAAATAAAATAAAATAAAATAAAATAAAATAAAATAAAATAAAATAAAATAAAATAAAATAAAATAAAATAAAATAAAATAAAATAAAATAAAATAAAATAAAATAAAATAAAATAAAATAAAATAAAATAAAATAAAATAAAATAAAATAAAATAAAATAAAATAAAATAAAATAAAATAAAATAAAATAAAATAAAATAAAATAAAATAAAATAAAATAAAATAAAATAAAATAAAATAAAATAAAATAAAATAAAATAAAATAAAATAAAATAAAATAAAATAAAATAAAATAAAATAAAATAAAATAAAATAAAATAAAATAAATTAAAATAAAATAAAATAAAATAAAATAAAATAAAATAAAATAAAATAAAATAAAATAAAATAAAATAAAATAAAATAAAATAAAATAAAATAAAATAAAATAAAATAAAATAAAATAAAATAAAATAAAATAAAATAAAATTTTTATTTTATTTTTTTTTAATTTTTTTTTTTATTTTTATTTTATTTTATTTTATTTTATTTTTTTTTTTATTTTTTTTTTTTATTACATTTTTTTTATTTTGTTTTATTTTATTTAAATTTTTGTTATTGTATTTTATTTATTTTTTTATATGAGTAATAGACTTAATCTAATTTAATCACAATTTACACCGAATAAAAACACCAAGAGAGGTCAAATCATCTTCCTCCCGTTCTTTGCAACTTATTTGGACTCTCATATCAGATAGCGTGAAATAATCCACAAATACAGAAATATCAGGCTGTCACTAACAAAAGAAGGAACGTTCTGACATCAGCATCAACCGAGAGTCCCGATTGTTTTATATTAGTCCACAGAGCTTCTCTGCAAAAATACGGCAGGTACCGTTCAGAATCGCTGAAAACTGTAGGCCCCGCCGATTTGTAGAAAAAAGTCAAAAATCAGCACACCAAAGCTTTGGAAAAGAATCTATTCACAAAAATCGCCTTAAAGGTTGTAATGATAACCTGTAGGTATATCGCCGACATCAGTTTTTTTACGTTTCGTCGATCACTTAAAACGGGAGTTTTAAAAAGTAAAAATTTCCAAATACTTAAATAGAACATGCGACCACGAAACCAAAGAGTCTTTAATATCTGCGATATGTAGCTACAATTACTTTAATTAAAACTATAAATACAATAACCATTTCACTTCTTTTGCAACATATTTTTCAACTTTCTTACCACTTTATTCATTTTTGCCAAGACACCAAATAAATGTAAATCCAGAAAAAAACACCATAAATATTTTCGTAACTTCTTTAAGTTTTTGTGAAATTATTTTATTTTGGTTATTTTTGCTTTGTTTTTTAACTTTTTTTTTTGCTAATATATGTAATTTTTTTTAATTTTGTTGTTTTTGTATTCTTATTCACCAACTTATGGCGCACTGCAAATATTTCGAAAAATTATTGTTTTTGTATTTCGAGGAAAACATCAAATTTGCACTTGCACCAGACAACAGCAAACCAACGAACTCAAAAGAAAATCAACTAGTCAAACGCTTTTATACCGCCAATGAACCACAAACAGTAAAATATAACAATTTCACAAAAACAACATAAACGCCAGAAGACTGAAATCAACCATAACACAACAACAATAACAACAACAACAACACAAATGAAAATATGCAACAACAAACTTTAAACAATATAAAAACGCTCGCAGAGAATATGGCGACCAAAGGGATAGACGCACGGCCAGTAAGCGTCAGAAGACAATGGTGGGAGAGGGAAGTGTTGGGATCACGGGAGGGGAGCATGGAAATGTGTGGACACAGCCGCACCAACCGGCGCATAATACTAACAGCAGCCGCAGCGGTAAGCAATAACAAAATGTTGCTCATGACATACATAAATTTATAGGTACAGTGGAGCCCCGATTTGGCGGACATCTGCTTGCTCAACATTGGTTCATTTATACTATAATTTATTTTTATTTTTCTTTAACTTCATTTTATTTTATTTCTTCTTATTTAAATATATTTCACTTTTTATGCCGTTTTATTTTATTTAATTTTTTCAAGTTTATTTAATTTTTTTTCGTATTTGTTTTTCAATTTAATTTCTTTTTATTAATTTTTTATTTAATTTATTTTTTTATTTTATGTTATTTTCTTTTATTTATTATTATATTATTTAATTTTGTTTTAATTTCATCTTTTTTTTTCTTTATTTTATTTTATATAATTTTTTTTTATTTTGCTTTTTATATATATTTGAAATTATTATTTTTTTTTTCATTTTATTTAATCGAATTTTTTAAATTTTTTTTTTTCTCTCTTTTATTTTTATTATTATTTTTTTCTTTTATATTATCTTATATTATTTTTTTAATTTAATTTTTTTATTTTTTTTTATTTTCTTTTTTGTTTATTTTGCCTTTTTTGACTTATTATTAATATTTTTTCGATTTTTTTGCTAAAATTTTTTCTTTTCTTTTAATTTTTTTTTTTCATTTTATTTTATTTTATTTCGTTTTATTTTATTTTATTTCACATTAAATTACTTTTTTTATTTTCTTCTCTTTTTTTAATTTCATTTTTTTATTTTTTTTTATTTTATCTAAATTTTTATATTTTATTTTGATTTATTTAATTTTTATTTTGTTTTATTTGACCTATTTTGCTTTATATTTGATTTATTTTAATTTATTTTTTTCTTTGTTTTGTTATTATTTTTTTTTTAATATTTTTGTTTATTTTATTTTATTTTATTTTATTTTATTTTATTTTATTTTATTTTATTTTATTTTATTTTATTTTATTTTATTTTATTTTATTTTATTTTATTTTATTTTATTTTATTTTATTTTATTTTATTTTATTTTATTTTATTTTATTTTATTTTATTTTATTTTATTTTATTTTATTTTATTTTATTTTATTTTATTTTATTTTATTTTATTTTATTTTATTTTATTTTATTTTATTTTATTTTATTTTATTTTATTTTATTTTATTTTATTTTATTTTATTTTATTTTATTTTATTTTATTTTATTTTATTTTATTTTATTTTATTTTATTTTATTTTATTTTATTTTATTTTATTTTATTTTATTTTATTTTATTTTATTTTATTTTATTTTATTTTATTTTATTTTATTTTATTTTATTTTATTTTATTTTATTTTATTTTATTTTATTTTATTTTATTTTATTTTATTTTATTTTATTTTATTTTATTTTATTTTATTTTATTTTATTTTATTTTATTTTATTTTATTTTATTTTATTTTATTTTATTTTATTTTATTTTATTTTATTTTATTTTATTTTATTTTATTTTATTTTATTTTATTTTATTTTATTTTATTTTATTTTATTTTATTTTATTTTATTTTATTTTATTTTATTTTATTTTATTTTATTTTATTTTATTTTATTTTATTTTATTTTATTTTATTTTATTTTATTTTATTTTATTTTATTTTATTTTATTTTATTTTATTTTATTTTATTTTATTTTATTTTATTTTATTTTATTTTATTTTATTTTATTTTATTTTATTTTATTTTATTTTATTTTATTTTATTTTATTTTATTTTATTTTATTTTTATTTTATTCTATTTTATTCTATTTTATTCTATTTTATTTTATCTTATTTTATTTGTTTTATTTCATTTTACTTTTTTATTTTATTATATTATATCGTATTTTTTATTTTATTTTATTTTATTTCCTTGATTTTTTTTAATTTATTTTTTTTTTATTCTTATTTGTCGTCTTACAAATATATCTGTTACGCGGAGTCCCACTGTATATTTCATACAAAGTCGATCAACTCGATGGCGTTGAAGTTGATTACTTGCTCACTTGCTCGCTGTTTGGAATTAAAGTGGTTTGCAACTTTTTTGTTGCGTTCTACGCTAAGCTCAGCTGCCATTGCCGGAGCGGGAGTGTTGGTAAATTTGCAAGTTCTAATGTAAATAAACAGCCAAACGCGTTCACATCGCAACATCGCTGTAATTCAAGCAAATGTAACTGGGTGGCGAATGCGGCCGGCAGGTGGTGTGGTTATTGAGTTGTGGTAATACGCAGAGGTTTGAATGGTATTGCATATTTCTAAACAAAAACAAAATATTGTGATCAAGGTGTAAAAACAATTCTTTCAAGTCATTGTTTGTAATTCGTAGCGAATAATCTGAGATAATCGAGTAGGTGGAGTGTGCAAAAAAATTTTATATTAAACTATTCTATAATAAAACGCTTAAACCTGGCAGATGTTGCTGTTTGATAAAGTTGTTTCGACTTTCCTGCATTAGTTCAGGTTTGTCGAAACTCTTTAAATTACATACCTGCTTCAAGAGAGATTTCGATTTATAGCGATTATCGGTTAATAACTATGGTCAGCTGTGACAAATATGTCGAATCAAAACGTATTACGTATTTTTACACTTCAATGGTCTATGCAATCAATATGTTAATTATATATTTATTGTTTGGACGTTTCGTTTTGTTTTGTTTCGCGCTGTCATTAAAAAAAAAAAAACAACGCACCTGCGCTATACGCTAACTAATTTTTGATACTTTTATTTACGTCATATAAAATTGTTTACTAACAAAACAAAATTTTAGTAAATATTTTTTTTTTACACTTACATGGGTAGATACATATATAAATTTGCATACATATATAAGAAATAGATAAACGCATTCTGAAAAGGCTAATGGCTATTTTTACCAATAATTACATATGTTTAATACCAGCTATGTGTGTAAACACCTGCAGCTGATATTCACACCATTTTTACATAGAGCTTACATAAAATTTTTTTTTTTTTTTTTTTTTACATTTATACTTAAATACCCTATAGCAAAATGTATGAACTGTAAAAAAAACACGTTATTTTTTTACTCTTCTAATAACACAGTTTTGTGAGCTACAAAGTCTTAGCAGCGAGTTTATCTGCGAAACTTGTAGGAATAATTCCAAGATAATAAATTCTTTGTTAATTGCCTTTTAAGGTGTTCCATTTCCGCCAGGGCATTTAGCTTGGATTTTTATAAGCTCAGTATCAATCAATCCGATAGTTATTAAGCGCGACATATACTTCGGTAGATATAATATATACATATGTACCTATGTTCGTACTAAATTACTCGCTTAGACAAATGTTTAAACTATGTATTTTTTGAGCCAATATAATTAAAATCGGGTATGATTTCTTGTTAAGCTAAGGCTATTGATATTATTTGCTTACATATTCGCCTTCCAAACGAATTTTCGAAATAGCTCGATCCACTCGCCACCTACTGGAATTTTGTTTGATGAGGAATTGCATTGTCACTGGGTTTTGAAAAATGTGTCAAGTTTTAAGTCTCTAGCTTACCGGGGAGTTACTCAAACATCGATTCCAAGATTCCCCTGTGTGTTTCAGAGATTTTCAGCAAATTTCAATAATCTCGACCAACCCGCAACCTATGGGAATTTGTTTTCTCCAACCTGTATTGCCACCGTGTTCTCAACTTTATGCCAAGGCTCAAGTCCCTTGTTTACCAGGAAATTAGTTGAAAGTCTATCGCGAAATTTCCAGTTTAAAACGAATTTTTGATATAGCTCTATCCGCTAGCCACCTATCGGCAGCTTTTGATGATTGCATTGTCTCTGGGTTCTGAAAATTTTTTCAATTCAACGAATTGTACCCTGCTAGACAGTGCTTTGACATTCAGTCAGCTTTGTAATGTTGCCTTTGAAAACGTGATAGAAAATCTTGATGTAAATATAAAACAGCTGATATTTACATCACGATTTTCTATCACGTTTTCAAGGGCAACATTACAAAGCTGACTGAATGTCATAGAACTGTCTAGCAGGGTATTGTTTTTTATTATTATTCTATATGCCAAATTTCAATAATCTATAGCTTCGTTTCTTTCCTGCTGTTTATGAATAATTAGGAATAATAATTCCTGAAAAAGAGTTTCTTGAACAAAAATAGCAGCGAATTCAGCAGCTTTTCGACATTTAATTGAGAGAGAAAGCGCCAATTCGCTGCAAGTTATTGCTGGAGATTTTTCGTCCAGCAGAAACAAGGCGAATTCATACAGGTGGGTTCCAGCGAATTCAGATCTACACGCACGCACACACTCCCGTAACTGGAAATGTCAGACAAAGCAACAACATAAGCAATTTGACAGCTACGATTCGATTTTCAAGAAAGAAGAAGAAACCATATGGTGGGAGGATGTCACCTCTAAAGAATTCGCCTTGAGCAGAAACTAGCAAGCAGGAACATCTGATCGGTGACATAGCAAAACAACAACAAAAAATGTAAGTTCAAATTGTTAGCGGAGCAGAAACGTAACCGCTGTTTGACTGCAAGTTTCTACTGATTCCTATTCGACGAAAAATTAGGACAAATGAGATTTTGACAGCTTTTTGCAAGACTCTCTTCTGCTGACAGTTCTTTGCTGGATTTTTCAAGAAACATACCTTATGTAGCTTACCAGGAATTTGCTTAAATATGAGTACCAAATTTTATCTTTTACTGTATATGTCGATCCGTGTGCCACCTAGCACATTTTAATTTTTTAGTTCACATTGCACAAAAAAAGCACACCATGAAATGACACTAACTTTTATTTTACATTATAATTTTAGCTTTAAATTTTGAACAAGGAAATCGGACACAATATCAAGTCGGAAATTTAACAAAAAAAAAAAAAAAAAAAAAAAAAATCCGTACATTAATTGAATTTTATGTGCTTTTTTGTTTAAGATAGCAATTACAAAAAAGGATCATTTTCAAGGAAAAAGATCAAGTTTTACATGAAAATTAAAAAAAAATAAGAAAAAATGTCCAAATTCGAAAAAAAAATCATAATAGGGTTGTTGTTGTTGTTGTTGTTGTTGTAGTAGCGAGGTGTAGCCCTGCCTAAATGTCAGACAGGGTCACCCCGAGTGTATTGCTCTTGGCCGGGTCGATATAAGAAAACGGCCCGGGTCGTTTCGGCACGATGGGTACAGCAGAAGTACTGGTACCGTTCTCGTAGAACCGGCAATACAAGAAACTAGCCGTGTAGGCTATGTAGGTCATTTAGCGTTACCCAGGGTGCACCAACTGGGAGACGACCTACTTTTACACCCACTTTTCCTAATAGGGTCTATACACAGTGCGTCTGACTCGCGAGTCATCTGTGTACGTGTTGACTCGCCGTCATTCTACAAAATATCAAACTCATTTTAATTTTCTTGAGTCATGCTAAAGTCATGTCGGTGTAACTACTACATACACATTTTCACTGATACACCTAAACTGACTCTTGACTCAGACGCATCGTGTATAGGCCCTATAAAACTTTTCAATAAAATTTTTTTTAATTTATATTTGGAAAGAACGGAAAAAATACTTTAGAAAACGGTCTCCCAGTTCCTTCTTAGCACGTCAATTACAAGACTCCTAATTTAAAGAAAAAGGCTTACATAAAAAAAAATTGCGAATTCAAACCCGTATATCTCGATAACCATCCAATAATTATACGCGACCCTTGGTGATATTTTTTTTTTTTCTTATATAGCAGATCACTTTCACCAAATTTCCATCAACTCGAAGCAATGAAATTATTAGGTGGTCCGGTTGACGAATTGAGCCCCCTATATGTATTAGTTTTTTACAGCAATACTTGAACAAAATAAAATAGTAGGGCTGTCGGTAAAATGCAGTTACTGTTGCTCAACACAGTATGATTATATATTACAAAATAATTTCAGACAATTCCATTAGAGTAATGTTGCAATATTATTGCTAAGGCAATAATGGTTTCAATAGTTTTCTCTATTTTCACTTAACCTGCAGCAAGCTACAAATCATTATTATCAACGCTTGTTTTTGGCGTTCAACCACGGTATAATTATGATATTTTTAATTTGAATTCGGTTTCGTATAAAACTAACGCAT
>CAXKVI010000001.1:7256080-7261080 GCA_964058755.1 Campiglossa producta | reverse complement strand
TATTTTATTTTATTTTATTTTATTTTATTTTATTTTATGTTATTTTATTTTATTTTATTTCATTTTATGGTTTTTTTAAATTTATTTAACTTTGAAAATTACATTATAATTTTTTTATTGAAAATTTAATGCTACTTACCAGCAAAATGAAAAACACCAAAAGTATGTAAGTAAGAAAGTATATGGGACCCAAAACACGATTAGCCGCTTCGATACTTTCATAATCAAAATCACCCAAAATCATGCGTATCATCGTTAGCAAAGACTCGTGAAAGTTACGAAAATCGTAATGTACGTTGCCAAATAGTAAGAGTCCCAATTGAGCATAGGCAAGAAACACGATACCAAACATAACGCCAAAACCTAAAAGATCGCGAAAACACTAAAACGAGAAAGCATAAAAGGTACGCACTTGCTAGAGATAAAAATGATCAAGCTCAATTTGGTGTGTACCTTTTTTCATACTTACAGTGCTCACAGTCGCATTAAACTGCCGCATTGTTTTATTGAAGCTAATATATTTGAAGATTTTTATGCAAACCAAAAATGCGCATATACCCATAATGTCACGATATACCATATTCCAGACACATAGACTATCCAATTCAAGAAATTCATTTGGATTTGCGTCAAATCTTTTGTATAATATATTCACGTAGATGGGATGCCAAATATTGTAGATTAATGTGAATAAAGCTAACTGAAAAGAGAGAAGAGGTCGACAGTTAAGTTGAAGATCACTCTATATCACCATCTTTGTCGCTCTCTCAAAGTCACTATATCTCGACGAAAATTCAAAACAAATTCAAAACTTACCAATATAATAAGTAGATCAACAAAGTTCCATAATAATCGGAAATAATTTGATAAACCAAGAGCGATCATTTCTAACAATTCAACAACGGCATAGTAAAATATGAAGAGATAAAATAAAATTCCAACCAAGCAAATCCCAATACCGTCCTTCCAAAATATTGAATACGGATTGTATGCTATACGAAGTAATAACGCCACCAGTTGATGGTAATTCGCCAAAAAATCTAAAATAATAAACAAAGAATTTTAGTTTTAAATTTGGATTTCAAGGGCTGAGGGAGAGATCAGCCTATATTTGTTGGCGTTTGAGAACACTACATCAGAATTGTTTAGAGAACGCTTTGTTTCAGAAATATTTTCAGAGTTCTGTTATTTTGGATTTTTTTTTCTTTTTTTGGAGGAACGAACTTTCTTAGCTGTAAAGTAAAGGTCTTCCAATATGTTCTGAGATAAGTCGTTTCGGGAACAAGTTCTGAGTTGGGCGTTCTTCAAACATTTTCTGAGATAGGTCGTATTCGGTAGCGACCTCTGTTCGATCTTCTCACTCAACCATCATTACAATTCCGCAAGAAAAACTCACTTGACTTTATTCACTAAATTTTTATTCGCATTGAAGAGCGCAAACTCCACCAGAACCAAACGTGACGCGCGATCTAACCACTTCTGTTTCTTTAGTTCAGTTAAAATACCTTTATTCTCTTCATAGTTGAAAGTTAAATTCTTTACAAAACCACCGCTACGATACGTTGTTAATTTAGCCCATAACGAATAAGCGCCCAATTCACTCAGAGTTTTATAGTTTGTGCTATTTTCGAACAAAGAGAACTCATTGGAACAACTACATATCTTAAGTACAATTGTGCAAAACTATTCTTACCCTTTATACTCTTTAGCTGTATCCTCATTACGTGTCGAATAATCTGAATAACATGTGGAGAAATATCTACCAAAAACATCGTGTATATCGCAAGTGTCGCCCTTCACACGTATCTGACGTAGACGTGGTGGTCCCAACAAGAGATTCTCTTCTAGAAAAATTAGTTTATCTTCCGCTTCGCGTCTTCTGCGTTGATTCGTTGCATCGTCCTTTTGCTTTGATTCCTTTTCGTCGTGTTTATCGTTGCTTTCTTCTCCTTCTTTACCATCTTTTGTGGGTTCGTGTTTACCATGTAGATCGTTTATAAATTTTGTTTCCAAGAATGCCCACATATCAAATGTTGTTGCCAAATCGTCATATCTTATGGAGGATTCATGTGTTGATGTGCGGATATCGCGCATTAAGAACAGATTCCCGATGCCTCGATTGTAAAAGTACATTGACATGTTGCGCGATGATGTGGCCACTATGAGCAAAAAAGTAAGTTGTAGATCCTACCTTTTTTTCTACATTTCACTCCTGGATCTAAGGAGAGATCAACTCAGAAAACACGATCTTCAAAAAACCCGACCAATTAAATGCATCGTCCCTATACTCTAAAGAGATTTTTTAAGATCCGTATTCTAGACCCTCGATAGTTGTTCGTCTTTGGATCCAGCTGTGCAATTGGTTCCACTCACCAAAAAGCGTTATTACGAGAAAAAATATATAGATCAAAAACTCGATTACTGCTGATCGTGCGGCACCTTCATTTTCGTATTTAATTTGATGGGATTTATTGAGATTGATAGCCATTGCTCGAAAGAAACTTATTTTTCGAAAAAAATTAGAGGAATTTTTCTTTACAACAAACTGACAAAAAAGTTTTCAAAATATTTCTATCATCAACGGAATGTCAAGGAGAAATTTAAGTAACAAACACAATTTGAAGATAAGATGAAAGCGACATCTGTAGGTAGCTAGCCGTTGTGTTCATAAGGGGCGTCTACATTTTGAAAATTTGGTTGGGTTTAAATTTTGTGCTTGTTAAAATTTAAAAAAAAAAGTAAAAAGAAATTAATAAAAATATTATAAAATTGTATACAGTTAGCAAAATTTATACAGTTCGTACTTGAATATACTAGGTTAGGTTGCGTTATGGTGGACACCATAGAGCGGCAGTCCCATTAAACTTGTATATTTGTACATTTGTATATTTGTATATCCAGACTATCTCGGGAATCGCTTTACCGATTTGGATAAAATTTTGAATAGAGATAGTATGGTTGATTCTAAGACTATCCACTTGGGGGTTGCCACCTGGGGCGGTTTACAGGGTTGCCACCTATCTCAATTTTTTTAATTTTGTAGCAAAATTTGCCAATATGGGTATCAAATGAAAGATATTTTCAGCGACATGCCAACTAAAATATTTTCAAGCTGGGTTTCCACCTAGGGTTGCCACCTTACCGCAGTTTATTTGTATATCCGGACTATTTCGGAAACCGCTTGACCGATTTGGATAAAATTTGGCATAAAGGTGGTATGATTAATTCTAAGACTATCCGCTTGGGGGTTGCCACTTGGGGCGGTGTACAGGGTTGCCACCTATCTCAATTATTTTAAATTATGGAGCTAAATATGCCAATATGGGTATCAAATGAAAGGTATTTTCGCCGACATACCAACTAAAGTATTCTTAATTCGGGTAGCCGCCCAGGGTTACCATTTTACCGTATTTTATTTGTATTGTATATTTTTGGGATCATATTGGGATTATTTTAGGATCATTTTGAGATCAT
The DNA here is from genome assembly GCA_964058755.1 of Campiglossa producta. Classification (NCBI taxonomy): domain Eukaryota; kingdom Metazoa; phylum Arthropoda; class Insecta; order Diptera; family Tephritidae; genus Campiglossa; species Campiglossa producta. The sequence continues at coordinate 7,257,606 of CAXKVI010000001.1, read as the reverse complement.
TTAGGGGTCAATTTGGAATAATTTTGGGGCTACTCTGTGATCATTTTGGGTTAAATTTTGGATTAATTTGCGACAATTTTGGGGTAATTTTCGGATCACTTTGGATTTTTTTTTTTGCATCATTTTGTGAACATATAAGATTCTTTTTGGGATCATTTTAGGATTATTTTGGGATTATTTTTGGGTCATTTTGGGTAAGTAAAGTTAGCGCTAAAGTGATAGCACCGAGCAAGCTCAGTCACCCAGGTACTGTATACTTATGAGCTGAAGGCGTGCTCTCGCAATCATCATCAATTATTTTCATTTCATTTCATTTCATTCCTTTTTAGCGATAACTGACACCAATTGGAAGCCCCAAGGGAGTTCAAGTCATCCTCCACTTGTTGTTTCCATCACAGTCGAGGCCTCTCCCTTCCTCTGCTGCCGAATTCGGGTGACGATAGGAAACCCTTCTGGACTAGAGCTTCTTTGTCCATTCGCATAACATGACCCAGCCATAGTAGCCTTTGGGCTTTAATTCGCTGGATCTCTATTTTTATGTATATTATTAATTATTATATTAATATTAAATTTTTCTTTTTTATTTTATTTTAATTATTGTTCTATTCTTTTTTATTTTTTTTTTTGTTTTATTATTTTGTTTTATTATGTGCTGTTTTGTGTTATTTTTATTTTTTTATTCGATTTTTTATTACTTTTATTTTTTATTTAATTGTGATTTTTTTTAATTTAATTCAATTTTTTTTTTTTTTTTTTTACCGATTTTTTTATTGTTTAGATATTTTCCATTTATTTTATTATTTTTTTTTTTTTTTTCCCCCAGTTTTTTTAATTTTTTTTTTTTTTATTTGAATTTATTTTATTTTAATTTTTTTTTGGACAATTATTTAATACAATTTTTATTATTCATAAATTTCCAAAGAAAAAGCAATAATATCTATAAATAAATATTCTTTTATTACTAAATCTAGATATTTTAAATACATATTTACATTATCACATTAAAATTAATACATAAACTAAACTCAAGCCGCACCTCGTACAACAAAAAACATTACATCACGGCAAATCATCCAAAAAGTAATCAGCTGGCACATATAACAATACTCGTTTGAAACGATCGAAGATAACGGCACTTATTGTCTGCGAAAGCGCAGGACTCATCACTTGAAAGATCTCACGCCAGTTATTATTGATGAGGGTTTGCGCTCTATTTTCTAGCTCTACATTGCCACCAATGAGATTTGTGAGATGTATTTTGAAATTGCCCACATTGTCGATTTTTGGCATCAATGAAACTATTTCAAAAAAATGCACTCCACCGACTCGTCTTAGATTTGTTTTGGCAATAATGCGGTATTCCAAATTATCTGTAGAAAAAAAAGAGTATGCGAAAATATTTTTTGTTGTAGAATTAGTTTGAAAAATTGCTGTAAAAAGTTGGGCTGCTGATACCAATAAATAGGGGTGCACTTTTGATATAGCACTATACCGAGCACTTACCAATCGTAGATGTGACATTGCCA
>CAXKVI010000001.1:7248580-7251080 GCA_964058755.1 Campiglossa producta | reverse complement strand
AAAAAATGTTCATGTAAAATCAACACTTTTTTAACGCTTTTTCATGGTTATTATTTTTCAACACTATCAATCATGTTATTTTAACATGAATGTTAAATAACTTCTTTTCGTGTTAAACTAACATGAATTCCTGTTAAATTAACATTAATTCCTGTTAAAATAACACAATCTGCCTCATTACCTCATGCATGTGCACGTATGAGGAAAGAGGGGATGTGGCACTTCCCATATAAATAAAAAACCGGGCCATAGGAGGCAAAATTCGTCAATCGGGCCACCTAAAAATTCATCGCTTCGATTTGAATTGAATTTATTGAAAGTAGTAGTAGATCGCTATGTAAAAAAAAAAAAATTTACTTAAGGCCGCGTATAAATATTGGATTGTTACCGAGATATACGGGTTTGAATACGCAAATTTTTTTGTGTAAGCCTTTTTTCTTTAAATTAGAAGTCATGTAATTGACGTTCTAAAAAAGAGCGTGAGTTTTCTAAAGTATTTTTTCCGTTTTTTTTCGTATATAAATTTAAAAAAAATCGTATTGAAAAATTTTAATAAAATTTTTTTAAAAAACATTTTTTCAATTTTTTTCAAATTTTTAAATTTTGAAAAATTTTATTATTAAAAATTTTTTTTTAATTTTAATTTAAAGCATGATCTTTTTTCTTTAAAATAACATATACCTTTTTTGTAATGGTCAATGATTTTTTATCTTAAACAAAAAAAGCACATAAAGTTCACCATAAATTTAATGTCCAAATTTGAAAAAAAAAAATTGAAAAAAAACATTTTTTTTATAAAATGAGTACTAAAATTTAAATTTTTTTTTTTTTTTTTATTCGAAAAGACCGGAAAAAATACTTTAGAAAACGGTTTTCACGTTCCTTCTTAGCACGTCAGTTACAGGACTTTAAAGAAAAAAGGCTTACAAAAAAAATTGCGAATTCATAGCTGTATATCTGGGTAACCCTCCAATATCCCTACACTACCTGTAGTGATTTTTTTTACATAGCAGATCACTTTCACCAAATTTCAATCAAATCGAAGCGAAGAAAGTTTAAGGTGGTCCGTTTGACAAATTTAGCCCCATGGATAGTATGAAATAATGATCGATGAATAAAAACCGAATTCAATCAATTATAAATTCTGAGATGCAGCGAAGCGTGGTTGGGCTACTAGCTCGGTTGCCACTTGCAAAAAAAATCTACCAAAATCTAATTAAAAAAGCTACCAAACAGTAAAAAAAACTACCAAGTTTGGTAGAAAACTACCAACTGTGGCAACCGTGGCACTAGTAAAAGAATATATATTTTTGATAAGGCATTTAGAAAATGTCTATGGGCCCGCCGATTTGTAGCGGTATGATACGCGGTTTTGCCGTGTCACCAGATATGTGTTCTTTTATAAAAAAATTTCAAGTTGTTTAATTATTTGAATACATGCTAAATTTGACAAACAATTTATGACAAACAAGTTTTGCAATGAAACGAGAGATAACTGTATAATATATCTTTTTGTTTTAGAATTACTTTGCAATTATTTTTTTTTTTTTTTTTTTTATTATTAGATATTCTTTTTTATACAGATTTTTCTACTTTCTTGAGAGTTTTAAAAGAAAAAAAATGTTTAATTTAATAACAAAAACAAATATAAAATTAGAGGCTTTGATCAAAAACCAATTTAGAACAGAGTGGAGCAGCAAGCAAGGCAGTCAAATTTTATTGTAATAAGTTTATTCCTTTAATTAGAAATGCATTTTCAATTGTGCAGTTTTATAATTTTTATAGCGCTTGCGTTACAAATTTCCAAAAGTACAGCGAAATATTTAGCTGAAAAACGTAAGCAACCATTAAGCAGACAACACTCTCTATTCCATCTTTGGCGAGTGTATTTACAGTGGGAACACTACAAAGAAATTGTGCCTTGCAAAAACTAGGAAAAATAAAATCTAAATACTTCTCTGGATTTCTTTATAGCTTCTTATATAAATACCTGCGATTTCAATGATGCCAACTTGAATAGTTGTGTGGCAAATAGTCTCAAAGTGTTATTCAACGAATGGAAAAATGGTGAGAATTTAGGACTTTCATTTAGGGTCGATCATAAATATTGTGTTTATGACACCATCGACTCCTGTAATTTTTTGCGAAAAAAAATTATCAAAAATTTAATTATCATTGTAGATACAAAAAAAAAACAACACTTATAAGTTTAAAACTATGACTTTCTTACCTAGACGTTCCGGGCTTAAAGAGCGTTGGGCCTCTAGAACCCCTTACCATCAAACGTATTCGACTACAGCAAGATAATGGAGCATCATTTAAACTCGATGCGGTTCTAGAAAATTTAATTTTACACGGTGCTAGTCAAGCGATCATAAAGAATGCTGCGTGAGTCTTATCTAAATACCTTAAATTACTATTTAATTGTGATTTTTGATTTTGATGGTCATTTTATAATTTGTTTATTCTATTCTATTAAACTTTTTTTTATTCCGCTGAT
>CAXKVI010000001.1:7218580-7246080 GCA_964058755.1 Campiglossa producta | reverse complement strand
TTTTGGGCTTCAACATTGATGGTCAAGGTCCAGGCACAGTTGATGCAAGTAGGTTTCCGAAAATAAGATTTAGCTCTTTGTACTGAAATCGATCAAGTTATTTTTTATATTTCAAAATGAATTGATGCACAGTGGGCAAGTTTGTCACTTTATTTATTTAAGGTCCCTTTTTCTTTGTTGGACAATAGTTTATTTTGATTTTTAGTTATATTCTTGTATTAATTTCATCACTTCTTAAATTATTTTACTCTTCTAGCCAACGTCCACATGCAATTCCACATCACTACAAAATTACGCGACGAAGCTGGTTTCACATTTGCCGATATTACAAGCGTTAAAGCAAAAATCGTAAAAATTGGCGATTTTCATGTAAATGTGCAAAATTTATTCGGTGGCCAACGTGAGCTTGAGACTACCTCGAACGATGTATTCAATCAAAATTGGCGCGAATTAGTTGGTATTCTACAACCGGCATTGGAGCAAGCAATCGAATTGGTGTTTAAAGATCGTTTTATAAAAATCTTTGGTTATGTACCTGCAAATTACTTCATCGCTAATTTTCCGAAAGCTAGTGAGTTTTCAGGTTAAATAGGAAAATTTTGTGAATGGTTCTATTGTTGTTGTTGGAGAGGTGTTAATTTTTCGTATGTTAATAAAATAAAGTACTAAAATCTGGAAAAGTTTGAGATTTATTTCTAAATATTAAAAAAAGTTTAAGGTGCACATCAATCTCGATTAATGTCGTGCAAATAGCAGCCTAAATTATAGCCGAAACGTTAAGTTTTAGAATAATGACCGGTTTTATGATATGGTATAGGTATTAACTCTTTGGTATTTTATTGTATTTTATTTTACTTTATTTAATTTAATTTTAATTTATTTTATTTTCTTTTGTTTTGATTTTATTTCTTTCTTTCAAGGTTAAGGTAACTTTTATGTTTATGGTGGTGGTTACGGTTATGTTTACAGGTATGATTACGGTTTTAGCAACTTTTATATTTACTGGTATGGTAACGGTTAATTATTGTTATAGCTACCTTTATGTTTACGGTTATAGTTCCGATTATGTTTACTAGTACGGTTACGGGCTTAGTAACATTTATGTTTACTGGTATGGTTAGGGTTAATTAAGGTTATTTCTACGGTTATGTTTACAGTCAAGGTTACAGTTATTCCACACGATTTCGAAAGCTGAGTGGACGAAAACGACCTATCTCAGAAGGATTGAAACCTTCTAAAAAATCAACCCATATTAAGAAAACGTTGTTGAAAAAAAGCTCTGACATAGAGGGATTTTGAATCAAATTCTGAAATAGAGTTTTATTGAGATAAATTATTAGATGGAACGTTTTTGACAAAAAAAAAATGGAAAATCTTCCACTAAGCTGTCGATCTGGTCAATATAAAAGAAAATATATAAATGCGCAATGCTTAAAAGTTTTCTCCCTTTTTTGCAATAACCACAATTCTAAGGTATATAAAATTTGATATGTATCGATAGGTCTCGTCGAGCGGGGTGTGCGACAACAAAAAAAAAATTAAAAAAAAAAATTAATTATAATATCATTTGAAAGTCACACCACTACAAGTGCTAAACACGCATTCACTTTATAGAGCCGCTGTTATGTGTGTATGTAGGTACACTTGCATTGTTGTGCTTGCATTCATTGCAGAGTCGGAGTGTGAGTTGTTTTGTTGGCAGCAATAATAAACATGAGCTAGCCCGTCAACTTTATTGAGCGTAGGTACAAACTAGGGATGTCAATTTTTCGGGTTTTGGCCGTCCCGGGATTTTCGGGATATGCTTTTACAAATCCCGGGATCCCGGGATTAGTCCCGGGATTAGGGATTCGTTATTTCTAACAGGTTTGCTTCAAAAAGACTGGAGAAAATGTTTGTGAAACTGTCAATTTTTAAATAAATAACAAATAAAATTAATTAAATTTATTTATCCCTTATATTTTTTATTTACTTTTAATGTATTTCATTTGAATAAAAAAAAATAACACACTTCAATATAAAGTTATAAAATATAAATAACTTATTATGTTTAAGTATAAAAGCACTTAAACATTTTGATATACGTACATACAAACATTATCACATACAAATATGATAAGGTGCATCAGCCTATCTACACACATAAATATGTAAAACTATAACTATAAATAATCAGTATGCTATTTTAATAAACTAGTTCGTCTTACAAACGCACTCAAATAAGTTGATTTTAATTCAACAAGCTGAACCACTTCCCCCCACCAGTGGGAAGAGGTTGTCAGTTAATAATATTAACATATTAAGTATTCTTTTTTTTTGTAGTTGAACTCCTACATTAATATAAATGTATTAAACAGTTTAATAATGGTAAGTATTAATTAAAAAGTAAAAAAAAATTTGGTACATTCAGCGCGCCTCTTCCCAGCCAGCAAGATACCTTACATTTTACGAACATTGCGTTTTACGAGCTATTCTCGAATCAGCAACAACTAAAAACACAAGCTTTTTTTATTTTGTCAAAAAAAATAAAAATTTAAATTTCAAATTCAATATTTTGAAAATACGAAGTACGTTTATGATCAAAAAACGGACGTATAGAGATTCATAACAGCCTAACCTAATATAAACGCACGGACTGAGTTTTCTGTCAAAAATGTCTCATGCACATACAACTTGTATGGGAGTAGCCGAATTTGAACGCACTGCCTAAAAAAACCTAACTCAATTTTTGTTTTGCGTGACATTTCGATTTGACGTAAACTCTCAGAGCGCACGTCGTTGACATGTAATTCTTCAATTTGATTGCACAGCTGTGACAACCAGCTACTCACGCACGCACATTTGTTTCGGTTAGCAGCAAAAACGTCGTGCATGTTCGTGCGACAAATTCAGTCCGTGCGTTTATATTAGGTTAGGCTGTAAGCGAGTGCTTCTTCGATACATTTACGAAGCCTCGAGGGCAAAAAACATTTTAAAGCGAAACAGTATTCGTATGCGAATCGAAAAAGTATTCGTAAGCGATATTTTATTAGAGTTTTCTTCGAAAAAACATCCATTTACGAACTCGTTTACGATAATTTTGCTGGCTGGGTTCTTCCTCTAATTTTTAAACATTGCTTTTAAAAAATGATCTTAAAACTATTAAAGCGTTTAATGTTTTGTCTGCGAGTCTTGACCTGAACTTATTGCAAATGTAGCCCGCCGTTGAAAAGCATCTTTCCGCCTCAACACTTGTGGGCTGAATTGCAGACAAATATTTATAAGCTTTTTTCAAAAACATGCCTTTCTCTCCCCCATTAGAGAACAAGTCTATTTCTTTAGATAATTGTAAAGCCATACCATATTTTTTTTATTGGGACAAGTTTGTGTACTTTTCATTAAAAGGTTATTTAATTTTGCTTTTAAATCTGTGGGCTCGCTTATAATTATTTCTTCCGTTTCATTATTTTCGACATCGGTGGAAGCTTGACTTAGTAAAAGTATTTGCTTTAACTCCTCTTTTACAGTGCCCATAGATAAGCTTTCACCGAATCTGTTTGACACAGATCTCCATTCGTCAAAAACTACGCAAAATTTTTCACCTTCTTTTACGAGCTTTTCAATTTCATGTAAAAATCCTACTCAAATATTTTCGTGATAGTTGAGTACAATACTTTGTATAGTGTTTCTGGATTTTGGTAAATCGAAGCCATTACCTCGCATTACATCGCGTAGATCTTGTGATTTGGTGAAAGCTGAAAAAGCAAAACCATCAACAGCCGTCATCCTAGCTAAAACAGCTTCCATACTCCTCTCCGTTTTATTACTAAAAAATTTATGCAACTTTTGCTGTTTACAAGGTACAGGATTGGCTTCTGGAGCTTTTGTTTTACGGCACACAACAATATTATGTTTTTTCAAATGCGTGTGCAGCCCTTTTGTTGAGCCACCTTTCGTTAATAATATTTGACTGCATTTTTTGCACTGAGCTGACTCGTCGTTGTCGCGCGCAACTAAAAAATAGAACCACACGGAAGACTTCTCTTCCGCCTTTGTTTTATGTGCAACAAAACCTGTACGAAATAAATTTCAATTTCATTACAGTGATTCTTTATTTAATGAAAATGTAATACTTCGTATAAAAATGGATGAGTGCGAGGTATTCCACTTCACCGAAGTTATAAATATATCTATATTTACCTGAAGTGGACGGCTTTTCAGTCATATTTAATTATTCTTATTATTCATCAATCAATTATGCGCGCAAAAATAACAATGAAACCAGCTGATTTCTACGTCAACAGTGTTGTAAACGCTAACCCAAATTTCAGTGTGGTTTCTTTGCTATACAAGAGGGATTTTTCTCACATCCCGAAAATCCCGGGATTGCTGGAACACAATCCCGGGATTTTCGGGAGCTTAAAAAGGGTCGGGATCCCGGGATTTCGGGATCCCGGGATCCCGGGATGACATCCCTAGTACAAACAGTGTTTACAAAAACAAAATCTGTGCGTGGGTATTCAGAGAAGCAAATGCTTGCTCAAACATGATGTTTTGAAAAAAAAAGCACAAAGCCCTTTGTGGCTAGACTTAGTGAAATAAAATTAAAAGGAAAATTGATAAAACTAAAAAAAGTAAAATAAGAAATAGAAAAGTGATTGAAAGTAAAAAAAGAAATTTGTTGAAAATGAAAGGAAAGGAAAGAATATAAAATAAATAAAAATAAAACAAAATGAAATAAATAAAAGTATAAAATAAAGGAAAGAATGGGAAAGGAAAGGAATGAATAAAAGGAAAATAAAGGTGAGATAAGGTAAGGAACGGAAAATATGAGAGAAAAATCAAAGGCAAATAAAGGTAGGGAAAAGAAAGGAATGGAAAAGAAAAAAGGAAGGGAAGAAAAGAAATGTAATGTAGGTAAAGGAGTGGAAAAGAGTGGCAAATAGAGAAAGACAAAGAAAGGAAAGAAGAGAAAAAGAAAGGAAAGAAAAGGTAGCGAGGAGGAAGGTACGGAAAATAAATGAAAATAAAAAGAATGAAAAATAAAGGAAAGAAAGGTAATGAAAAGCTAAAAAAAATAAGTAAAGGAAATGAATGGAAAAGAAAGAAAACTAAAGAAGATGCGGAAAGGAAAAAAGAAAGTAAGGAAACGGTAGGAAAGGAAAGGTAGGAAAGGGAAAGGTAAGGGAAGGAAAGGTAAGGAAAAAAGTGAAAGAAAATAAAGATAAGAAAAAAAATAAAAGAAAAGAAATGAAATGAAAAAAAAATGAATAAAATGAGAGGAAACTAAAGGAAATGAAACTAAAGCAAAGGAAATTAAAGAAAAAGAAAATAAAAGGAAAAAGGAATGTAATGTAATGTAAAGAAAGGTCAGGTAAGAGAATAAAAGAAACGAAAAGAAAGGAAAATAAAAGAAAAGAACAGAAAAGAGATATATAAAGAAGGGAAATAAAGAGAAATGAAAGAAGAGAAAAGGAAAGAAAAGAGGGAAAGGAAAGGAAAGAAAAGGGTAGGCAAGAAAAGAAAAGCAAAAGAAATAAAAAGAAAAGTAAGGGGAGGATAGGAAAGGAAATAAAAACAAACACTGAGAGAAATGCCTTGAATTTTGTGACAATATCACTATTGATAGCGACGAGTTTGATGCAATATTCATTCAGAATGAGCGAGTCATCAAATATTATTTGCTCCCAATAAAAAGTAAAATGGCATGTCAACCATTTCGATATGATGTACTGTTTTTTATATTTATGGATAGAATACTAATATATTTGAACGGCATGTCAATATCTATCGTCGTAATATGAATTTCTATTGTTGCTATATCCATATCTATATTTTCTGCATAGTAATAATGATAGAGACAGCGTATTAATATATATGGACGAAATGTAAATTTTTCTGGGACGCATAATCATAATAGTTCAACAATTTTTACTATGGATTTCCTAACAATATTACAACTTGTTGGAGCGTTTTTTTAATTCAAAATTCTTTGAATTTCTTATGATTGAACATTTTTCTATAAATTTTATAAAATGCCGTAGCCGAATGGTAGAATACTGGGCTAACGTGCAAGAGGAGCAGGGTTCGAATCTTACTGAAACCAGATGTCAAATTATATAAAATTTTGTTTTTTAAACTATTTAGAATTTATCAATAGTTTTATGGATACCATTTCAATAGTGATTTATCAAAAAAGCATTGATGAAACATCCATATTCATTGATGGGACAGGATTATCAATTTTTATTTAATGTGGTATCAATAATTATGGATCTTCCATCCATAGATTTCCCTCCGTGAAGGAAAGGAAAGGAAAGAAATACGTATGAAGACTACCTAAGAAGAATAAATAATTATCAACATTGAAACTATATTACTGAATGGAATGTATAGAAACCAAAAATATAAAAAATATGAAAAGAATGGCAAATTTAAGAAACAGCAAAAAGGTAGGAAAATAAAATAAGCTTTTCTGGTTGAATTTCAACCACTGGGCAAACTCTAGTAAAATAAAATGTCCAAATTTCCACCCTATAGAAGACGCCAAAAATACTTGGCTACTTTGGAAAGAAATATTCAACGCCAAAAAGTATGCCTCAGGTATGTTAAAAATACTTAACTATGTACTTCAGTGAGAGCATGAAAGCTTATCGGTTTTGTGCTAATACGCATAAATGTGTGTGTGAACATTTGAACAACAAAAACTGATATTTTTAATCTGAAGTTTGTGGGTAAGTGTGTTTGCAAGCCTTTTCTGCCAACAACTACCAAACTGAGCTTTACGAAATTTTACAAGACTATAGAATAGGTAAAGCGACATTTGTGACTCGATATATTTATCAATAACAGAGTTATCGGTCAAAATGTGCGGCGCATAAACTTTGGAATATTCGCACAAAAATGGTATCAAACGAAAGGGGGAGACCACAGCTCTCATTTCGTCTTTGGCCTCTTATCATATATTTATCGATAACAGAGTTATCGGTCAAACTTGGAAATATTCTCACAAAATTGGTATCAAACGAAAGGGGAAGACCACAGCTTTCATTTCGACTTTGGCTCATTTTGATATATTTATCGATAACAGAGTTATTGGTCAAAATGTGGTTTCTGTGAAAGTTTAGATTTTGCGTACGGTATGGGTATCAAACGAAAGAGGTAGGCAACAGGTTATCGATAACACTGTGTTGTCGGCAAAAATGTCGTCCCAATAAAATTTTTTCGAGTTATTTCACCATTTTCGCCCGAATGAAATGTTCAGGGCAAAATCGAGTACCATGTCGTATGAGCAACATTTCTTTCGACACATTTGACGAAGCTCTTAAAGAGCGTCTGGTAGTGTCGTTGGAAAAAGCTATCAATTTCTTTTTCACATTGAATGTAAGGAGCTCTAATATAAATATAAACCAGTGCCCCTCCATTGTTCCCACGCTCATTCACCTCTTCTATTCGTCAAAGCTATTTGAAACAACATTTTTTCACAGCATACAAATAATAACTGCCCGGCGAACAACACCGCCCACTTTTTTCTATAAACTCATTGAAATGTATGTTTATTTATAATTGTGCCACAGACTACGTATGCAATTCAAGATTATAGATAAAGCTGACCTTAAGTGATCACTAGCAGGTGAGACAAGTTTTAAATATATATGTATGCTCTAAATCTTTAATGCTAGAGAACTCAGACTGGCAAATCGATTAAACATTTATTTCTATTTTAGTTACATAGAGAAATTCAAATTACACTGCAGAAAGTGAAAATTAAAATAAGGTGTAAACAATTTGTTTTGCTGATAATTTATATACCCCATTGTGGGATATATTGTTTTTAGAGAAAATATTTCATGGGGCAGCATTTTTTTCTCCTCCCACCCCTTTATCCTTCACCTCTTTTTAAACTTTCCTTTTTCCCCACCCCTTTCGTTTCAATTCTAAATATTTTTTTTACTGATTTCTAGTTCAAGCACAACTGAGTATAAAATTTCCACCTCATCTGCATATGAACCACTTCACTACGAACTACTTCAACACACCTTTACTTCTATTTGATTGCTAAATCTAATTTATAGTGAAAATTGAGTTAAAATCATCTCTTTGTTTCATTTGTTAACGCACAGCCGCAGTACGTGGTCGACACTGGAAAAATCCTGTTAAAATATAAAAACATTATTGTTGAAAATGTGGCAAATCAACAAACGAGGTTTCAGTTTTGTTAAAATCATTTTCATTTGTGAATTTTTTATGGTGTGTTACATAAACGAGGTCAAGGGTGTTGAATTTTACACCGAAAAACGTGAGTTTGATTATTCAATTATAAGTTGTTTTAAGTGCATAATTATGTGTCTAAATCAAATAAAAAAGGACACTTGCAAAAAATAGGGGCGTGCTGAAAACTTTTGTTTAAACATTGAACCATTATTATTTGATTCAAACGATTAGGAGACCAACTATTTCCGACCCTGATATGTCCAGTCTTAATTTCGACTAGCCTTGGCAGTTCCATTTTTTTCTTTTTTTATTTCTTTTTTTTATATACATTTAATTTAGTTTAATTTTTTCTTTATTTTATTTATTTTTTTTTATTTTTTTTTTTTTTTGAATTTTTTTTTTTTTTTTTTTTTATTAATTTTTTTTATTTTTTTTTTTTTTGTTTATTTTTTTTTTCTTTTTATTTATTTTTTTTTCTTTTATTTTTTTATTTTGTTATTTTTTTTTATTTTATTTTTTTATTTTATTTTATTTTTTATTTTTATTTTATTTTTTGTTAATTTTTTTATTTTATTTTATTTTTAATTTTATTTTAAACGACATTGCAATTGTGAGCCAAGAATTCAAATTTTATTATTGCTGTTGGTTTTTTTTTTTTTTAATTTTTATAATTTATATTAATAATTAAAGTGTTAGAATAGAAAAAACGCAATATTGGTCACACGCCCAAAAACGATCTTGGAAGCTATGGCGTGTGACCCAAAAATTTCACTTTTAATATAAATTATTACAAATTGAAAAAAGTAATTATTTTTTGGCCTCAAGTTCACAGTTAAAATTTCTTTTGAATACAAAGGCCGTAAAACAACTATTCCATTGTTTTTATGTTATTTTATGTTATTTTATTTTATTTTATTTTCTTTTATTTTATTTTATTTTATTTTATTTTATTTTATTTTATTTTATTTTATTTTATTTTATTTTATTTTATTTTATTTTATTTTATTTTATTTTATTTTATTTTATTTTTTATTTTTTTGTTAATTTTTTATTTTATTTTATTTTTCATTTTATTTTATTTTTTATTTTATTTTTTATTTTATTTTATTTCTTTTTTTAATTTTTTTATTTTTTAATTTTTGTTAATTTTTTTATTTGTTTTAATTTTTTTATTTTTTTTTTGTTTTATTTTATTTCATTAAGTCTTTTTTTGTTTATTTTTCTTTATTTTTTTATTTTATTTTATTTTATTTATTTTATTTATTATTTTTATTTTTATTTTATTTTATTTTTTTTTTTTAATTTTTTTTATTTGTTTTAATTTTTTTTTAATTTTTTTTAATTTAATTTTTTTTTTTTGTTTTTTAATTTTTTTTTTTTTTTCATTTTATTTTTTTATTTTCTTTTTTTTTTATTTTTATGTTTATTTTATTTTAGTTTTTTATTGTAATTTTTTTTTCTTTTATTTTATACTTTTATTTTATTAAATTTTTTTTAAATATTTTTTTAAATTGTTTTTTTTTCTCGCTTGTTGAAACATTTTTATCATATTCGCAGCTGACTTCTTGCCATCGTGCAAACTCAACCAACCAGGGTTTACAAAATGTTCAACAAATACCATTCAAAAATTAATGGATCAGCTTATAATTGGTAATTATATAAATAATATAAAATATTTCAATAATCCACTAAAAATTTTTATAAACAGGTATTCCTGAAGTTGTTGAGGAATTCGGGCCACTTGATCCACTGCATGCTCGCGATATATATTATAAACAGGATAGCAATGAGGTTGCTTCAATACGCGCCAATATCACACAACTAACGGTAAAAGGTTTTGGAAGCTCCATTGTCAAAGAAAACAGGTTTGTGAAGCTGAATCTCAATTTAGCTTAGTTTATAAGATGTGGTAAGTAGGTGTTTGAGAAATTGTCGAGTTTGAAAAGTAGAAACGCATATTTCTAAGTGAATACTTTTTATTATAAATGTTCGTTTACTATTTATTGAAATTTATTCACTTTCCATAGGCTAAACAGAAAGGACTTTAGCTGGATCACAAAAATGTTTATACCCAAAATGCGTTTAGATGGCATGTACAAGATGAAAGGGCGCCTTTTGCTGATACCCTTGAATGGGTTTGGAAAAATGTTCATAGAAATAGGTATGGCAATTTGTATCAAATAAGCACTTTTGAAACTTTCTATCCTATATCCTCGCAGAAAATCTTGACATCACATTCCACACGAAGACACGCCTCTTTGAAAAAGCCGGCTTCACCTTTATCAATGTCACAGACGTGCGTGTGAGTTTGAATATGACACGCATACGAACAAACTTTGAGAATATCTTCAATGGCCAAAGCAAAGAGATCGAACGTAGTACAAATCAATTCTTTAATGAGAATTGGCGTGAATTTTTTGAGGCACTTAAACCAGTTCTCAGTGAAACCGTATCATCTGCGCTTTTCAATTTAATGCATAAAGTTTTCATTTTGTTTCCAGCGAATTTCTTTATTGAAGATTTGCCCACCTCGAAGGAGTTGTATGGCACAAAGAAAACAGTGGCTTAGTAATTAGTTGATTTATGGTTGTAAAAATTTGAATGGCACGGAAATTTATGCTTCATAAAAAGTAAAATTTTTGAAGGTATCCCCTAAAAAAAATTCTTTACTGGTATCCCGGGGTTGGCATCCCTATTATCCCTATATGTATGTAGTGGGTAAATTTTTAGGTTTCACTTACAGTAAGTATTATAATATAATCAACTGCTATAAGCAGTAATTAAATTACTAATTAACATTACAGCACTTGCTAACTCTTTAAAACATCGCAAACATTTAGGATTTATTTTTAGTTGATGGAGGAGTGACTCTTGGAAGGTCGATAATGTTAACAAGAAAATAGCCTTTAATAATAGGGTCCTCGCTATGAAAGTGATTTTAATTTACATATAATAGTTAAATTTATCAAACTATCTTGAGGTTCATATAAGTCATTGACGTCAAACATATCTAAAAATCTTTATTCTTTGGATATATCGAAGTATTGGGAATCAACACCGATTATCTACAGAAGCTGTCATTCATTATGACTATCGGTCAAATGGGATCAGAAACAGAAAGTTCTTTAAGCTTCCTTTTGAAGGAACATTTCCAAGGGAACTTCGTATGGTGATAAGCAAATAAGCAAGTCTAAGTTCGGGTAAACCGAACATTAAATGCCCAGCGGTAGTTTTCATATGATTTGCGAAATTTTCCATTTCAAAAGTGGGCGTGGTAGGGGAAGCGATTTCATCCACTTACATCAGGTATACTCCCTATTATGCTAGTATAATTTGTACCAAATTTTATCGTTCTACCGTATTCAGTTTAAAAGTTATGACCTGAAAAGTGGGCGGTGCCACGCCTATATCAAAAGCCCGAAAACAGTAATACGGAAATGGTCCCTAAGAATTCCATAAAAGATCTAAAAAAAGTTTGGAAATGATCACGAAACAGTCTGGACCTTATCCCGAAAAGGTACTAAAATTATCCCAAAAAAGTCCCGAAAATCATCCCGAAAGGATGACGAAAAAGTTCTAAAATAGCCCCAGAAAAGTCCAGAATGGTCCCGAAAATTTTCGGAACATATCGCGAAATGGTACAAAAAAAGTCAAGAAATTATCTAAAAAAAGTCCCGAAATGATTCCAAGAAAGTCCACATATGAAACGAAAAATTCCCACCAATTCGGGACCATTACAGAATGATTTTAGGGAACATTTTGGGACTTTTTCAGGACCGTTTTAGGAAAAGTGGTCCCGAAAACAGTAATACGGAAATGGTCCCTAAGAATTCCATAAAAGATTTAAAAAAAGTTTGGAAATGAGCACGAAAAAGTCTGGACAATAACCCGAAAAGGTACTAAAATTATCCCAAAAAAGTTCCGAAAACCATCCCGAACTGATGCCGAAAAAGTTCCAAAATAGTCCTAGAAAAGTCCAGAATGGTCCCGAAAAATTTCGGAACATATCCCGAAATGGTACAAAAAAAAAGTCCAAAAATTATCTAAAAAAAAGTCCCGAAATGACCCCAAGAGGGTCCACATATGAAACGAAAAATCCCGACCAATTCGGATTCATTACGGAATGATTTTAGGGAACATTTTGGGACTTTTCCGCGATCGTTTTAGGAAAAGTGATCCCGAACACAGTAATACGGAAATGGTCCCTAAGAATTCCATAAATGATCTAAAAAAAGTTTGGAAATGATCACGAAAAATTCTGGACTATTTCCCAAAAAGGTACTGAAAAGTCCAGAATGATCCCGAAAATTTTCGGAACATAACCCGAAATGGAACAAAAAAAAGTCCAAAAATTATCTAAAAAAAGTCCCGAAATGATCCCAAAAAAGTTCACGTATGAAACGAAAAATTCCGAGCCATGCTTTCGAGAAATGACAAGCTGGCCTAGTATGCTGTACCATTGGGCACACGGTTAACGGTAGTGGCAACTTTGCTACTTCGCAATAATTGCATCTATGCGAAGTTAAATGTATAAATACCATCAGTATAATTCTGAGGGAGCTATAATTATAAAACGCACTATATAAATATATTTTGAAACAAGTATTACTTATTATCTTATCAGAGACTACCCTGACATTGACCTTAATCATCGACTTGATGACCACGGTAGTGACAGTGATTGCTGTAATTTTTGTGGTAACAGTTAAATTTCAAGTTTATTATGTGGTTTCTAACATAGTTCTGGTTGCACAAAGATTTTTATATGCAATCACAAAAAATGTGGTAAGGACGAAGTGGGTATAGGGCGCTCATTTTATATTTAGTTTCATTTTATTTTAGTTTTACTTTTGATCATTCGGCAATTTATAGAACGATCTCATCAGTCGATTCATAAAATCCCGAAAAACCAAAATTTTGAATTACATCTGTTTACAATGGAACGTGCGATTTGTATAAGCTTTTCGTGAAAAAAGTTAGTTTAAAGAGTAAGAACATTATATACCTAGTTGTGCGACATCATGCTATTATACATAGCCGATCATATTTAAAGTTTTCAGACGATATTTGTTCTTATTTAGTTATATAATTACTCCAAATCTATCTAAGTTTTCATAAAATCCGAGATCAAATAAATGGAAGTACATTTTCCTGTAGCAATTTTAATTTATTTTTAAACACTAATAAATAACTACCTACTGCATTTAAATATTCAGTTTTTCCCTCATTTGCATATAATTTATAGAGGTGTTGTCAATTTCTTTATCAATAACTGGTAACATAGTTGACACAAGTATAACTGCAGCAAATATTTATAAACAAAAATACAGGGTAACTTGAAAAGTCACAGAGAAAAATGAGCTGGGAACGGTTAAGAATTGACCGTGATTTTGGTTGAATCAACCATGTTTTGGTTGAATCAACAGATAGTTTGGTTGAATCAACAGATATTTTGGTTGATATGACCAAATCACTATCAATTCTTATCCATCACCACCTCAATTTTCTCTGTGTGTAAGTATGAATATGAATATATGATGAACATGAATATGAATATATGTAAATACGAATGTGAATATGAATATAAATATCAATACATATGTATGAATATAATATAAATACAGGGTAACTTAATAAGTGTGTTGAAGATAGATGAATATAAGTATGAACATAGATATGAGTATGAATATGAATACGAATCTAATATGAAAATGAATACGAGAATGTACATATATGAATATGAATAAGAAGGTGAATATGAATATGAATCTTAAAAAGAGTATGAATACGAAACGAAATACGAATATTAATTGTGAATATGAATATGGATATGAGACGAATATGAATATGAAAATCAAAATGAAAGGGGTATGAATATTAATTTGAATATAAAAATAAATATGAATACGAAAATGAGTATGAATATAAATATGAATATGAATATGAATATGAATTAAAATATGAACGTGAATATGTATAAATGTAGATATGAATACGAAAATGGTTTATGAAAATGACTTTTTATAATCAAAATAAATATAAATACGAATGCGAATATGAATATAAATATGAAGAAGAATATGAATATGAATCAAAATATGAATGTGAATATGGATATAAAAATAACTATTAATATGACTATTTGTGGCTGCCGTGGTGTAGGGGTAGTGTCAGTGGCGGATTCAGGATAAAATATTTTCTTTTAATTTCGGGAACATTTTTAATTCGCCTTTTCTTCAAGCTAAGCTTTTTCGGTACTTTTTACTATATTTTTTGTGTAATTTTTTATTATTTTTTTCGCGTATTTTTTACAAAAATTTTTGTGTAATTTTTGCTGTATTTTTAATGTAAGTTTTCCTATTTTTTCTGTAATTTTTACTATATTTGGGTAGCTTTAACTTTTTTTGTGTAATTTTTACTTAATTTTTTTCGCGTGACTTGCTATTTTTTTGTAATTTTTACTATATTTTTACTATATTTTTCGCGTATTTTTACTGTATTTTTTGTTTAGTTTCTACTATGTTTTTGTGTAATTTTTGCTATATTTTTAATGTAAATTTTACTATTTTTTGTTTAAATTTAACTATTTTTGTGTCATTTTTTACTATATTTTTGGCGTATTTTTTACCAAAATTTTTATGTAATTTTCGCTGTATTTTTAATGTAAGTTTTACTATTTTTTGGGTAAATTTAACAATTTTTTGTGTAATTTTTTACTTAGTTTTTTGTGCATTTTTTACCATTATTTCTGCGTACTTTTTACTATATTTTTTGTGTAATTTTTTACTTTATTTTTGGCGTATTTTATACCATCATTTTTATGTGATTTTTGCTATACTTTTTGGGTAATTTTTACTATAATTTTTGTGTAATATTTAACTATATTTTTTGCGTATTTTTACCAAATTTTTGTGTAATTTTTGCTATATTTTTAATGTAAGTTTTACTATTTTTTGTTAATTTTTACTATATTTTTTGGGTAACTGTAACTTTTTTTTGTGTAATTTTTACTTAATTTTTTTCGCGTGACTCACTATATTTTTTTGTAATTTTTACTATATTTTTCGCGTATTTTTACTGTATTTTTTGCTTAGTTTCTACTGTATATTTGTGTAATTTTTACTAAGGGTTTGAACCTGAAAAGCACACAGTGGATTCGTGAAAGGAAAACCCACCCCATGGATCCGCCCCTAGGTGTTGGGCATACTATAAGTATTCGGGTAAAGGCAACATCGAAAATTCTTTGTTTGCTTTTTGACTTTGTATTCTATTGCTGTAAATACCGACGGTATTGTGAAGCAATTTTCGGGATTGTGTTGTATTGTACTTTCGGGATTTTCTCAAAAAACACATTTTCATCGAAAATTGTTTAGAAAAATAAGTTTTTCAAACTCTCCAAAAAAAAACTGTAGGTTCCTCCAATTTGTAGGAAAAACCTCAAAAGCAGCACAACACAACTTGGATGAGACGATCGCCACAAAAATCTCTTTAGAGGTTATAATGAAAACCTGTAGGTGTATCGCTGCCATCAAACTTAACATAAATAAAAGGGATATGAATATATAAGTACACTTGTCTATCAAAAATATTCATCTGTACAGTTATCAGAGATGACTAACAATTTAATCAATCCTTTTAAAAAGTTTCCGCTATAAAATGCTTATGCCATAGTGTAGATACATATCTAGGCATATGTACTAGTCATAGCAATTCTATACATTATTCCTAAAATGCAATAGGTATTAAAACTAAATTTATTCCAATTGATTTAACATAAAGTAGAAATAAAATTTAAATTAGAAACTACGTCTAACTAAAACAAGTCTCTTTAATTACTTATTTATAAGTACGTGCATTTGTGTGTAAATATATATATGTATACCATGTTTCAATCTCATCTAAACCGTTTTATAAACGTTTATAGGTAAGTACTAACAAAATATTAGCGCTTAACCTTTGCACATTTGCTTTCCCGCGCACAGCCAGCCGGCTAACTTTGTTTGATTGTGAGCGCGCTCAGTGCAAGTAGCTTGTCAAATAGGTAAATAGGTAGATAGATATGCATTATACAAGTATTTAATGTAAGTAGATATATATATATATACATAAGTGCTAATAAAAACATAGCAGTTAGTCAAGTAATTGATTGTTATTATTGAGTTTATAAAAATGCTCTAACGTTTAGAGATTATCCTCAGTCGTGTTTATCATTTCGTTACAAAAACGCTGCCTTCATTTGGAATTAATTTTCTTTTAAAAAAAAAGTAACAACAATGTTTGCCTTTAAAGGCGCATCGCCTGTGCCAAAAGGACTTTTGCTAGTCGTGCTTGTATGTGTGAGTGGTGTATACGGCGTTGAATATTATACAGAGAAGCGTAAGTGGAAAAAATTAAAAAGAAACAGTTAATAAGTAAATGCTTAAGGAATTTGTAAAATGTGAGGTGATAAATGATCAAAACAAAGTAAAAATTTAATTGAAACTTTAAATAAAAATTATGAACCAAAAAAATTATTCTAAAGTGTTATAGAAAAAACAACGCAATCGAAGTATGTATGTAGGTATAAAAACCAATTAAAATGGAAATTTGGAAAGTGTAAAAAAAAGTTAAAAAAAAAATGTATATCTACAACTAACAACAAAAAAAGAACTAAAACTGTTTTTATTTCAATATTACCCAACAAAACCAATAACACAGCTTAGATGACCATAATGTGTTATCAAAGAATAAAAATTTATTTATTTAAGGTACTCCTTTCACAAAACGAGATATACAGTCGTCCAGGCGGGCTTTTTACAATTGTCAAGTTGAATGTTAAAATGTTATTTAAAAAATCTGGTATTTCTATTTGAAAACGAATACAAAAAAAAAAAACTTTAAACATCAGTTTAATAGTGGAGTGGCTATTAGAAAATCTTTAATCGTAAGGTGGTATCACAACGGGTCTTTCAAAACTGGCCTAAGTGTGCCTCTGTTGCAGCCACTTGAACCTAACCTAACCTGAATACATGGCAACTCTTCTCAGTAAAACTCCTCCATATACAACTTTTTTCTTCTGACATCCACACTAAATTCACATTGTAAGAGGAGAACATGGAATATTGATATAGTAGGCCTAGTACGATACCGGTTCACCATCGTAGCCGCCAAATGGGAAAATGAACTTACATATTTAAATAATCATAAAATTTATTTTATTTATTTTTTTAGTTTTCTTTTTTTATTTTATTTTTCTTTTTCATCATTTTATTTTATCTTAAATTCGTAAGCTATTTTATTTTTTTTTTAGTTTTTTTTTAATTCATTTATATATATTTTTTTTGTTTTATTTTTTTTTTTTTCATTTTATTTATTTTTTTTCATATTTTTGTTTTTTTATTTTTTTTTATTTTATTTTTTTTTAAGTCTTTCATTTTATTTACTTTTTAATTTTTTTTATTTTTCTTTTTTTCTATTTTTTTTAATTGTTATAATTGTTATTTTTTTTTTAGTTTTTTATTTTATTTTATTTTATTTTATTTTATTTTATTTTATTTTATTTTATTTTATTTTATTTTATTTTATTTTATTTTATTTTATTTTATTTTATTTTATTTTATTTTATTTTATTTTATTTTATTTTATTTTATTTTATTTTATTTTATTTTATTTTATTTTATTTTATTTTATTTTATTTTATTTTATTTTATTTTATTTTATTTTATTTTATTTTATTTTATTTTATTTTATTTTATTTTATTTTATTTTATTTTATTTTATTTTATTTTATTTTATTTTATTTTATTTTATTTTATTTTATTTTATTTTATTTTATTTTATTTTATTTTATTTTATTTTATTTTATTTTATTTTATTTTATTTTATTTTATTTTATTTTATTTTATTTTATTTTATTTTATTTTATTTTATTTTATTTTATTTTATTTTATTTTATTTTATTTTATTTTATTTTATTTTATTTTATTTTATTTTATTTTATTTTATTTTATTTTATTTTATTTTATTTTATTTTATTTTAACTCTTTCTTGCTTTTGACTTGTAGTCTATTGCTGTAAATACCGACGGTATTGTGAAGCGATTTTCGGGATTGTATGAAAATGTGTTTTTTGAGAAAAATTTACCTACGCGCTGCAGGAACCAGACAAGCCGACATATGTTTCGATGATACTGGAATTACATCTCTTCATGGACTTTTCTTCCCGGCATTGTGAGATTCGAACTCACAACAATAAATTTCCTGATTACCTTGAGCAGTAAAGACATGTAATAATTGTACCCTGAGGACGGTTACCGTAGGTCACCGAAATATATTGGTAATAACCAAAGAAGAAACCTTTAGTTTCATTTTGGTATGGAAAAACCCCTGACCTTAAGCCGGCAAGAAGAGTAATTGTTATTTTATTTGTTTAAAATTTTTTTTTACTTTATTTTTTTTTTTTTATTTTTTTTTATTTAATTTTTTTTTTATTTCGACTGCCACTATTTGCATTTGGTTTCAAAGAATTCACTGCAATTGTCTCTGCTCTAATGTCTTCGGTAGACGGGGCGTATGAGCAACATATTATCATGTAAAGGCAAAAGCAATCACTGTTATAAAAATTGCTGATTTTGTTAATTTTCGACTACCAACCTTCAAAGCAACCATGTGATGCGGAAAAATGAAGTCGTCCAATAATCATCAAACAATAAATTTGAATTTTTTTTTGTCACTTTTGCTACGTTTTCTGGGAAAAAGTCATATTTCCGCATCACATAATCACATAGTCACTTTGAAGGTTGGTAAACGAAAATTTACAAAATCAGCAATTTTCTATGACCGCAATTCCTCTTTTCATTATATGGTAATATGTTGCTCATACGCCCTGTCTACCGAATTTCTTCGAGCAGAGACAATTTCAGCGAATTTTTTTTTAAATAAAATTTAATTTAATTTAAAAAAAAAAAAATTAAAGAAAATTATCTGTAACATTCACAAATATTCCTGAAAACTAAGATTTGTTTGAATATACATATGTATATAAAATAAAACCTCCATTTGTAAGCCATTTTTATTTCTTAGTAGTAATATAGAAGTATTAAGTGTTCAAAGTTTTAAAATTAATTAAGCAGGAAAACGTGTGTATAATTTCGCCTAATCAACGGTCCTCACCAGTTCTCTAGACGGACTAGCACATAACCGGATAATTCTCCGTCCTTTAATACAAGCTAATAATTGTTTAATCGAATTAATTTCCAATTAAAGTAATACCATGATGTAATTTAATTTTATACGATTTAGAACAATTTATTGCAAAATACTCAAGCATAAATGAATACTCAATTACCTCTACAACGCTGAAACATGAAGTAAAAAGTTAAATAAGTATACAAACAAATACAGTACTTACATACTTACTTAAAATAGCCATCTAACCGCCTAGGTGATTTTTGCCGTCCAAACAAAACAAATACAGTGCAGGGTGTAAAAAAAGCACCTTAACTAAAAAATGAAGTGCGCTGAAAATAATAAAACTATCTGTTGAGGAATAATTTTACAAACACTTATTCTTTTTGTTATAGTGAGATTGAAATACGCAAATTCTCAATAAAACACTCAAACAGGTAAAAAGTTCAAAATTTTTAATTTTCATTTTTAAAAGCCTAAAATTTAATGTTAAAATTATGAAAAACAAATAATTAGCCATATGTTCAAACTATTTCATCTGGAATTAGTGCTATTTTTTCATCCGCCACTGTATGTGCATTTTGTTGTAAACAACTTTATTCTATATAGAGTTAAAAACCGATCAATACATGCATCATTCAATAACAAGTGCATTACATACATATGGGTCATTCCATGCCAAATCGGCAAAATCGCTAAAAATTTGCTATCTTTTTCTACCCCCCTGAAGACATTTTTCAGAATTTTTTCAAATTTTTTCCCCAAATGAAAAATAGTTATGAACTTAAAAAAACGATTTTGGGATATTTTTTTTTTAATTTTTGTTTTTAAATGTAGTTTTCGGGAAAAAAAAAAAAATTTTAAATTATATATCTGATAATTTTTTTTCGAAAAAAAAGTTCGACCATTTTTTTTTTTTTTTAATCTCCAACTATTTCTGCAGACAATCGCTTCTATTTTTTTTTTATTGAAATTTTTATTAAACTTGGCTCATTTATATAACTTTTTAATGAAATTTTTCTTCAATCAAGAAGCGATTGTCGGCACATGTTGCTATTAGCGGGGCTTATTGCAGAATTAGTAGGAGTTTAAAAAAAAAAATAAAAATAAGAAAAGGGTCGGACTTTCTTTTCGAAAAAAAATTACATATCTGGGCTTTTAAAAAAATTTTTATTTTTTTTTCTGAAAACTACATTTAAAAACAAAAATTAAAAAACAAAAAAATGATTCCTAACGGTCGATTTTTGAAAAAGTTACAGCGTTTTAAAAAACAAAAACTTTTTTTTAAAAGTACATAACTTTTTTTGATATGGGGAAAAAAAATTGAAACCGAGGGGGTCAGGTAAAAAATTTGTCGATTTGGCATGGAATGACCCATATGTACATATGTATTTACTTTTTTATACCGATTGAGATTTATTGCCCTTACTAAATAGTTAATTAAAAACTTAATTTTGTTAAGTGGCATTTCCTATATATATTAGGGTGGGCCAAAAAAAATCGGTTTTTAGTTTTTTCGCAGGAAATACAGAAAGTCGATTTCATAATCATAAACGGAGTATAATGAGCAAATTTGAGTTTTTCATGTTAGTTTTATGGTCAGAAATGCGAATTTCTGTATACTTCGAAAAAACGAAAATCGATTTGTATATACATTTTAATACTTATTGCAAGCAAGATTATGGATTTATACTTATGTATAAACATTTATTCATAGTTGATATGAGAATCTATTTTATCTATGTATGTTATACGGCTGATACATTAGCGCAAAATCCGACTTAACTCCGCTTTTGGCAGTTAACTTGAGCATAATCTTCATTATAAACTCCCAAAAATTAAGATGATTTGAGCAGATTTCAGAAAACGAGCTAACGATTTGACCGCTACTGTCATCGATAAATGAACAAAAAATAGCAAGGACAACTACCAAAATTACGAGTTTACCGTTACTGGACACTAGAGTCACCAAAAAGTAAACAATCCTCAGCGACATCTAGTTTTAAACCGCAAGTACTACAACCAAAGCACTAGATGGCGCCGATTGTTGATCTTCAATTTTGTGTGTGTCAGAGTAAAATTTGGATCTGATTAAAGAAGATTTAGTGGAGATAATATCCGTGTGTCAAAATACATCATTAAAGCCACAATAATTTTTATTTATTTACTACAATTAGCCAAGTGGTTAAAATTCGAACACAAAAGTTTATTTTATTTCATTTTAGTTTAATTTATTTTATTATACTTATACTAGTACTAGTACAAGGGTATTATAATCTTGTCCACATAACGGTACTACGTAATAGTCGAGATAGATACAGACTTCCATATATGAAAGTTTTTAGGTCCGTCCGTCCGTCCGTCTGTCCGTGTACACGATAACTTGAGTAAAAATTGAGATATTTTGCATGCAATTTTTGTATACTTTCTTACCTTGGCTTTGGGTTGCTATTGAAAATGGGTGAAATCGAATGATAACCACGGCCCCTTTTTCGATATCGAAAATTTCGAAAATCACATAAATTGACATATCTCGGTAGCTGAAATGCACTGAACCAAAAACGTACATGTTTTTTACGAACAAAGTTTCATAGAAGTTCGCGCAGGTTTTTCTTAAAATATAAGAAAAAATTCGTAGAATCTGAGAAAATTTTCTTACAATTTATGAATGAATACATGCTTTCTGTGGATTTGTTTACATATTTTACGAAAAAGTGCTTATATTCTAGGAAATGTTCGTAAATTTCTACGAAAAAGTTCTTTGGAGAGGTTTTAACGAACAATTCTTAAAATCTATGTACTTTTTCATTGGATACATGAACTTTTTTGGTTCAGTGTGGCTAAAATGATATAATTTTATAGGTGAGTCCCCTGGTCATTATATAATAATTTTTGATCCATTTTTTAAAATGGGCGTGGCACCGCCCACTTTTAAGGAAAGTGTTTTTGAATATTCGAATGGTCGTAACTTTTAAACTGATTACAATAGAAAGATGAAATTTGGCACAAAGCAAACTAGTATCATTGGGAGTATACCTGGTGAAATTGGACAAAATCGCGTTTCAACCATGCCCACTTTCGATATCGAAAATTTCGAAAATCAGCCAAATTGACACAATTCGGTAACGGAAATGTCAAAAATGATATAGTTTGGTAGGACGAACCCCCTAGTCATTCTATTACGATTTTTTGATAAATTTTTAAAAGTAGGCGTGGCACCGCCCACTTCACGGGTCTTAACTTTTAAACTGATTACGGTAGAACGATGAAATTTGGTACAAGGTATCCAAGCATAATAGGGACGAAAACGCTTACCAACGACGGCCACTTCCGAAATGGCAAATTTCGAAAAATCATATAAAAACTACCGCTGGGTATTTAATGTTCGGTTTACCCGAACATAGACTTCCTTACTTATTTTACTTCATAATACGGTTTCTATTTATTAATTTATTGCTTTAATTTTTTTCTCATTTTCAGCTTCCTACATAGAAACATGCAGAATCAACGATCCAGAATTCGTTAAGTGTTCCACAGCAAGCGTACAAAAGTTAATGGATCAATTGGGCAAAGGTGCGTACTTATTTTTAAATTAAATACATATTTACAAATGAGTCGCAGTTAAGATAAAACAAGCAATGATTTCTTTTTCAAGGAATTCCTGAGATTACAGAAGCAATTGGCCCATTTGATCCTTTACATGCTAAGGATGTACAATTTGCGCAAGATAATGAAGGTGCAGTCACATTGCGCGCGAATTTAACCGATTTGGTAGCAACGGGATTATCGAAATTGGTTATTAAGGAAAGTCGGTAAGTTCGTGGAGAAGATATTTAACGAAAAATTATATCAAAAAAAATAAAAAATTGTTCATCCTTTTAGGGTAAGCAAAAAGGACTATAGTTGGGAAACGAAAATTTTTATACCAAAACTGCGTATGGATGGCAAATATAAAATGGCTGGAAAGATTCTACTAATACCGTTAAATGGTGCTGGTAAAATGTTTATTGAAATAGGTAAATAGGTTAGGTTAGGTTAGGTTAACAAATTTCGAAACTTAAGTCTAAATTTCATTTTCAAAATATATTTCCTTAGATAAACTTAACATTATTATGCGCACTAAAACGCGTCTCTACGAAAAAGGTGGCTTCACTTTCTATAACGTAACCAAAGTGCGCATTGATCTGAATCCGGGTGGCCTGAAAACAAATTTTGAAAACATTTTCAATGGCAACAGCAAAGAAGTGGAACGCAGCACAAATCTTTTCTTCAATGAAAATTGGCATGATTTCTTCGAGGCATTACGACCGCTTGTAACGAAAACCGTCGAGTCGACATTACTCGATGTTATGCGAATGTTGTTCAACTTGATACCGGCAAACTTTTTCTTAGAAGATATACCAACTTCAGAGCAATTGTATGGAAAAGGGAAGGAGCAGTAAGACCTATGGCATTTGAGTTTTTTTTTTACATAAATGTTTAAGAATTGAAAAAAAAAAATAAATACACAAGTCAGTTTTTATTAAAATTTCTCAATGAAGTGCAGGGGGTAGACGATGAAACGAGGAAGGTTAATTATAAAAAATTACGTGACGGACCAGCCAGGCCTGTACTGATGTTGACAGTCCTTTGGCGGATAGGAGTCCTGTAGGCGCAATTTAAGATATCCCTAACTTCGATAACTCGTCCGGTTTCAGAGGTAACGACCAATAAGTGGACCAGGGCTGACCAATATAGTGTTTGTACAATATGGGTATCGAACGAAAGGTGCTAATGAGTGCTTTCATAATTAATGTGATAAATTTCAATATCTCAGCTTGTTTCGGAGATATCTCCAAAACAAGTTGATATATTTAAATGCCCCTCAGTGTTGATTTGTTTTTTCGGAATCACGATTGTCAAAAGATTTTATTAGTATTTATGATTTATTGCAATTTTAAAAAAATACTTATTTCAATAAATAATTTATTTGTTAATTGAGGTATCCTTAATGTGCTTATGTTAATTATCTTACATGTAAATATAAGTAACAGTAAAATGTTTACAAAATTTACATCCTTTGACAAAGATAAATCGTCGCTCCCAACGAAGACTGACATGGTTCAGTTAGCCTGGAAGACTAGCACGGTACGTTGTTTGCGTGGAAAACTAGCACACTTCGTTCTCTGCGTCGAAGACTAACATGGTTCAGTTCTATGCGAACTGTGATAGTTTTCCACGCAAAGAACGAACCGTGCTAGTCTTCGTTGTGAGCGACGAAATGCACATGACAGAGAAGTAGTGGACAATTATAATAATGCACATAAATTAACAGTAAATTAAACATTTAATTATGACCTACAAAAGATTGCAAAAACAAATGAGCAGTTGGTGTTGAATCGCTTCGAGCTCAATGATTTTTAATATTATGACACTTTTGGTTGTTTTTCATAATGGATGAAATAATTCAATTGCCCTTCATTTCATCAATTATACCAATCCCATCTTTGATAATCTAATTCCTTCTTTAAAGATTCCAAGTGTGTATGCCTTGTATTACCGTTACGCATAAATATTCTTCGATTACCTATTGGCTGCAATTGACGGAAATTATCGACTAAGGCGCCATCTTGAGTATCTTGTAGTTGACGAAAGCGTGCTATCTAAAAAATAAAAAATTTTTACGCATATTAGTTGAATCGATTTTATATAACAACAGGTAAATGTATCCCATATCTCAAGGTAGACCCTCAGCAATATATCACTGAAGAAACATTCGATTCGATGCAGCAGTTTTAAAGTGATGCGTGTACAAACATACAAATCTCTCTACAAATCTAACAAAGACCGGCCTTAAATCTACGTTAATCTTCCTTATCCAACCAAACGTATGGAAATCAAGGACCGAAACCGTAACCGTTATTTTGATCTGAAAAAGAACGAAACCGATTCCTTATCGAAAGCCGAAACCGGATGTCTTTTTTTTCTTTTTGTGGGAACATATTTTCTTTTACCAAAGGGTACCCTGAATAGCTTTCATGGAAGATTGTCGAGCAATGTTACAAAGACACGTTTAGACCTCAGTATCAAATTCCGAAAGAGGAAATTTAGCTATAGCTAAATGAGGGCACCGAAAAAAATTTACGAAATCCGAGAAAAAAGCGTTTCGTGGCGCGTCTCAGATATTTTGACGATTTATTTTATTTAGCTTCAATTCTAATATACTTCTATTAGAAAATGTAGTCAAATTTGTTTAATCTTTTTTGCAGCAGCCGGCTGGATATTGGACCAAACCAACTTTTTTAAAGAGATTAAGACATAAGTTAAAAAATGGCGTTCCTCGTTTTTCGGGGGCTAACTTTGGGCTTTCGAAGTTCGAAGTTGAAACCTTCGAAAATTCGGCTTTCTAATTGTTTTGTTTAAAAAAATTTTTAAATACACTTTCAAATAAAAAGAGTGTACACCAATCAATTAAGAGGAGCAAGAAAGCCACGCCCACATTTAACCATTTTCAATTTTTTAAACAAAGCAATAAGAAAACCAAATCTTTGAAGGGTCCAACTTCGAACTTCGAAAGCCCGTAACTAAGTTTTGTAGGTTAACTGGAATGCCATTTTTTTACTTATCTCTTAATCTCTTCAAAAAAGTTGATTTAGTCCAATACCCAGAAAAAAGTGCATTTTGTCGTATAGTGTTATTATCTACATATATTGGAGAAATGTTATAAAAATTCAGACCTATTTTGCAGCTCAATACTTAATGTGCTGTTCATGCTGAGGCTGCATTTTGCATTTTAGCATTTAGCCCAAAATGCAGCATTTTTTCCCACAATTTTTAAAGCTAAAGGCAACTAAATGCTACCTAATTTCAGCATTAGCTTTAGCACCTTCGAAGATACCGTACGAACAAATATTTCCTTGCATGAAAAGAAAAAGTGAAAAAATGTTGCATACTTTTGGGCGAACCGCTGTTTATATTAGGATATCTTCTCAATAAGCAAATCAACGTACTTATGCAATAATTTTTCCTGTTAAAAGTTGCATTTTCGAGGTGAAGAGTTTCCAAGTTTGTTTAGAAAGTCGGTTTCTTTACCCACGAACTCACTTTTTTTAAAGAAATGCAGTTTATCTGCAAAGGCAAGCATACTTCCACTTGCGATGTAGGAACGCACCTTAAGCATTCGAAAATTAGCTAAATGCGCATCTTCGAAATGTGCCACCGAAAGTGGAAAATGCTGCTTTTAAAACCCAGCATGAACACTATATAGAGGCAACTAAATGCTACTTAATTTCTGCATTAGCTTTAGCACCTTCGAAGATACAGTACGAACAAATATTTCCTTGCATGAAGAAAAAGTGAAAAAATGTTGCATACTTTTGGGCGAACCGCTGTTTATATTAGGATATCTTCTCACTAAGCAAATCAACGTACTTATGCAATAATTTTTCCTGTTAAAAGTTGCATTTTCGAGGTGAAGAGTTTCCAATTTTGTTTAGAAAGTCGGAAACCGGAAAGTTATTTTAATCGGTTTCGTACCTTGATGGAAATCAATGTAAACGATTACTTTCAAGCTTGTAATTTCAATTATTTACATACCTGTTTTGGAGATATTGGTATGGGATCTGGGTATAGAACCCATGTAATAGATTCTGAGCAAGGTGGTGTTGTGAGGGAACCTGAAAGAGAAGAATAGAAAAGTAAAAATGCGAATTAGTTTTGAAATCTAAATACATTTCGAATATCTAAGAATTTAACTACAAATCGGTGTACTTTTGTATAAGGATTGGATTTTTTTGTTCAATGAAAGGGGTTTTTTCTCTTACAGTTTGTTCAGACCATTTAGCTAGCTCTTTAGTATCTTAGTTTGGTTCCTTTATTGAATTATAGTTTGGCCAAATGAACTAGTTCAATAGGTTGTAATAACAATGATTGAGAAAGGCAACTAAAATTATTTCAAAGAAATATCTCCATGTTCTTTAACAACAACCCAAGTAAAATTTAGTTTCAAAAAAATAACTTACCTAAATTCTCATCTCAACAAACTAATGAACTAGTTCAATTCGAAGATTTAGTTCGCTAAATAGTTCTTTAGCTCATATACTCATATCTTTTATGAACAAAAGTTTTGAGCTCATTAGCTAAAATTAAATCAGTTTATTCTTT
>CAXKVI010000001.1:7085890-7215880 GCA_964058755.1 Campiglossa producta | reverse complement strand
CTCAAATTCTTACAAACATTCCATCCGTTCCTTTGTTGCTATCATAAACAATACCAAGTTCATTGTTATCTTTTACAGTATTATTATTATTGATAAATGCAAATATGTGCAATACTACCGATGAGAAACAACCGTGCAGTAAAAAATTAAAACTAATCAAAAACAAACTAGTGTGCAACTAAAACTTTCAGTTACTAAAAGTACTCGACTGCAGCTACTAAGTTCTGAAGTTCCTTTCCTTTCCTTTCCTTTCCTTTCCTTTCCTTTCCTTTCCTTTCCTTTCCTTTCCTTTCCTTTCCTTTCCTTTCCTTTCC
This sequence comes from Campiglossa producta, assembly GCA_964058755.1. Classification (NCBI taxonomy): domain Eukaryota; kingdom Metazoa; phylum Arthropoda; class Insecta; order Diptera; family Tephritidae; genus Campiglossa; species Campiglossa producta. Next base: position 7,215,566 of record CAXKVI010000001.1, on the reverse strand, counting down.
TTTCCTTTCCTTTCCTTTCCTTTCCTTTCCTTTCCTTTCCTTTCCTTTCCTTTCCTTTCCTTTCCTTTCCTTTCCTTTCCTTTCCTTTCCTTTCCGTTCCTTTCCTTTCCTTTCCTTTCCTTTCCTTTCCTTTCCTTTCCTTTCCTTTCCTTTCCTTTCCTTTCCTTTCCTTTCCATTCCTTTCCATTCCTTTCCATTCCTTTCCTTTCCTTTCCTTTCCTTTCGCGTCTTGTTCGTCACTTCCCTTCCTTTCCTTTCCGTTCGCGTCTTGTTCGTCCTTTCCTTTCCCTTCCCTTCCTTTCCTTTCCTTTCCTTTCCTTTCCTTTCATTTCCAATCCTCTCCTCCCCTTTCCTTGCCACTCCCTTCCTTACTATTCCTTTCCTCTCCTTTCCTTTCCTTGTTTTCCTTTCCTTAACTTTAATTTTCTTCGCTCTCATTTATTTTCCTTCCCTTTCCTTTAATTTCGCTTCCTTCCCTTTCCTTGGCTGACTAGTTGGATTGGGTCTCACACTAGTCGTGAGAAAGTTAACACTTCTTTGATTTGATTGTAAGGTAAGTCTGGGGCACTGCAAATTGCAATGATTATTTTCAATAAGGAAATAACTGGCATTACGTTTTTTTTGGACAAAGGACATAATCAAGTCCATTAATTGTCATAATAAATATTAAAAAAAAAAATAGAATGAAATGTTTGCAATTTTATATCATGACATATATGTATTTACCAGGAGAGGCTCTGGCAGAGCCGACTTGCTGAAACAAGAAATTATTTTACCGCACAATAGAGTCGGATTTTTTAGTTCAATGAAAGCAGTAGTTCGCGTCTTGTTCGTTCAATTCATTCATTAGATCTTCAGTTCGGAAATTTTCCGAAAGAACGCAAAAATCCGAGGGAGAAAAATTACGGGATAGTATAAAAAATGGGCAGTTTTGCTCAGCGAAGTTCCTTGTCTACTCATGTTGAAGGTGCTTATTAGTGCTAGAAATTTTCGAACTATCGGGAGTTTCTAAAATAACTTACATAAAGTCTCACCTGAAAAATGATACAGAAAACTTTAGCTCACTTTAATGAACTAGTTCCATCAAAATATTCAGTGCACTAGTTCTTTAGTTCGAAAAATACTCAAGTAATCAATGTGTGCTCAAAGGCTTATGTTAAGGCAAAATAATAGATATCCATGAATTAAAACAAATGTCAAAGGGTGAAGATGATATACATAAATAAAACTGGATGACAACCGTAAACTAATAAAAGATACATATTCTATTTCTATAATCATTACTATTGTTTGTTTGCAACAAAAATATGTACATCCCACACTATTGAGTTACAGGTGCATACATAGTGGGCTTGAGTATTTTTTTGAACTAGAGACTTGTGAAATAAACCTTTTAAAAGTCGAATTCATACCAGTCGGAAGTTAGTTCATACCTAGTTGCTTTGATTGTAGGGTAATTGTAGGGCAATGCACAAGTAGCGATTACTTACTTTAAATAAACAAATTTAATTGGCACATCAAAGATAATCAAATAAATTAAATATTACAATATTTATTTATCATTTGCACAGTAATCAAAAGGCTGAAAATATAAGGCCAGCAGACTGTCACTGACACATAATACAACTCTTTCAATCGCACTTGTTGTTGTTGTTGTTGTTGTTAACAATGCATTGCCCTGTCTAGAGTGTATGATCATTCCGAAGATCTTCATCAAGCTCTTCTAAGGGGAGTCCAAGGAAACGTGCAGTTTCAACAGGGTTTGTCCAGAGGGACAGAGGGGTTAGAAGAGTAGGTTCAGATGAACAATTGAAGAGATGTAGAGTATCATGGGGGGTCCTACCACATGCAGGGCATGTATTTAAGATTGTATCATTAAGTCTGGATAAGTAGGAGTTTAACCTTACACTATATCCAGACCTAAGCTGTGCCAAGGTCACTCTTGTCTCCCTTGGTAAGGTGCGTTCTTCTTCAGCAATATCCGGTGGAGGACTGTTCAGAACGGGATTCACAGGTAGAGATCCGACAAAAGTGTCTACCGACTCGGTGTGGATGTCGGTTAGAGCCCGCTTATGATTCTGCAGAACAAAGGGCAAGGTAATATGATGCCGGATCTCATCATAATGCTTACGGAGATGTCTCCTTATGTCTCTCGGGGGCGGATCTATGTCCAAAAGATGACGGTTTGGATGTGCTGGCTTGTGGCAGTTCAGAAGGAATTGCCTGCTCAGCATTTCCGCATGCTCTTTTACATTGAGCAGTTTTGCCTCCTGATGGCGGTGAGACTCGGCAGACATGAGGAGACATCCCGTAGCAGTTCTGATGGCAGTATTTTGGCAGACTTGTAACTTCGTCCAGTTGGTGTTATGTACATTAGGCGACCATATGGGTTCAGCATAGTCAAAGACTGGTCGGCCAATGGCCTTATATGTAGTCAGCAACGTTTCTTTGTCTTTTCCCAAGTACTGCCGGCAAGTGACTTGAGGATCTTGTTGCGACCACGTACCTTTGAGACCATTGCAGACACATGACCAGCAAATGAGAAAGTATTATCCAGTGTCATCCCTAATAACTTTGGGTGGCTGACAGTTGGTAGCTTAGTGCCATCAACGAAAATGTCTAATTCATTTCTCACCTGGTGCGTCCATGTCGTAAAAAGCGTCGCCGTTTCAATGTAACCCTGTTTAGTATGTTCAAACGCACTTACATAGGTGCACTTAATCAAAAGATTTGATTCACTGACTCTTTAGCTTAAAAATGCTCAAGCCTAAGGACCCTGCAAAAATCGAGAGTACTCTATTTCCTATCCAAAGAGTACTCCAAATGTAATCCTTTTTCATATAAAAATTGTGCGTCAATTAACATTGCGATGTCCTAGGACTGGACCATCTACTCCAACCTTCGCTTTGTTTCTGCTACTCCATGGAGTACCTACAGTCAGGGTACTTTGCAATGTACTCCCATGTTGTTACTTCTTGGAGTATATAATGTCAGAGCGATAGTGTCCTGATTTTCGTCGATAAGGCAGGAGCAATGATCGGCTTTCAAAAAGCTGAAGGTGGTCCGATGAGGTATACAAAGGATTACTATTGGAGTACTCCAATATCAAAAAAATGGAACACATAATCCAACGATTTTTGCAGGGGAGAAGGTACATTGTTAAAAATTTGAGCCTAAATTTTAAACTTTTTTGGACTACATATATGACCAAAACAAATTTGATTTCAAATTAAATCCAGACTGCTATCGTTAACACTGTTGTAGTGTTTTTCAACTTTTTTATCCGATAAACTGACGATAGTTCATTTCAATATTATTTCGATAGGTACGCTGAATCGGGAGAACAATTCATCGAAAAAAATTTAGAATTTGTCTCCATAACTTATTATATATATGTATACTCACACAAAAATCATCATCGCATCCCAGAGGTAGAGAAATGCGGGTAGTGAACCATATGCCTCCAATATATATGCATAATCACCGCCCGACTTGGGTATCGCTGTACCCAATTCAGCATAGCACAGAGCGCCAATCATCGACAACATACCACATAGCACCCATATAATGAGTGATGTACCCACAGCTTCCACCTCACGTATCACACCTTTGGGTGATATAAAAATACCCGAACCAAAAATTATACCCAATATAATAGCGACACCTTCGAGTAGTCCTAATTGTTTTTTCATTCGAACAGCACTGTCATTTGACTCGGCGGAACCTTCACGATGTGCGTCGGCGCCCCCACCATTACTAACCGCCGACACGGATGCAACAGGCTTCTCAGTCAACGAACCATTGGGCGCCGTTTCACTGGCTGGCGTTAAAAGCACAATTTCACTTGTGGGTGATTGTAAATCGTTAGAGGAACGCATTGCACTTAGACTTTAAAACGATTTCTTCTTTAATTATGATTTTCTCACTTCACTAATTTTTGTTTTGTTTTTAGTTTACGTTTGTAACTGAATCAGCGCTTGGGGACGAAAGATGCTTCTTACAAAAAATGTGCACAACCTGTCGAGACAGCTACTTGTAGTCTTCTAAATTCAAATGAACTGCAATAGAACTTTTATCGTTACTTCTTGAGTGCTTATGCTTAGAGCACATACATACATATGTATGTACATTAGACTGAGCCAAAATAAAGGGTATAATAATTTTGTCCACGCAACATATAACATAATTATACCCGTTTTTTTTTTTTGAAAGAACTTCAGTTTTCAAGATAAGCAGCATAATCCAAAATCTAATTTTTTGGTCTCAAGCGTCCTATGTGACGGTGGGCCGACGGTGGGCCGATTTGAAAATCACCCAAGTGAGAAGGAAAATCGTACTTTAGTGAGCAAAATAAGATACTTTGCCGAAGGAAGCATACCTCTAAAACCAATTCTGATGTCCCGACTTTGTACTTTTGACTTTGAGCGCCAAAGTTTGAAAAATCCTAAGTTGACCAATTTAGAGTGCCCCCATCGTGTTAAAATGTATTACCGACCCCCACTAACTTTGTAGGGCCGACCCATACATACATAGCCCTTTCACTGATTTTTTCATGAAAAGTGCCAAAAATGGTTATTTTTTTAAACGTTTGTATGGGGAACCCTCCAGGTGGGCTTTTAGGGGTTGTGCCACTGGCATGGGTGCGTCGGCCCTTCAAAGTTAGTTAAGGTCGGTCATACATTTGGACACGATTGGGGCTATGTAAATGGGTCAACTTAGAATTTTTCAAACTTTGGCGCTCAAGGTCAAAAGTAAAAAGTCGGGACATCAGAAATGGTTTTAGAGGTATGCTTCCTTCGGCAAAGTATCTTATTTTTATCCGTAAAATACGATTTTTCTTGTCACTTGGACGATTTTGAAATGGACCCGCCTAATTACATACAGTACTCCTGTAGCGCGCTTGAGGCCCAAATATTAGATTTGGATTATGCTGCATATCTTGAAAACTTGAAGTCCTTTACAAAAAAATAAAATTGGCATAATTAAGTAGTAGTTGGCTCTCGATGATATATAACCAAAAAATATCTTTCATTTTCAATTAGTGCCAAAAAATGACGCCAAAACCGGAAAACCGGATGAATTTTCCAAAAATTTCAACTTCTGGCTTAAAAAACATATAATTTTTATTAAATGAATAAAACACTATATATATTTCGATTGTGTCAACAATTCTCTACGCAAAATCGTTGAGAATTTTGAAATCGGTTGAAAATAGGTTTTTTAATGATCTTTTTTTTACGAAGAACCTGAAAAAACGGTTTTTTGGCCTTAAAACCAGATGTTGTGATTGCAAATCTTTTAAAAGGGCGTTTCGTGTATAACTCGACCAGATGAACAATCTCTACTAGGTCGGTTCGAAAGTGTAAAATGGCTGTAGCTTTGTGTTATCAATATCTAAGTAGATATCTTCCAGTTTCACTAAGCCATATGACTGAGAAGTCATATCCCTATCCCTATCCCTATCCCTATCCCTATCCCTATCCCTATCCCTATCCCTATCCCTATCCCTATCCCTATCCCTATCCCTATCCCTATCCCTATCCCTATCCCTATCCCTATCCCTATCCCTATCCCTATCCCTATCCCTATCCCTATCCCTATCCCTATCCCTATCCCTATCCCTATCCCTATCCCTATCCCTATCCCTATCCCTATCCCTATCCCTATCCCTATCCCTATCCCTATCCCTATCCCTATCCCTGTTGAAGAAACTCGTTTAAACAAATAAAAGCGAAGTAAGAGTAAAATAAATGCCCAAGCTTTGAGGTGTCTAGCTGAAGTTTTTGTCATGGGACTAAGTCTGAAGATGCCTTATTCTACATAAGGGTAGTGTTCTACAAAAAATAGTAAAAAATTGGTTACTTAGAAACAGCCAAAGTTGGGCAAATCCGTTTAATTGTTCAGACGGAAATAAATTACATAGGAAAATCCGCGTGCTTAGGGTGTCTGGTTGCAGCCCGGACATTCTTACGGGTCTAACAAAGCTAGATACTAACTCAGGGTGGTATTCTACGACAAATATGTGAAAATCATCCATTCTAAAATAAGTGAAATCGACTTCCAATTTTGGCGACTTTGACACCTGATTCCTAGGCCCCGGACATGGTTAAAGCTTGGAAATTTTCACAATCGTTCTGGATTCGGCGAGGACTATCCAGGGGTAATGGTTTCATACTTTACAAAAAAAAAAAATGATGTCTGGCGGGTCTGGGCTCTCGCTCTATATTATCTTAAATGGTTTGCGAGATATTTACAAGCAAAGTTGCAAATTTTCATGTGGTTCTTGTAATCACGTTAGGCCGTCCGTAAAAATGTGCAAAAAAGTATTCTGCGCGGAAAAACTGGGGATCGCGAAGCCGGTTTTGCAGTGACTGAGGGTTATTTTTTTGACTCGGAAGGTGTTCTGCACATAAGTAAAATGGCCAGGGGCCAAAACGCGTCTTTTGAGCCCTCTCCCATAATTTTTAGCTATTTTCTTAGCAGTCGATCCCTAAGGAAAACAAATACCAAGTATACAATTACCAAACTTTTCATGGCAGCCGAAGAAGCTAACTCCCAAAAATTTTGTTTGGCTCAGTCTAATGTACATAAGTACTTATCACACGTATTTCTCGAAAGTGAGTACCAAGATGTTTTAATTTTGATTACATACTCATATCAATGCCGGGTGTTTTTCGCTTTTTGTTTTGCTACGTTCATTCAGAGTGTACCAAACTGTTTAACTACCCTACATTTGCAAGCACCTACTACACTACTGTAATGCCAAGGGCAGGGGGCCGCCATATAGACACCTATTGACACACTTTTAGCAACGAACAACCACTAGTTGTATGATTTCATCTGTTTTTTTTTTTAGGTTAGATGCACAGCAAGCAGCTTTTCCACTGCATCAATTGGCTGTCAAAGATAAATATGTAGGTATGTAGGTGCGCTGAAGCTTAGTTAAACTGGAAAATCGATGATGCTCTCAAATCTTATAAAAAACATTGAAAACATTTGTTTACTCTTCATAAATGCATTCAATAATAATTGATCGTTTATTTGAGAAAAGCTTTAACTTTTTATTTATAGCGAATTTTTTATTTATTTGAAGTAATTCTGAACACGCGAGATAAACGAACACAGCCGAGCAAGCAACACTGTCAAACGGAAAATGGCAATGGAAAAGCACAAATGAAAGGAAAAGTGTTTAGTGTTGGAAAATGAAGAAAATTGGTGTGCATAAAGAAATTTTTAAATAAATTTAATTGAAAATTTAAAAAGCGACATTCATAACGATTTTTGCACTCATGTGTAGAACAGTTATAAATACTGTTACGACATATGTTCAATGTAAAGCATACTTTTAGGAGCAATTTAAGATTATTAACATGAGCCCACGAGAAAATAACGGGAGCTTCGTAACGGTATACAAAATAGAGATACCTAGTAGTTGTAGTTTCATACAGAAAAAGTGGGCGTGGCAGCTCCCACATATTAGTCAAAAATTTTCGACTGCTAATAAACGCCGAAATGTGTATCTGGGGTTTTTGGAGACGAGGAATCCATTTCTGGCACCATTTTTATCTTTCCGGAGACGAGGAATCCATTTCTGGCACCATTTTTATCTTTCCGAGTCCACCAGAGAGCGCTTGTGTACTACTTTTTTGTATACCCAGCGTACTAGTAGGTACTAGTACAAGGATATTTAATTTTGTGCACATAACGGTACTACGTAACGTATGAAAGTTCTTAGGTTGGAAAAAAAAGTTCATTAAAGCATGTCCATCCGTCTGTCCGTGTACACGATAACTGGAGTAAAAAGTTAGATATTTGCATGAAATTTTGAATACTGGTTACTTTCTGGCCAAGGTAGGTTGCTATTAAAAATGGGCGAAATCGTATGATAACCACGCCCCCTTTTTCGATATCGAAATTCACATAAATCGACATATCTCGGTAGCTGAAATGGCTAAAATGATATAATTTTAGAGGTGAATGCTCCTGATCATTCTCTTATGATTTTTCCTTAAATATTTAAAGGGGCGTCGCACCGCCCCCTTTTTCGGGAGACATTTTTGAAAATACGACTGGTCGTAACTTTTAAACTGATAACGGTAAAACGATGGAATTTGGCACAAAGCATACTAGTATCGTTGGCAGTATACCTGATGAAACTGGATAAAATCGCGTTTCAACCACGCTCACTTTCGATATCGAAAATTTCGAAAATTACCTAATTCGTTAAGATAAATAGCTAAAATACTATAAACTCTTAATCGTCCTGGGGGATCTGAAAAAGAGCAAGAACGAAACCGTAACCATACTTTTGATCTCCGAAAGAACAAAACCGAACCCCTAACAATTATTTTGATCTGAAAAATAAGGACGAGAAAACGGTAACCTTTATTTCAATCTTAAAAGATCGAAAAAGTATTTAGGCCAACAAAATTTTTGTTCACAAATTTGTGTTCGAAATCGCAATATCAGGAACCGAAAACGAAACATGGTACAAACCGAAACCGAAATTATCCGGAACCACAACACTAAGACACGTTCGTCAACCAAAAACGTTATAAAACCGAACCGAAATCGAAATGCGTGACAAAATCTGTAACGAAATAACCGGAACCGAAACAATTTACAAAACCGGAACCAAAATCGAATTCGAAACACATACGAACCGCAACACCTTACAAAAACGGGAGAAGTAAGGACACATCTACGCAAACATTTTGATGAGATCCGGCACCTTGCCACAACGCCGTTTGATCAAGAGGTGTATACGCGCGGGCCCTGGAGCACATCCTCCATGATACGTCTATTGCATACTACAGCACCGTTTTGGATACTGTAGCTGGTTGAACTCCTACTTATCCAGACTGAACCCCGACGTGCCGAATGAATGACCGGCATGTGGCTCGTCCTGTCATAACACCAACCACCTATTCACTTTCTATGCGGAGCCCACTCTTCTAACACCCATATCCCTTTGGTTCAACCCTGTAGAAACAGCTAGTTTCCTAGGACTCCCGTTAGAAGACATTGATGACAATTTAGGCTAGGGATAAGTACACGTTGGGCAGGGCTACACTCCGTTACAACAACAACAACATCAACGACAACAAAAGGAAGAGAACACTCTGAGACCGAACACGTTACAAAACCGAAACCAAAATCAAAATCGAAACACATTACAAAAACTGAAACCCAAATAAGCGTAGCAGAAACCGAAACAAGTTACAAACCCGGATTAATGTTCTAAATTATAGAATACGCCCGAGATAGGTATGACTGTCGTAAGAAGCGACTAAAATCAACAAAAGGTAATGACGCGCTGCGTGATCTACAAATATGATGCATCTCACCTCTTCTTTCTTACAGAAGGATAGGGTGAGCCGACCTAGAATGTTCCACTGGTCATGCCAAATCACTTCCGCGAGAGTCGAACAAGTACCGGAAGGTGCTGGTACCGGGCGTAGCAGATCCTTTCCGACAAAGGACTGTCACTATCGATAACACTTCCCAAAAACCTACGAGGTGTCTTGCTCGTCGCTAAAAACAACATCACCAACTGGGATTAATGCCCTCCCTTGCGGAAACAATTAGAATAATGTTCACTGGACAATGCTACTCTTGGACATGGATTTAAAAATTTATAGAAAAGAAATAAATATTTTTAAACATGAAATAGTATAACGCTGAAGGTTTTAGGAGCTTAATTTAAAGCGCCACTTTGACTAGACTGCCCAAATTTACTCTTCAATACTTTTACATAAAAACTTGGAACAGCATTACTTAAAAACTTAATCTACTACATATGCTATTTGCACATTTATTTTTTCTCTTTTGCATTAATTTTTGAATTGACCATATCTTTGAATTGTGATAAAATTTTATTCTCGCGCTTTTGACGCTCTTCCTTGCTAAACATGGCCAAAGCACGTTTCTCATCAGCCGAATAAATTTGATTTTCCTTACGTATACGCACAGCTTCCATGCGACGATGTCTAAGGGGAAGAAAATAAATGCGAATTAATATATAAAAGTATAATTTTGAATAGAATTTCTAGATGCACTTACCGACTACCGCTCATAACATAGCCCACCGACTCGAAGGTGGCAATCTCATCAGAAGTTAAACCAATTTCACCTCTACGTGGTATCCTTTTGCCTTCAGCTATGTAAGCAGCCATGGCAGCACCTTCACCAGGCAGAAGCGCGCGACCGAAATCCTTTTGACTCAAGCCACTTGTTTGCCGCAATGTTGGGCCAAACTCCTCGCCATCCATATTGACATCTTGAGAAGTACCAGGCCTTTTGGCATTACTGCGTTTGGCTTCATCGCGCTTACGTTTTTTATTTTTCTTTTGCTTTTTAACTTTCTTGACTTTTGATGTTTTTATGGGTTTGATACCATCTGCGGTCTTTTCCAACCAAGTCTCTTTTGTATCCTCTTCATCCGAGCTATCACTGTCCGAGCTGTCTGTACTGTCATCGGATGAGGATGAGTCGCTTGTGCTGGATGAGTCACTCGAACTGGACACATGCTTCTTTTTCTTGCGCTTTTTCTTTGATTTTTTCTTGCTATTACTTTTATGCTTCTTGGATTTCTTCGCTTTTTTACCTTTACCTTTTTTCTTCTTTGGCTTTTTAAATGTGTGATCAAGTATTTTCACATCTGGATCATCGAGCTCATCGTCGGAGTAGGCTTCGGGATGTGTCGGACTTTTGGCCCATACTTCAGCCGCACCTTCTGTACCAATGAGTTCACGTTGTGACCTACGCGCTTCCAAATAGTTTGATGATCTCTTCTGTTGATGTTGATGTGCACCACCTCCATTTTGCCTGCCTTTAAAGCCCAAGCCTGCTCTAAAGGGATTACCACGTCGCCTATCATAGTGGTTGTCATCTTCGTCAAACATATCGTTAGGCCAACGTTCCACATCATTTCTCTTTTCTGGCCTGTAATGCGCCCGGATACCGCTGGTATTTCGTGACATCGAATGGCGTTCAACATTTGATTGCTGCCTTGGGCGACTTGATTCTTTGGAGCGTTTGGGTGATATTGATCTGGATGAGGAAGAGCTTGAGCTGCTGGATGATTTGGTACTTGAACGTGCTTTCCTGCCTCTCTGTGGGTTGCGCGATCTATGGTGGTCATTATCCCCGCTACGCTCATGGTGTTTGTGTCTCTGTGACACATGCTGACGGCTGCGTGAACGACTTCTCGATCGCGAACCCATTGTAAGATTATAAACGTTTTTAGTTGTTAAAAATTGTGAAAATTTCCTTTTTTTGCCAACTACATATTTTTGTATGTATTTACCCAAAACAAACGAAAGTGACAGTGACAGTAATTTTTTTATTATTGCAGTTCTAGCAGTGTTCGGTTAAAAATTTATTATGGTGGTGAATATATAACAACGTCTGTGGTAGGCTTTAGGCATTGTACCCGACAAATTGTTGTAAACAACAATAAAGTATATTTAAAATAATTTTGAAGTATGAAATAGTTAAAAATATAGTAATGGTGTTTAATTTTAGCATACAGTGCTTACTGCGGTAACATTACGATAACCAAAACACATGATGTAATAATATAAGGTGATTTTTAAATACACTCTCTCGCTCTTACACCGCCATCTTGAACGCCATTAGCGTTTGCAATGTTGTCTCTTCAGAAAACTACTTTTTGTTCCAGAGCAAATTGTGGAATGAAAACCATACGATTCATAATTTAGTTAAAAACGCTTGTGTTGGCAATACCTTTGTTAGCAATTTCCTTTTGTTCTGACACTTAATCTTTCAAATTATTCAAAACAAACAAATAACAATTTTTTTTTTTTTTTTTGAAAATTGCTGGAAGTTTGTGTTTTGTAGACAATTAAGGGTAAGATTTGCTAAAAAATCTTTTAAATATTATTAATTTCATGTATTAAATATATTTCCAGATGCAGAAAACTGGCTACTGCTGTTAAGTTGCGAGGAGCGCAGTTTCCGTTGATTTACCCCGTGTGTTCTTAGGCTTGTAGTAGGAGGCACGGCTCTTCGCCATCCAAGATGACCAAAGGTAGGTACATCAAGTTCACAATAAGACGCACCTTTTACTGTCGCTGTGGATGTTCATCGTACAATAGTCAACATGCTCCCAATGTGGTTACCCCGCTGCTAAGCTGCGCTCATACAACTGGTCCGTGAATGCCAAGAGGAGGAAGACCACTGACACGGGTCGCATACGTTATCTGAAAGTCGTACGTCACTGTTTCCGCAACGGTTTCCTCGAAGGAACATAAGCCAAACCCAAGAAGGCCCTTATGTCATTTTATTTTAATTTAAATTTTTCTTCCTTGTTGTTTATCTTCATATACGTATGCATATGTTTCGTGAATAATTCACGAATGCATTTAAGAACGTTTAAATTAAATAATATAAAAAAAAAACTAAAATAAAATAAAGTAAACAAATAAAAAAAAAAAAAAATTACAAAAATAATAATTAAAATAGAATAAAAAAAATATAATTAAAAAAAATTAAGAGTAAATAATAATAAAAAAAAAACAAAAAAAAAAAACAAAATTAAAAAATAAAATCATATTAAAAAAATAAAATAATAAAAAACAAAATAAAATAAAATAAAAAAATCAAGTAAAAATAAAATGAAAAAAATATAATAAAAAATACAATAGAAAAAATAAATAAAAAACATCAAATAAAATAAAATAAAAAAAAAATAAAGAAAATAATAAAAAATTAATTAAAATAAAAAATAATAAAAAATAAAATAAAATATACATAATTAAAAAATAAAATAAAAACAAGATATTAAAAAAACTAAAAGTATTCTCTGCATATGTTGCGTGAATACTTCACTAATGCATTAAAAAAATAAATAAATAAAATTAGAAAAAAATAAGAAGAAATAAAATAAAATAAAAAAATAATAAAAAAAAATAAAATAAAATTTAAAAAAATATAAAGAAACTAAAAAAAATAAAAATGAAATAAAACAATAAAACAAAATAAAGGTAAATAAAAAATAAATAAAAAAATTAAATAAAAATTAAATTAAATTAAAAGATAATTTAATAATTTTTGTTCTCGTTATTTTATTTAAATTTTTTTAATTCCATGTTTTAATGTTCATGGAAAATACTTTTTGTTTTTATTATCTCGTTTTAAGAAAATAATAATAATAAAATGAAAACAAAATAAAATAAAAAAGTAAAATTAAAAAAAAAAAATTAAAAATAAAATAAAATAAAAAATTTAAATCAAATAAAAATAACATTTAAAAAATCGTTAAAAACAAAATAAAAAAATTTAATTAAATTAAATTAAATTTAAAAAAATGATAAAGAAAAAAAAAAATAAATAACAATTAATAAAATAAATATGTATAAATAAATATGTATAAAGGCAAAATAAATATTAAATAATCAATTAGAAATAGTAAGTACGAAGTGATTTAATTTTTTATATTGTACATAGTTCAAATGTTTGAGAAAGCACAAATAAACTTTTATGAAACCAGCAATTGTTGGTTAGGTATGCGTTTTTCTTTGAGCTTTCCAATGAATTCTTGTCAAAATTAAAAAATAGGTCTCCATCATATTATTGGAACTTTCCCTTTTCGTTGAAAACTTTGTTTCATACACTACTTCAAATGGTTCTAATAAAAAAGAGCTAGAGAAAATTTCAAACTTTGATTTAATGGCTGAAGAGTCCTTAAAAATGCTAAAATTACATTTTCTTGCACTGAATCCCTTGAAAAAAATAGTATGAAATTCAATACTATTTTACAAACGGGCCTTCTTTTATGTCCCTTTCTCTTGTAGTTCCTAAATACAACCGTTCAAGTTAAGACCGTTCATTTGACATCTGTCAAGATGGATATCACCTTTGTGGTTACGTCATGAGCAAAACAGGTGTGGTAGATTTAACATAACTCTGTCAATGTCTGATTACTGTTAGAGTTGGGAATTTTAGTTCATTCAAGTGATCAGAGATTACGAACTAGATCAACAAAACGAAATAGGTCATGTAGTTCTTTTTTAGTTCAATTATTTGTATTTGTTTTCTTTAGGAAATAACTGCTAAAGCGGGCTACTCACCTGCCAAGAAATGTCAAACAGCTTATAAAAAAACGCTTAAGAAATGGTCAAGAACTGTTTTCACACGTCAGTTTTTCTTAAGCCAATACTCAGCTCATAAGAAAAAATACTACAATTTTCTATGGTTGGCAATGCCGCTTTACCTCAAGAAATAAATATGCTCGTATATATTTCTTGAGGTAAGCGTGCAGATTCACGGCAAAGGTGAGTGCATAGATCCCTATACATGTTTTATACATTTTTATAACAGTAATTTGCAAAAAAATGGAAAATGTGGTAAACGTCAAAATTTCTTGACCAAGCACAAGAAATATATGCTCGTTTTTTTCTTGAGGCATTTCTTGGCAGGTGAGTAGCCCGCTTAAACAACGTACGCAAATGTTGGGATGGATATCAAAAGATGCATTTTGACCTCAATAATCCAGAGGCGTGTTTTAAATACCTCTTCCTACACTTTTCAACATATTTTTGCAGTTGACTCTTAAAGGAAAGAAATGTGACCTTATACCCTGCAAAAATCGTTGGGTTATGTGTTCCAATTTTATGATATTGGAGTACTCCAATAGCAATCCTTTGTATACCTCATCGGAGCACCTTCAGCTTTGGCAGTATATACTCCAAAGAGTAACAACATTGGAGTACATTGCAAAATACTCTGACTGTAGGTACTCCATGGAGTAGCAGAAACAAAGCGAAGGTTGGAGTAGGTGGTCCAGTCCTACGACAACGCAATGTTAATTGGAGCACAATTTTTATATGAAGAAGGATTGCGGATTTGGAGTACTCTGGTGCTCCGATTGGAGTACTCTTTGTATAGGAAATAGAGTACTCTCGATTTTTGCAGGGATAGCTCAAACAGAGTTAGTCCGCCAATACATCAGTTGCGTGACGCACGTCAATTTTAGAGCAAATGTTATTTTGAAGTATCCGTCGTATCTGGCGTCACACATACAAACACCTGCAGTCTACTTTGCTGTATGTTGTTTCAACGAACTGACCTTGCCAAAATCGTTGGATTATGTGTTCCAATTTTTATAAATTGTACTCCTATAGTAATCCTTTGTATGACTCATCGGACCACCTTGAGCTTTTTGAAAGCCGATCATTGCTCGTGCCTTATTGCCGAAAATCACGACACTATCGCTCTGACAGCATGTACTCCAAGAAGTAACAACATTGGAGTACTCTATGGAGTAGCAGAAACAAAGCGAAGGTTGGAGTAGGTGGTCCAGTCCTAGGACATCGCAATGTTAATTGGAGCACAATTTTTATATGAAAAAAGGTTACATTTGGAGTACTCTTTGGATAGGAAATAGAGTACTCTCGATTTTTGCAGGGGACGGACTGATTTTGCTGAACGCTTTATGTACAGTAGTGAAAACGCTGCTAACCAGCAGCGAAAAAAACCTTGGGAAATTACTGCGTCGCGCTTACCAAAAAGGAGGATAAAAAAGTTGGATATTTTTTTCAGCGAGGTTAATTTGAAATTCTGAACTTGTTCACACGAACTAATTAGTTCATGAACTACCCAAGTCTAATTACTGTTCATTGTGATTGTCAATTGTTGGTGGAAGTGACGTGTAAATTTTCTGCATCGAGTTTTCAGATTTCAATTTTAATTTTTTCCACATTAAATAATAAATTAGCGCTAAAAAACTATTAACATACTGCAATAAAATGGGTTCGTTCCGTCGTGAAAAAGATGATGAAGATGAAGGTAAGCGCTAAAAGAGTAAAATTGACTGAAAAATGGCCAAGCCCCAATTGCAACATAGCACCGCAGCGCTTATCGATTCATGAAGTCATGTTTGCAATGTAAAATTTATGAACGTGGCTTGTGAATCAACCAAATTCCAGGCAATATTAAAATTAAAAAAGTTTTGAGTTTAAAAAATATCATAAAGTGTCTAATTTTCAACAATTTTGTTTGTTCGCATATTTATCGCTCACCGAAAAAAAAAAAAACAATTAATGTTTCGCCTTCTTCCTCCCACAGGCACGTCCAACATCTACCAAAACTTGGAGAAGACATCCGTTTTGCAGGAGACACGCACATTCAACGACACTCCGGTCAACCCACGCAAATGCATTCACATACTCACAAAAATTCTCTATCTAATTAATCAGGGCGAACAGTTGGTGGCACGCGAGGCTACTGATTGCTTCTTCGCAATGACCAAACTATTCCAATCGAAAGATGTTGTATTGCGTCGCATGGTTTATTTGGGCATTAAAGAGCTTAGTTCAATAGCTGAAGATGTGATTATAGTGACAAGTTCATTGACAAAAGATATGACCGGCAAGGAAGACCTGTATCGTCCGTCTGCAATACGTGCCCTTTGCAGCATTACAGACCATACAATGTTGCAAGCAGTTGAACGTTATATGAAGCAATGTATCGTTGATAAGAATCCAGCTGTATCATGCGCTGCCCTGGTAAGCTCATTGCGTTTAGCCAACACCGCTGGCGATGTGGTCAAGCGTTGGGCTAATGAAGCACAAGAGGCACTCAATAGCGACAATATAATGGTGCAATATCATGCGCTGGGTCTGCTTTATCATGTACGGAAATCTGATCGTTTGGCTGTATCTAAGTTGGTGAACAAGTTGACGCGTAGCTCTATGAAAAGTCCATATGCTGTGTGTATGTTGGTGAGTCAAAGGTTTTTAGTAGCACAAGTAAAAAATAGCACAATAAAAAATTGGGCTAGGTGGTAAACCTTCTAAGAAAATTTCGCTTTAACAGCACGTGTAATCCGTTTCATGAGCATAACTCATTTCATTAAAACAAAAAAAAAAAACAAATTTAGCTATTACCTAGGTATGTATGTATATTCAAAAGTTCAGTCAATGGAACAAGTGGTTATCGAGATATGTAATAAGAGGTTAAATACTGCTTACACGGGTCGATTTTCTGGTCGATTAGAAATGCCTGATAACTGCATAAAAATTTCTTTTCATTGGACATCTATATTGGCATAACGCACTAATTTTTCAAAGTCTTAGGTATATAAATAGGGGGCAATATTGTAAGAACACCTTCAGTGGCACCTTCTATTTAGAAAAATTTAGTATGCCATCCACATAAAATATTTCATCCATAAAATAAATTTTTGCTACTTCCGTACCAATACTAAAAGAAATTTAAAATTTTTCTCTCGATCTTATCAATCGCCGCCTAAGAAGTTAACTTCAAATATTACTTATTACTTAAGTAGCTATTTAAATTATCACCCTCTTTTTACAGATTCGCATCGCTTGCAAGCTTATCGAAGAAGAAGATATTTCTGCTGAGGATATGCCAAATACGCCAATGTTTACATTTATTGAAACATGTTTGCGCCATAAAAGTGAAATGGTGATCTATGAGGCTGCACATGCCATTGTCAATTTGAAAAATACCAATGCACGTGTGCTTTCGCCAGCATTTTCCATTCTACAATTGTTTTGCAGTTCACCAAAGGCCACTTTACGTTTTGCAGCCGTACGCACCTTGAACAAAGTAGCCATGACACATCCAGCTTCAGTAACAACATGCAATTTGGACCTCGAAGGCCTCATAACAGACTCCAATCGTTCAGTTGCAACATTGGCTATAACAACTTTGCTAAAGACAGGCGCTGAATCGTCGGTAGAACGTTTAATGAAACAGATTTCATCATTTGTTGCTGAAATTTCAGATGAATTTAAAGTGGTGGTTGTGCAAGCCATATGCGCTCTATGCTCTAAGTATCCACGCAAGCATACAGTATTAATGAATTTCTTGAGCGGTATGTTGCGCGAGGAAGGTGGCCTAGAATACAAAACTTCGATTGTAGACACAATCATAACGATAATAGAAGAAAATGCTGAAGCTAAGGAATCGGGTCTATCGCATTTATGTGAATTCATTGAAGATTGCGAACATGTTTCGCTTGCTGTGCGCATACTGCATTTGTTGGGAAAAGAGGGCCCCTTCGCCAATACACCCTCAAAATATATACGTTTCATTTATAATCGTGTTATATTGGAGAGTCCCATAGTGCGTGCCGCTGCAGTTACAGCACTTGCGCAGTTTGGGGCCTCATGCCCTACACTCATCACAAATATACTTGTACTGTTGAGCCGTTGTCAAATGGATCCCGATGATGAAGTGCGCGATCGGGCCACTTATTATCTACACTTGCTGCAATCTAACAAACCGGAAATTTATAAACATTACATTATTGAACGTGAAACATGCTCTATGGCACTATTGGAGAAGGCGTTGACAGAGCATTTGAATGGCGATTTGAGTACTTCGTTCGATTTGAAAGTTGTACCAAAGGCTGCCGTGGTCAAAGAGGAAGTCTCAGCAAACGAAGCAATGTTGATTTCAAACAGTGAGTTGTCAGTGCATTTTATTTTTTTGATTTGTCTAATTAATATTTATATTTCTTTAGCACCACGCGCACCCAAAATCACACGTGAGGAAAAAAGCGCTGCGCGTCTGTCGGAATTGCCGGGCATACAAGTTTTGGGCCCCATACATCGTACGGCAGCACCCATACAACTTACCGAAAGTGAAACTGAATACACTGTACAATGCATTAAGCATATATTCGCCAATCATGTCGTATTTCAAGTGAGTCGCCACAACATCGAAAGATGTAGCATTTTATAATATTTCTTCCTTCAGTTTGATTGTCACAACACTTTGCCCGATCAAATATTGGAAAATGTGCGTGTAGAGTTAACCATACCAGAGGGATTTACCACGCGAGCTGTTATACCATGTCCCAAATTGCCTTACAATGATATGCAGACCACATTTGTTATTGTCGAATTCCCACCCGACATTGCCAGCTCAGCAGGTATGCATATATACATAATTTGAAATTTATCTAGTAATTTTTATACCATTTTATTGCTTTCAGCTACCTTTGGCGCTACACTTCGTTTCGTGGTGAAGGACTGCGATCCAACTACAGGCGAACCCGATTCTGATAGCGGCTACGAGGAAGAATATATGCTAGAAGATTTGGAAATTACAGTAGCTGATCAAATACAGAAAACGAAAAAGAGTAATTTCCAAGCAATTTGGGATGGCGCAGATACTGAAGGTAAAAAAAACTCGCGGGTTACATAGGATAATAGGATCATCTCTATATTATTTAACCCCCTTTCAAACTCAAAATATATTCCTTATATCAACAGAATGGGTTGAAGCCGAAGATACATATTCACTTTCGGCCGTAAGCACATTGCAAGAAGCTGTTAATACAATTTTGAAATTCCTCGGCTTAGGAGCTGCAAATCTTTCAGAGAATGTGGCCGAAGGGACGCATACACACACTTTACTATGTTCAGGTAAATATACAAAAAAATGACAATTCACTAAAAGTATAACTAAAACCCCTCTTTAAACATTTATCGTCAACAGGCACATTTAGAGGTGGCGTGAATATTTTAGTGCGGTCTAAATTAGCGCTTTCGGATGGTGTTACAATGCAGCTAACTGTACGCACTACAGATCCAGACGTAGCAGAACTTCTGACATCTGCAATTGGATAGGACACAACACCTTCTTAATTTAATAGAATATAGCATAAAACGTATAACAAGGTTATTAAGTTGGTTAAGTTTAAAATGTGTATATCATCGCCGCATGCCATCCAAGATATTCGAAAGCGTACTAAAAAATGGAAACTATTACATATATGGGGCGTCAGTAGAAATGCAGAGGTACATATAAATCATGAATTTAGAATTTGCCGACCAGAAAAAATGATGATTTTGAGGGAACGAATGCAAATTTTGAAATTGATTTTTGGCTTTTCAACGCAAAAGTAGTAATTAGATTAGCAGACGTAAATTTATTCATAAAAATATGTAATACACTAGATATCATTATATTTACTGCATTGTAAGCTCTTCTTTCGAAGATAAATGTATTTGAAGGAGAAGTCTGAGAAGCAGTGAAGATTTGAGCAATTTTTTTTTAACGATTTTTGCAATAATTTTTTTCGTTAATTCCTTTGATTGTATTGTCTAAACAAAAAAAACGAACGTATTCCATAATTTGTAAATTTAAATATCAGCGTCTGAGTGGAAGATCACGCTATTTCAAAATATTTTTGGAACAACGTCCTACCTACTTTTTCCAAAAAAAAATATTTCACAATTTAGTTGAAGTAAGCACTATCTCAAAATATTTGTTAGCAACGCCATATCTTATAATATTATTCAAAAAAGCTTTATTTCAGCTGGATATTTCATTTTCGTACAGAAAGGACGTTTTTGACACTCATTTCGGAATAGAGATTTATGAAAAAGAAATGAGATTGTGAGATAGGACGTTTTTGAATAATATTTTGAAATAGAGTAGGTAATTTTGCACTCAGCCGTTGATATAGTTATCTATGTTATTATTTCTGTTTCTTTTATAAATGTAAAATTAATGCCGAAAATTTCAAAAAGGCAATCAAAAAAAATTTAAATATGGCATTGTATTTACTCCATATGCAAATAAATATCAATAAAATATTTTCTAAACCTTTAAGATGAAAAATGCTATCGTTTTATGCTTCGACTTTACATAACCAATTTATTTACAAACATAAATATTTCTTAAATTTGATTAATAGGTATTCATATGGACAGAATTAGTTACCCTTATTGCTAACGCCATACCCATAACGCTATTTAGCTATTCCAACCACCCTTTGAAAGTCAATGTACACGCGTTAGCGTTATGTTATGGCATCACTAATCGTTTACATTGATTTCCATAAGTTTGTTTGGAACAGCTGATTAGCGTTATGGGTATGGCGTTAAGGCTTGGTTTCCTCGAAAAGCGGTGCCGCTATGTAACGTTCGCTATACACCGTCATTAGCAACACCGCTTTTCTTTAAACTTACACGCAAGTAGCGGTGACTTCAATCCATTCGAAATTGTAAATTTGCGGCCACTTTTCTTGTTTTTCTCTTTTATATTTTTAAAATATTTGTTTTGAAAACAATTAATTGTTGTTTTTGTAAACGAATTTGAAGAATTTTTTCATCGCAATGTAACGGACGCTATATAGCGTCACCGCTTTCGAGGAAACCAGCCCTGCGATAGCGATGTATAATTAAGCCTTAAAATTGCCGTAAAGAAATCGGTTTATATTACAGCTTTTTTTAGAGTTTGAAAGCTCAGGTGACAATGTACGTTTTTTTGGTTTTCATTCTTTATAGGGTCATTCTACGTAAAATCGTAAAAAGAAACAAAAGTTTTCAAAAGCTATGTCAGTTCAAAATTTCCGTTTTTTTCATTTTTGTCTTATTTTGTTTTCTTTTTCAATATTTCGGAAACTACCGTAAAAATACTGGCACTGTCCAAGAGGGTACTTAAACGATTAAACGAAAAATACCTACATTTTGAGGAAATTTTATTTCAATTTCTTTTAAAATAATTAAAATTCTGCTCTCTAATTATATTATATTGACTTTCGAATATATCGACCCCTTTTAGCGGAATTATCGTAGCGGTCATTTTTCGAAAATTGTTTTTTTTTTTTTTTTTTTTGAATTTTGAGAAAAAAAATGTTGTGCTAGAAAGAAAATATATAATAAATACAAGTTTAGAAGGTTTACGATGTACACGAAATTTAAAAAGTTTTACATATTTTCTTTCTAGTCGAGTTAAAAAAACATTTTTTTTTTTTCAAAATAGAAAAATAAGAAAAAAAAAAACAATTTTCGAAAAAGATTTAAAATTATTTTTTTTTCATATCTCCAATTTTTTACTTTTATTGAAAGCGCCAGTTTTTTTTATTGCAGTAGTTTCCGAAATATTGCTTAAGTTTATCTTAAAAAAAAAACATGGAAAAATTTGAGGGGGTCGAATCCATTTCATTTTATGATTTGACCTGGAATGACCCATATATATTTAAACACCTTCATCGCGTCATTGACCATGAATAGCATAAGTCTACCTTAATATATTATTGAACTAAACACCTGTGTATGTATGTAAATGTACACATTTATTTAAAGTCTTTTTGCGATTATAGCACCTTCTGACGTCATCTAACAAATCTACCTTCAACAAAGTTTGTCTGCAAACCGTCAAGATGCGTCTGACTGCTTGCCGCCAATCTAAATGCAATAACATTATTTTGGTTTTTCAATTACACTATACAGCAAAATCAACTTTTTTCTGGGTATGAGATCTAACCAAAATTTTTGAAGAGATTGGACATACATAAAAAAAACTAGGTACCCGGTTTTTCGAAGTTAGCCTACAAAATTAAGTAATGGGTTTTCGAAGTTCGAAATTTGCCACTTTTTAATTTTGCTTTTCCAGATGCTGTATGTATTTAAAAAACTAAAAAAGGAGAAATGTGGGCGTGGTCTGCTTGACTTACTTGTTTGATTGCTGTACACTTTTTGTTTTAAAAGTTCTCAAAGGGGTCAAAAGTTAGATCTTTGAAAAAATGTCGTATATTTCAAAATTATTATTATTATGAAAAACTTCATGCCGTAGCGCAAAAAAGGAGTTTACCAATCGAACAGGGAAGTCAAGCAGACCACGCCCACATTTAATCTTTTTTTAATTTTTTACACACAGCAATTGTAAAAGCAAAATTAAAAGGGTCTAATTTCGAACTTCGAAATCCCATAACTAATTTTTGGAGGCTAACTTCGAAAAACGGGGTACGTAGGTGCTGTACAGTGTTATAAATTGGGAGTTTTTATAGCCGCACAGTGGGCTATTTTGAAAAATTTCAATTATTTCAACTAAGAAATAAAGCTAGAGTTGTAAAAAGCAATATTTAAAGAAAATAGTACCTTTAAAAATCTCAATTTCACAATAAATTATAAGTAATTAGAAACAGTTTATTCAGATGAAAAAGGGGTTGAATGAATTTTTTATGGTGTAAAACGATCACTTAATCTTTGAAGTACGTTTTTCTATTAAAAACACCCTATCCTTGTTTTTAGCGTCCTATTTTAAAATGAGATTCAAAATATTGTGATATAAAGCATTCTTCTAACCAATTCTGCAATACAGCGTTTTTTTAAAAAACCAAAAAACCTTAGATATTGTTGTTGTTGTTGTAGCGAGGTGCAGCCCTGCCTAAATGTCAGACAGGGTCACCCCAAGTGTATTGCTCTTGGCCGGGTCGATATAAGAAAACGGCCCGGGTCGTTTCGGCACGATGGGTACAGCACAAGTACTGGTACCGTTCTCGTAGAACCGGCAATACAAGAAACTAGACCTACTTTTACACCCCTTAGATAATTCTTTTTTTCATTCTTCTTTTTTTCAAAAATATTTTAATATATGACCATCTTCCACTAAGGTGTCGTTTTAATTTGCTATCACTTTGCAAAGTTCTACATTAATTTTTTTTAAAAAGTTTCTTCAATTTTCCCACTGTGCTTCTGCACAGTCAAATCTGCTGTCGGTTATGACGAGCACAAGCATTGTTGATTTTTCAAAAATAGAGGAACAAACAGGTTTATAAATCAAGATTTGGATTGATTGACTATATTTTTGGCGTTATGCCCGACGCGCTCATACGTTGAGTAGCGACAAATTATGACTAATTTAATTAATTAGATTTTTTTTTTTTTCAAAGAAAAAATAATTTTAATTGAAATATATTAATACAATGGCAAGTGTTTAAATATAATTCATTCAACTTGTAATTATGCTTCTGAGAGTTATAATTAGACACAAATAATGAACTCGCTAAACTTAAAATGATTTCTCATTCTTCCCATGTGGCACAAAATCCATAGCAGAACATCAGTAAACTAGACTGGCCAAAAAAAAAATATTTTCGTTTTCAGGACCAATACGATTTTTTCCCAAAAGTCAATGTAAAAAAATAAAAATAAAGTAAGGAAGTGAACCGAACATTAAATACGCAACGATTTCTCCATTATTTCCGAACTTTTCGATATCGAAAAAAGGGGGCGTGGTTATCATCCGATTTCGCCCAATTTTGCTAGCAACTTTGGTCAGAAAGTAACCTGTATACCAAACTTCATGCAAATATCTCAATTTTTTACTCAAATTACGTCAATTCAAGTGATTTTCGAATTTTTCGAAATCGAAAAGGGGGGCGTGGCTATCATCCGCAGACGGACGGACGGGCATGCCTTTATCAACTCGTCGTTTCAACCTAAGAAATACTCGCTTCCGCAATTGGAATTTGCTTAACGGGTCGTGCTGCGCCCCTAACCTAAAAAAGTTTCCAAATTTTAAGTTTTCCTACTGTTTTTATACCTTTCATGAAGATGAAATGGTATTACAACTTTGGTCCGATGTTTGTAAGTATAAGAAGAAGAAGAGATAGACCCATCAATAAGTATACCGAAGTGATCAGGGGTTGAATCGTTACATACGATCACGAATCGAAAACCAGACTAGAGAAAATTCCGTGATACGTCAGTGGTATAAGCGAAATGGGATTGTTAGATACGATAGCAAACGAAACGTAATTTATGTTCAATTCACAAAGTTTTGAATACCTTCAGTCACTCGGTCACGTATGTAAAAATCCGAAACTACGATAGAAGTTGTACATTCACGTAAGTCGTAATCCGAAAAACAAAATTTTACGCGACGACTTGAACGATCACCAGGATGACGAGACGAGTTGCGTTAGCCATGTCCGTCTGTCTGTTTCAACGCAAACTAGTCCCTCAGTTTTGAAATATTTGGCTGATATTTGGTATGCCGCCACCATTTTCTAACATAGAAATCATTTGTCGGAACCAGCAAGATCGGACCGATATTACATATTGCTCCCATACAATCGATTGTTCCGATAAACGGATTTTGGGCTATAACTCCTGTAATTAAATAGGTAGGAATGTGAAATTTTGTAAGTATTGCTATTTTTATATGCGAAATATCGATGTTGAAAATCATCGATATGGGATAAATATTTCACATAGCACCCATACAGTCGATTGTTCCGATAAACAGATTTTGGTAGTTAACTCCCGTAATTAGATAGGTAGGAACTTGAAATTTCGTAACTATTGCTCTTGTGGAATTTGGAATGTCGATGGTAAAAATCAATGAGATTGGACCAATATAACACATCGCCCCCATATAATCGATAGTTGCGATAATTTCGGTATGAGCTAAAGTTAAATTTACACAGGCTTTACTGGGGATCGAACAGTGAAAATCGTGAAGTTTATTCATGAAAGGTTATAGCCCACGGGGCAGCGGAAGACAGCTTTACTTACTTGTTTTTATTTTATTTTTTAATGTTTCGGAAACTCGGTAGTAGTTTGAAAAACAAAAAACACAAAATGTTTTTATTTTTTTTTATAATTTTCAGTTTTCCAAATCGTTAAAATTAAAGTTCGTCTTTAAAATTTTCGACGAAAATTTGCTTAAATAAAGGGTGTTTTTTTTTCAAAAATATGAATTAAAAAAAAATCTGCTTTATATTTTCTCCAGTTTAACAAAAAACTACTCAGTTTTTGTTAAGGAAATTTTTTTTTCATTTTAGTGGTATATAAAAAAAATATGTATACATACATATTTGAATTTTTTTTACATAACTCAACTAGAAAAAAAAAATAAATAATAAAAAAAAAAATTTACCCAGTCTAATGTCCACTCTCTTCTCGCAACTTTTCTTTCTTCAGCATCTTTCTAAAATGAAAATTTTTCATAATGAGATGCCTTATTGAAAATATTTTTTGAAAATACCAAATCAGTATAAACGCGCCATTCAAACCGAAAACTACTTGCGATCGGACAATTTTATATTTAGCGCACAATTTTAGGGCAATCCGTTGAAAGTAAAAGTGGAGCAAAAGTTAAAAGTGATTGTCCATAAATAAATAAAACAACAAAAACAAATAACTCTGCATGCTTTCTTCAATGTGCATCTGATGAATTATCGTACATATTAATTAATTTTTTTTTGTTGTTGTTATGACTTGAACTGGAAAACTATAGCACACAAACATCCATACCACATACCTACTCAGTATACAAAGTGCTCGAAAATCCAAGAATCACGAGTATTATTTGGAAACGGCGCGACCCTCTGTGTGCAGTAATATGTTTCGTGTCTCGCAGGAGATTCGCTTGAATACAAACAACAACAATGCAGATGTGACGCGCTACTGCAACACCACAAACGTCGATTGTGAAAATGATTGTATTTTTGGAAAATACCAAAGAACCCCAGACGCGGGTGAGTAGCTAAGCGTTGGAAAAGCTTCTTGGGTTTTATTTATATTTTTTCATTTTTTATTATTTTTGTTTTGTTTTAAATTTTTTTTTTGTACACATATGCCGGAAAATGTTAGAATCTCACATCTGGTATATGGATGATACATTTGTTTATACATCCTACAACAAATGACCTTTGTGTTTATATGTGATGTGATTCGATAGTTCCTGGATTTTGTTATTGTTATTGTAACGGTACTTCGCCCTAACTAATCGGCACTCCCATTCCATAAATTGTCATCACTAGACGTTGGGTTTTGTTGTTATTCAATTCTTGGCTTGCGTTATTTATTGACACTCAACCGCCTAGGCGATTTTGCCCTTTTCATATCGAAGCAGGCCAGTCATTCCTTTTTAGCGATAACTGACGCCAATCGGAAACCACAAGGGAATTCAAGTCATCCTCCACTTGTTGTTTCCATCTCAGTCGAGGCCTCCCCCTTCCTCTGCTGCCGAATTCGGGTGTCGATAGGAAAACATTCTGTGCTGGAGCTTCTTTGTCCATTCGCATAACATGTCCTAACCAGCGGAGCCTTTGGGCTTTAATCCACTGGACTATAAAAACCTAATATGCGAAATTAAGAAGACTGATTCCGCGGTAATTGGTACAGCTCGCCTTTCTTGTGGATTCGGCAGAGTACACTTAAATTCCAATCCGGAGGCATACACTCGTCTGACCATATTCTGCATAAGAAGTGATGTATGCTTCGCCTCCGTGTTTGAACAGCTCGGCGGGTAGTCCGTCTTTTCCAAATGCTTTGTTGTTTTGAGCCGGGATAGCCATATCCTCCTTCAAACAAATGGCAAAACTTTTTTTTCTAAGTTAGCAGACCTAAAACCTTACATATACTCGTAACCCAAGTGATTTAGTTATCAATTTATTAGTTAGACCTTATTTTAAATACTTATTGCAGATGCATATCCTACAGAAAATCCGCTAGTACTTATCGCACCAGAGCTTACGGATGCCAGCAAAGTTAGTCTCCTACACTTTCCAAATGGCGCAATGCGAAAGAATTCCGATGTGGATTTCGTTATCAAGCGAAATGGTGTTAAAGGAAATTTTGAAGTAAAGGTGAGTATCGAAACAAGATTAAAAAGGTTTTGTTTTTTAATTCTTACTAAAGGCTGATTACACGGGTCGATTTTCTGGTCGATTTTTTGTTGTTCCACCGTATAAATGGCAATTTGATCGATTTAACCTTTTATTTGAAGGTTGAACGAAAAATCGATCAGAAAATTGACTAGAAAATCGCCTAGAAAATCGACCCGCATAAATTAGCCTTAACGACGACTTTGAATTCGATTTCCGTGAATAAAATCCCACCTTACTGTTCTATAATAATGCGACTTTGGTTTTAAACTTTATCTTTCTATTACAGGTGGAGAATCCTTCTGGCGCTAACATAGTCACGCCTTTACAAATCATTGACCCAGAACGTTTAAGAGTGAGCTTTTGCTTGAGCGAAGCGGGTCTCTACAAAGTACACATTAAGCTAAATTCCGTGCCATTACCCAAATCACCATTTATAATTATCTCAATTTGTGGTGAGCCCGAGAGCAATGCCCGTAAAATTGAATGTAAGTTGGCCAATAAATTGATTGTTTTACTATTTTTGTCTGCGAAGCGATTTAATGTTTTTACACCCCCTATGTAGTGCCCGTTTTCAAATCGGATGCCAGTTGCGTGACCTACCGCGGACTAGGTCTAGCACACATTTCACTCGATGAAAAAAATGAGTTTTATGTTGATGGCTCAGCGGCGGGCAATAATATGCTATTCGTGGGCATATTCGGACCGAAAGGACAATGCGATGAGGTGATCATTAAGCATACCGGAAATAATATTTACAAAATCACATATGAAGTGCGTGATCCAGGTGATTATCTGTTGGTAGCTAAATGGGGCGACGAGCATATACCAGGCTCGCCATTTCAATTGAATGCTATGTGAAGTGGAAGAGTTGAATGTACTATGAGAATGTCTTTCAAATTTTTTTTTGCTAAGTGAACCAAACTATATTGCAGTATGTACTTAAATTAGTTTTAAAATACACTCAAAGAAGAGTTTCCTTATTTCAAGGAAAAATTTCTCTTATTTGGCTCCAAAGACATGGCTTCCTTAATTTAAAGACTTTTTCCTCAACTTAAGGAAAAAGTGTTTAAATTTAGGAAAAAAGTCTTTAAATTAAGGAATATTTTACTTAGTTTAAGAAAGCCATGTCTTTGGAGCCAAAATAAGGAAACTTATTTCTGCGTGTATATTATTATACATTATATTAGAGATTTTAAATAAAAAAAACTTAATTTTATTTTTAAAGAAAACTTACTTTTATTGGAAACATCAATAGAGACAACCCTTTGTTATCTCAGCTGTTCTGTGAGCTATGCTTAGCGAGTAGAGAAGGGCGCATGCATGATTTTTTCTGCATGACACGGCACGGTCACGAAACAGATATTCGAAAGTTGGCACACAACACACACGAAAAAATAAAAACTCTTTAAAAGATTCCGTAAAAGATTTTGCTCACTGGCCATTTTTCGAATTTTTCACTCCCACTTCATATATTTCCGAATTTTTTTCCAGCAACGCTTCAGCTGAAAAGTTGGTTCAAAAACAACCTATCTCAGGTAAAAATGTATTAAATTTTCGTTCAGATAGGCAGTTCATGTTTTTTTTTTGGATTTCGGGCCCAGCACGAGCACGAAACGAAATCGCATTTTCAAACACGAGCACATGGACACACGCGTGCGTGTTTCGTGTCACGTTCAAAGCACGCACGACACCCATCTTCATTAGCGAGTATAGAATTCCCGCCAAATGTTCATTGATAATTAGCTTCAAATCATAGGTTTGGCGCTTTGGTATATCTACCACGAGAGTGGTGTTAAGCGACTCCAGCGATAGTTATATTATTTTGTTTATATATTTGTGTGGTGCCAATGACCATTATGATCAATTATGATGTTCTCTTTTGGACACCAACTCACTTTTTACCCATAGATTTTTAGTATTGTTGCACTTTGGAGCTTTCAATGCGCCACTGTCCGCAGCGCTGCCATAGTCATTATGATTGTGGGCTAATGATTGCGTTATCGTAGTCAGTGATACAACTACAACAAAACATAATGATGATGACCGGCAAAGAACGCGACAATCAACTATTTACGTAGATATGGATGTATGTAAAAACGTTAGACCACACCATAAAAAAAAAAATGTTCACAGAATCTTATTTTGTATTAAGTATTTTATTTTTTTATACCCAGCGTATTAGTACTAGTACAAGGGTATTATAATTTTCTCCACATAACGGTACTACGTAAAGGCACAAAATAATCGAGATAGATATAGAGTTCCATATATGAAAGTTCTGAGCTTGAAAAAAAAGTTCATTAAGGCATGTCCGCCCATCTGTCCGTGTACGCGATAGCTTGAGTAAAAATTGAGATATTTTAATAAAATTTTGTACTTATACAGGTTACTTTCTTGCCAAGGTGGGTTGCTATTGAAAATGGGCGAAATCGGATAATTTCGATATCGAAAATTTCGAAAATCACATAAATTGACATATCTCGGTAGCTGAAACGGCTAAAATGATATAATTTTATAGGTGAATCCCCCTGGTCTTTCTCTTATGATTTTTCCATAAATTTTTTCAAGTGGGCGTGCCACCGCCTACTTTTAAGGGAGGCATTTTTGAAAATTCGACTGGTCGCAACTTTTGAACTGATTGCTATAGAACGATTAACTTTGGCACAAAGCATACTAGTACCATTTGGAGTATACCTGATAAGATTGGATAAAATCGCCCTACAACCATGCCCACTTTCGATATCGAAAACTTCGAAATTCACCTAAATTGATTTAATTCGGTAACGGAAATGGCTAAAATGATATAGTTTGGTAGGATGAATCGTCTAGTCATTCTATTAGGATTTTTTGATAAATTAAAAAAAGCGTGGCACCGCCCACTTCTCAGCGAGGCATTTTTGAAAATTTCACGGGTCATAACTTTTAAACTGATTACGGTAGAAGGATAATAGGGAGTACACCTGATGCAATTGGACGAAATCGCTTCCCAACCACGCCCACTTCCGAAATGGAAAATCTTGAAAATCACATAAAAACTACCACTGGGTATTTATTGTTCGGTTTACCCGAACTCAGACTTGCTTAAAACATTTCTTAATACATTATAATGAATATATTCGTTCTGGTCTAATGTTTCTGTTTATTTTTGATGATTATTACTTTACATTATTTTGCAGAGCATATCCACCGCGATATACGTTTGTATATACATAGATATACACATGTTTATATCGTACATTAACGTATTTTTTGTGAATAATGATGGCCCCCTACTCATTTTAATCGGCGTTATCATCATCTCTGTAGCTTCTGATGTTCCAACACTATGTGAATGAGTGTGGTTATTGTGTTATTGCTCAATGCGGCCTAATGACTTAGCTGCGGTACCAAATGATTGTATGAAGTAAGATAAATTACATAAAATATGAATAGTATCATGCAATGATCAAAGTTGTAATTTAACAGGGAAAGTAATTTTTCATATTAATGCAATCTTTTCCCATACCTTATCAACTGATTACTAAATACTGCTAAAAATAACAGATTTAAAAAGAAAAAAATATAAAGATCTAGTTTAGATTATGTAAAATTTTCGACCCAATAATTTCCGAATCATAAGTATTCTTAAAATGGTTCTGAAAATAATTTTGAAATATACACGATATAGTTCCGAAGGTCCCTACATGTGCCCGATAAAAACCAAGTAGTCCCAGAAAATCCATATCCTATGTGATGTGCTCTTGACTTCATAAGCCCTGTTATATTGAAAGTACTCAATCAAAAATTTTCTGTTTGCACCCAAGAAACTTTCCGAAATTTTCATATTCTCGACATTTCATACATAATTTCTATGTAGAATTTTCTGATGATTCCAAAAATGGTTTGGTTTGCAAGTAGAATAGTTTTCGTGATATTTTCAAATTTCAGTTTTTGAGATAAGTTAAAATTAAGTATATAAAGAGTGTTTAATATTTGATATTTTTCACCTTTTTGTTACATTTTATGCTTCCCAAAGAAGGAAGCAACCAAAGTCGCCTATGATAGCTTATCCCCGAAGTCGAAGTATAGGAGTTGGTCGAAAAAGAATTGAAAATGTGGATAAAGCAAACAAATTTTCGTAATAACTCAATAACCTTAATGTCGATTTTAGTTATTTAAAGGTCATTTCTCCTCTTCAAAACGAAATCAAATGTCATAAAAATCGAGAAGGTAATAGCGAAAATATTAACAGATCAGTACTCCTAATTTTCCCTTATCTCAAAAACTGAAATTTCAAGATATCTTAATGAAAACCCTGCTAGACATGAATTACAACACCCATCAGTTTTTTTCATACTGCCTGTCAGAACCTGATGGTATGGATACTGATAGAGATAGGGATCGGGTTGGAGAAACTTGAAGGAAGTAAATTTGTGGGAGGACAACGTCTGCCGGGTCAGCTAGTATTTTATACATTCTTATAGTAGTGTTTAGCAATAAAATGACGAATTTTTGTAAACGTCAAAATATCTTCATAATTGAATAACGAATAAAAATTTAATTGTATAACCGACACTTTTTTTTACACAACTGAAAAACTTGGCCTAAGTAACCCACCCTACTGATAACTATTCGAATATGCACTGTGCGTGTTATTATGACACCACTGTACCTACTTGTTTCTGATTTCAAACTTGAATTCCGTGTTTTTATTTTATTTTGTTTAAAAACAGTCAAAGTAAATGAAAACAGTGAAGTAGAAATGGAGAAATCTCTCCTTTTACTCCAATATAATGTCTATGGGAGTAATCTTTGACAATGCCAGTTCCGAAAGCATCAATGAGTATAATTTCCTTTTTTGTTCTAATCGCGCAAAACACAATCAACCTTAATGATGATGAGTCTGCCGGCGTCACAGTCGGCGCAGGTATTCTTCTGCTGCTTTGCTGTAAAGCACAATCGGCACAGTGAGTGTGTCATAATTTTATGATGGTTATGGAATGATAGATATGGTATTTTTATTTTATGCTAGCTGGTGCCCGCGACTTCGTATGCGTACCTTAGGTATTGAAATGAATCAAAAGGTTTATGACAGCATTCATAAACACCTTTTGTTTGATACCCATAATGTACTAACACATTTTTGTGGAAATTATCGTCGATACCTCCGAAACCGGTCGAGCTATCGAAATTTCAAGATATCTCCCAAACCATTTCAGATATTTCAATGAATCACATCGCATATTATAGCACTCATTGACACCTTTCGTTTGACACCCATATTGTACTAAGACATTTTTGGTCACCCCTGATCCACATATTGGGTGATAACTGCAAAACCCGTTGAGATATCGCAAAAAATAATATCTTAACTTTAAGTAGAGCGTCTCGCAATCCAACGATTCAATTCCATCAGTACTTTTAGAGTGTTACGACCACAAACATACAGAAAGACATAGTCCACATATTGGGCGATAACTCCAAAACGGGTTGAGATATCGAAAAAAGTGATATTTAAATTTTAAGTTGAGCGTCGAGCAATCTAACGAATACAGTTTCATTCAATTTCATTCATTGCTTTCAGGGTGATACGGCCACAAACATACGGACAGACAGAAAGACACACAAACATTTTTTAAATGGTTGATTTGGATTCTACTCGCTTAATAATGCTTCCCCCAATAAATTTTTTGTTGGTATCTGCCATGTACAGACAGGGATAATAATTAGATAGGTGGGTAATAATTCTGATTATGGTGACAGGTGGCAAGGTCAAAGGAAATAGCGTCAATTAACACTATTTCCATTTTCGAAATGGAAATAAGGTCAGTTGACTTAACTTCTCTTTGTCAATATGTTTATTGACGTTATTTAATAATTGAAATGGAAATAGCGTCAACATTGCTTATAGCATGTCAACTGAACATCACGCGATGTTTGAATTTGATGATGTGATTTTCCACATTACAAAAAGCGTCGCATTTTATAACATGATTTCAATTTAAAATACTCAATGGTAAGATTTTTTTAATGTAAATTTTTATTTAATAATCTGATATAAATCAAGCGATATTTAATTATAAATTGAAATTTTTCTTTCAAATTTATCTTAGAAAGCGCCGCAGTCAAATATTTGAAATTAAAAAACCGCATGATTTTTAATTCAAAATTTTTATTTTATTTAGTATGATATTATTTTAAAATATTTAATGGCTTGACTTTGAAATTTATTTTATAAAGCGCCGCAGGCAAAAATTTGCAATAAAAAATCGCGCAAATTTTAATTCCAAATTTTTATTTTTTGGTATGGAATGATTTTAAAATATTTCATGGCATGACTTACAAATTTACTTAAATAAGAGCAGCATGAATTAAAATGAATTAAATTAGTTTAGTCAAAAGTGAATCAAAAAAGTCCAAAATGTCGTTAAAGTACTCTTTTATAGAAGGGCTTAGGAAAAATTCAAAATCATTATTGGAATCAAGTTCTGCCTTTCAAAGTATGACGTCCATAACATATACGCGTTCGCGGCCCAGCCCAGTGAAAAATTAGATGCGACGCTTTTTGTGAATCACATCATCACTCTTAAACATCACGTGATGTTTAGTTGACATGTCGTAAGCATTTGCAAGGTATATTTAACCTGTCAGCCACATTATTATTCCCCAACAACAACAATACTATTATGATGAAACAAAGTTGATGATTGGGTTGCGGTACATTAGGGGGTAGATTGAAATAGCGACGCCGGCAGCGCAGTAGCAGCACGAATCTTCGCTGTAGCAGCGCCACACTCAATGGCGACGACGATGTATCCGATTGTTCAGTTCCGATTGGACGTCGCTTTGCTTCGGTTGTGTTATATTGGTGTGCAGAGAGTCAAGTTGTACTAAAGTGCTAAAAGAACAGCAGCAATTGGGAATTGTCATTATATTAATTACATCATTTACTTTTCGCCCATAAGCGTCAAAAAACGACAACATATTGATTAAGTTTTTTCATAAACTATGTTGCATCCATTCAAAGTAGCAAGAAAAGTAAATTTGCTAAAGCCAATTACTAAATTTGTGTGGTGCACTTAATAGCAAGAAAAAATATATCCAGTTTCACCAGTTTGAAAAATATGTGCAAGCAAATTGGCTAGAAAGAAAAGTAAGTAAAAGGAGATGAATAGAAAGAGGATAGAGAAGTGAAATGTGAGGCAAATCTAAATTAAGGGTCAAGAGACATAATGAACAAAATATAAAAATAAAATGGTCATTAAGTTCTACGAATCTTTATAATAATAATGGTGATAATGGAGTGTACTTTGATACAAAAGAAAAGCGAATCAAAAAGAAAAAATATAATTATGCATGTACATATACATATACATAACACTATGCACTAAAATGCCCACAAAAAACGTAAAGAAAATAATCTTCCACTAGGTGCATAGAAGTGTGTGGCAAAAACAGCAGTTCAAGCACCCATCTTGTTTCTGCAAGTGTCGTCAGTGGCATCACGGACTCAAGAAATTTGTGGCATCCATATCTTTTTCACTTGTCGGCTTATGCACTGTTCGGCCAGGCAACGCGTTGCCTTCTGACAAATTGCTAGTCGAATAACATAGGTAGTAAAGGGCCAGTTGCATAAAGCTTTACTTTGACTTTACCTCAAACTTTGACTTTGACAGAAAAGTTCAGTATACGTATTTGAACGAAGCATGGCAAATTGGAGACCTCAAAGTTGAAGCAAGGTTAAAATTTGGCAAACTCTCAAATTTTGCTTGCTTTGACAATCAGATGTTGATGACTTTGCTTTAATTAAAAAATAAAAAATTGGAGGAAATAATAATTAATTAATTTTTTCTCTATTAAATTAATTAATTAACCAAAACACTCTGAAGGCAAATAAATAAATAACGAAAACAAATGTGTAAAAGAGAAGCGTCAAGGCGTTCATTGTAGCATACCTCTGAAGTTGGACGCAAAGTTTTGAGGTAGCAAATGTCAGGCGAGGTTAACAAAGCTTTATGTATTTGACCCTTTATTATTAATTATTATTGCCTCCAACTTTTTATTCTTTAATTAATGCAAAGTCATCAACATCTGATAATCAAAGCAAGCAAAATTAGAGTGTTTGCCAAATTTTAACCTTGCTTCAACTTTGAGGTCTCCAATTTGCCATGCTTCGTTTAAATACGTATACTGAACTTTTTTGTCAAAGTCAAAGTTTGAGGTAAAGTCAAAATAAAGCTTTATGTAACTGGCCCTTTAAAGAGGACGATAGTTTTTGAACTAAATAGAGCCAAGACTTGATTGAACTAGTTCATTCAATAAAGTGAAGTAAACTTTGCAAGTGAAGATTTATGTAAGTTATGGCAGCTCACTTGGTTGCCATATGTATAAAATAACAGCTCGCTCAATATTTAAAAATGTATCGCTCACTGACGTCACCGCTGAGTTCGAGTTTTATTCCGATTTGGAGGAAAAGCAGCAGCGTCTCGACATTCCCCGAAGCTATGAGGGTCTAGAGCAGGCCTGGGCAGCGTCGCCCAACGGGCGAAGTTTTCGTGTGCATACACGAGAGCAGCGCGAAGACAGCGACGTCGTCATCACTATACTGTTGTAAATAATTTCACGCATACAAAGAACACTCTCTGTCGACACTGCCCAGCCCTGATCTAGAGTCTAGACTCTAGACACCTTATTTGAGCCTGCTCGAGTTAGTCAAAAGCACAAAAAGAACAGGCTATCAAAAAAGGACGAAAGTCAGTAAAGTGGCGATGGAAATTGGAAAATCACGGATACAAAAACGAAACATATTGGAACAGAAGACGCCATTATCTTCTCGAGGAGAATAACTAGGTCCAAAGATAGTTGGTACAAGCCCAATAAGAAAAACTTCGCTCCAAACATAAACTATGTCATCGAAAGCCTATAGGTTTATGAAAGACTACCTTGGATTCCACATGCCAAGTGCCAGTAGAGAGCGACCAATCCGGTTTGTGAGTCCAGTTGATGATGAGGAGGTTATCAGAAATTTGAATAAAATGATAGCCCCTATGCCAGCAACCCATCGTATTTGCCACATCATGTGGATTGAGGCTAGCATAAAAAAGGACCGACCTAATATACAACAAGACTATTTACGGTTTCGTTGACATTGAAGGCCGTCGTGAAGGTCGGATTGGGGACAAAGGTCTCTCTTTTTGTGTTAGAAAGCTTATGCAGTAACTGGATATTCGTGATGTCATATTACGTTTCGAGAAATAGAATCAGCTCGGACGAGTTGGTGGAAAATACTTAGAAATGTCGAGCTCGCAACTAGTTTAGGGCTGACTGTAAAAGCAGCTGTGTGCGACCAGGCGCCAACATAAGGTTGTGGACATCCATTTCATATATGACTACTGCCAACTAGTTAAAATTTTAAAGAGCAATTTTGTTGGGAAACACAAGATCACAACAAGAGACGGCGCTGTGCGTTAGGTAGTAGTCGAGAGATTATATGATTTGGACAAGAAAACTAATATCTCACAATAAAATATGTCCCAAACTGATAGAGTTTCAAAACTAGCATCGCTGCAGACAGGGCTAACCTGAGATATTTTGAAAAAATTAGTATCTCGAAGTCTACTCAACCGTATACAGGATCCACTTTCATACAAAGTTTGTGGAACGTAAAGTGAAGCGAGTGATTGACAAATGCTCACAACCGAGGCGCGAGTCTGTCAAAATTTCACAAAGTTTTATGTATTGAGGCTTAAAGGTGATGGCCCAATGCACGCATGCTTTGCTGGTTTTGCCTCAAGAAATGTCAAAATTCTTTTGAACTCTACTGAAATGTATGAAAGTTGACCCAGCGACAGTTTTGCTTTGCTTGCTTGAAACGCTTCAAAGCGTTTTACACGCTTCGCTCTTGTTGTTGTCTTGTTTGTCTCATCCTGTATTTTTGACAACTTTTGTAGTTTCTATTGGGCCATAGAAGCTTTAAAAGGAAAGCAAAGCAAGCGTACATTGGGTCATCAGCTTAAGTGTTGCTGGGATACAAATCTCGCTATGTGAACAACGTATTATGTAGTATACTTGAATATCCGCTTTAGTTAGTCATTTGGTATAGAAGTTTTTCATTGCTCTGATGCCAGCTAAATAGACATGTGAAATTTAAATATTTCCAAAAAAATATTAAAAAATAAATTTAACAAAAGTTTATTAATGCCATCTGTTGATCAAGACGTTCAGAGCGAAGTTAACAACAGCTTTTGTGCCGGGGAAAAGTGGCATACCAACCTACTCTGTTTATTTTTGTAATGATCATTCAATAGCTATAATTAAACTCGAAAATATTGAAATTATGTACATACATACAAAGGTATTTCGTTATTTGGTTCAGTAATTAATCTTCAGCTTATGTGTATAATAATATTGTTTGTTCTCTTTTTCATTATCTTTCGTGCTGAGAGTGAGCGTATGTATGTAATTACATTAACGAGCATTAAGTATGAGAGAGAAAGTGAATGTATACCTATGTACATGATTGTGTTTCTCTGTAATGTGAATGATTATTATTACTTACTATATTTTGCAAGACTGCTATAGAAAAATATTAAAAAAAAAAAAAAAAAAGATTTTTATGAAATTGGAAAAAAAATAAAAGTTTAGATAATTGACTATCAGTATAGAAATGTGTGTGGAAATAGAAAAAAAAACACATCACATATTTGGTGTTTGCTTTTCTTATGTTTTCTTTTCGTAATCATAATCTGCGCAGTCATTTGTCACTATAGCTGTTACTTAGGTCATTTATTTCAAAACGTCATAATTATTGAATACGGTTTTTTTTTCATAATTAAGCAATTTTCTGTTTTGTTTTGCTCGCTCATATCGTGTTTGGCCGATTACGCGCTCTTGTGGTAGTTTGTGGTGTAGGTAGGCCATTCATATACATATTTAAGCGGGAAACAGAATCAGTCCGCCAATACGTCAGTTGCGTGACGTACGTCAATTTTACAGCAAATTATACTTTGACGTATCCTTCGTATCTGGCGTTAAGCATACAAACACCCGCAGCCTACTTTGCTGTTTCAACGTACCGACGGACTGAAGCGTTCAGCAGAATGGCTTTAGGTACATACCTCTTATTGTTTTGTTATCATCATTCCTTAAAAGAGATGGGCTTCTATTTCAGTTAACAGATCCAGATCCATTCAACCATTCCGGTTTTTAAGATCAGTACCCACCATTAGTTTAACAAACACAACCTTCAATTCACCAGAAGTATCTTCCTAGCTATGTATTGCATTTCATTTTCTGTGCATCACCGCTTCCTTCAGAAGTGCCTCATTCCGCATCGGCATTTGAACTCCTTATTAATTATACACAAAACACAATTTAAGCACTTACTTTTGTATGTAGGCAGATTAAAATTTTCTTGAAAATTTACCGCTAATTTCGATCAGCTGTTTCAATATATGATAGTCAAGTGAGCTGCCACACGTTTTAAAATAAGTTACATGAATTGTCATCTTGAAAGTTACCAGATAAAAGTATTCTACATTGTGTATCAATACCAAGTGTGAACTCTTCTTTTGACAACACACATTAAAATGTCGGTTTGTTTACATCCTGCACATATTAAAATGTCGCCAGCACCGAATAACAGAAAAGCAATGGCGTTGTTTTAACATCCTGCACACATCAACATGGCGGTCTCCTATCTTTTACCTAATGGTAGAAAGAGATGGGAAGATGGAAAGAAGTGAGACAAAAAAGGAAATTAAATACAGGTGACTAAACTCACTTTGAAGTTTTCACGACTATGTCTATGATATCACACTTGTTATAAACCACAATCTCAAACAGGTGTTAAACTCATTTTGGAATTTTGACGTCTATGCAGAAGAGTTTACACTTGGTATTGATACACAATGGTATTCTACACTTAAAAAAAACTTAAAAAGAACTACATAGTTCAATTAAAGACGTATGCGCCAAGCAGATACAGTACAGTAGGGACTTTATCCATATTCCCCCGTTCTCTTAAATTTAAGTACTTAATATTTTATCTATATTTTGTTTAGCTTTTTTCACAGATCTGAAGCCTGAATCACTGAATTCCAACTAAAAAAATTCAAGACAAAAACGTACTTTCGCCGTTACGCTGGAATAGGGAGCTTCTTCGAGAACCAGATTTGTCCTATATGAGACCCATATGAAATGCCTGTAAGTACAAATATAAACCATATCAACGGCTAGGCTGGATGATCACCATATTTCAATGGTTCAAGAACGCCCCATCTCAAAATGAGCTTCGAAACCGCCCAATCTCAACGAAGATTCAAAACATTCTAAGCTGAGATGATGCGTTTTGAGTCGAATTTTTAGATTGGGCCATGCAACGTAAATATTTTTTTTTTTTTTTTTTTTTTAATTTTTATACCATGACTATGGGACGTTGGTCAAAAAAAGTTCTGAGATAGTACGTTCATGAAAAATAATTTGAAATAGGGTGATCAGGGAGTGACTTCTGGTTCTATGAAATGATAACGTGAAAAAATATTTGTATGAATTTGAAGTTTTTTATGAAAATTCTTTTAATTTTATCATTTCATAGAACACGAATTTGCCCCAGAAGTCCATATATCGACGTGCCATACGAAAACTAACACTTTTCAAATTTTTTACGAAAACTAAGACTTTTGGAAAAAACTGAAAGTGTTAGTTTTCGTCAGACACAAATTGAAAGTGTAACCCCTGGTTTTCATTAGGTCAAATTTTGACAACTTTTACCGACTTTATCGAAATAAGCAACCAAATCTCGATAAAGTTGATGAAATTTGACATAATGAAAACCAGCCTTTAGTTTTCTTCAGACACAAAATTTTAGTGTTAGTTTTCGTTTTGCACGTCGTTATGAAATGTACTTCTAATTATTTGGTCTTCTTTCAGTATGAAAAATTCAACAAAAAGCGCCGACAATGGGAGGATAATGGAGTTTTAGAATTAATTAAATTGTGGAAAGTTTGCGCTTATGAATTGCGCACCATAAAACGTAATGGCCATTTATATGTGGCTATGGCAAAGCAGTTAACTGCTCTAGGTGTACCTGTTTCAGCTCTCGAAGTACATTTTAAAGTGAATAATTTAACCCAACGTTACAGGTAAATAAAGGAGTTATTTTTTAGCACAATTTAAGTTAAAACACATTTCTTTACCACTACTGTACTAGACCAAATTAACCCCTTAACATGAAAACGTTTTTTTTTTTTTTTGCAGACAAGAACAAAAAACATTCGAAACTACCGGTATTATAAGCACATGGAAGTTTTATTCTCAAGTGGATGATGTTTTCAAAAGTTTGGCCGGACAAGCTGGGTAAGTGTGTATATTGGAGTGGGCTAAATAAAAGAAATTTAAATTATATTCAAACAATTTTTAAGAATGGCAAAAAAATAAATTTTTATTTTAAATATCACAAGAAACTGCTAGACTATTGTCAAAATTTTTTCCAGCAAGAACAAAAAACATGCGTATATCGATGTTGCATGAAACAAATTTTGAAACAAAATTTTGCAATTTTGACATTAGTGTGTTAATTTCTTGTGTTGCTATGAAAAAAATTTAGAGAGAATCCCCTAACTGTAAAAGATTCCGACCAATATCAGTAGTAGAATAATATTTGTTTAGCCTAAACTAGTGTAAAAAATAAAAAAAATTTAAATAGAACTATAGAACTGGTTTTATCATTATAATCTTTT
Organism: Campiglossa producta; assembly: GCA_964058755.1. Lineage (NCBI taxonomy): Eukaryota > Metazoa > Arthropoda > Insecta > Diptera > Tephritidae > Campiglossa > Campiglossa producta. Next base: position 7,174,442 of record CAXKVI010000001.1, on the reverse strand, counting down.
ACAGAGATAAAAGAATTATGACACCCGCATCAAACCCGAGTACTTTACCATCGGCATCGGAGTCCCCCGTATGGAAGAATCAAATGTCTCAACAAGAATTCAACAGCAATAATTCCGAAGGATTTTACAAGTATGTAATCTACATATGTATGAACGACTGAGTTGAAGATCACCTCATTTTTAAATATTTTTCAAAAACGCCCATCTCAGGATTTTTTTGAAGAGCCCTCCATTTCAGCATTTTTTCTTTTTTATTTCAATAAGACCCTATTTCAAAATTGAGTTCAAGAACGCCCTATCTCAATACATTTTCAGCTGTGATAAGGCGTTTTTTTTTAAATTTTGAAACGAGACTTAACATTTACACGGATCGATTTTCTGGTCGATTTTTGTCATTCCACGATATAATAGCGATTCGATCGATCTACACCTTGTATTTGAAGGTAGAAAGCACTGGAACGACAAAAGTCGACTAGAAAATCGACCCGTGCAAATGATCCTTTACTGAAAACAACTTTGAGATGGGGTATTTTTGAACATTTTGTTGAAATGAGGTGACTTTTACTCACCTGTCGATATCTAATTTATATAAACACGGTTTATCTTGTCTTTTCTCAACACAGATCTGAATATGGAATGCATCGACATTTTATGGATCACACCCAACAGCCACCTAATCAAAATAATGATGTAAATTTCATGGCCTCTACAGCTGCTGCGGCGGCTGTTGCTGCTGCTTCGGCCCAACTCAATACACCGCAAAATAACACAAATACTAACGGTGTAGTGCCTAATTACAACAACAACGGTAATCACAAGTTAAAAAAACCGAATGAAGATTATGATAAGTTTGTGGATATTGTCAAAAATATCGTTGATAATCATAAAGCTACACCAGATAAAGTGGATACATTTGGAGATTTTATTAAATCATATATGAGGCGTTGGCCTGATCGATTGCAAGATGAAGCCATAAATCATATAACAAATTATGTTATTGTTAAAAACATGGAAAATTCCATGAATAATGGTGGAGGTGATAATAGACAATAATATAAGAAAACATGGAATTTTTAATTTGGAGTACATATAAATATGTACGCTAGGGTGATTCAAATAAAAAAAATATTTTTTATTCGGTCCAACCCCCTGCAACTTTAGGTATTGATGAGAAAATAAGCCTTGTAAAAAAATTAGCGCTCTAACTTAAGCCTTAAGGTTGGCTTTTTTTTCGCCCTTTCCAATACATTTTGTATGGAGAAATAGCCACCCCTAAGGGTTAAGTTAGAGCCCTAATTTTTTGCAAGGCTTATTTTCTCATCAATACCTAACTTTTTAGCGGGTAAGTTTTTTTTTAAACTTATCTTAAAACATGTTTACATGAAAAAAAATGTTTAGCCTTAATTTCAGTTTTAATTGCACTAAAACGTTACTTAATTAAATTTAAGTAATTTAAGTAAAGTCTGTAATATTTAGTTTTTTATCAGTTCAAAGTTAGATATTTATCTTGGAGTATAGGATAAAAATATAAATTTATTTGATTTTTAAGTAAGCTTTGAAAACTAGTTTAAGTTAATTAATAATTTTTATTTTATTTTATAACTGTAATGAATTTCATGAATTATTAAAACAGATGAAAAAATATTTAATAGTGTGAAAGAAATTGTTTCCATTAAAAATGTATTCTCTGGTCCCTCTTCATCGAAGGATTTGTGGATTTTGAAATGGGAGCCTTAGGGTCCCGTGATTTTTAGTGATTATCTCAAATATCGTCCAAAAAGTTCGAAAAACGTTTTGACGTCGGTATGCACAATCCGAAAGCGAAGACACCACATTTTGTTTATGCCAAGATATATTTCAACTTTAAAAGACGTTTTACACATATGACTATACCATGAGCCACGTCCCAAATTCGGGATCAGACCCGGTAAAATTATTGTTTGTTTGCCAATTTTTACAGATACAAAGGCGCATAGTTAATCCGAAAACTTTAATTTCTGCTTACGGATTATGGAAAACGATGTCGAAACGTGTACCTCGTTCGCCATTTTTGGAAGTGTTCCAGCAGTTTCGTGGGATTAAATATATTTAAATCCCTGGATTGCAGGATTTCCCTGGATCCCAAAAGCCCAGGATTTGGGAACGAAAAAATGGAGCGGGAGGCCCGGGTTTTAGGATTGGAATTTCTCGAGATCGATGCTTTGGCAGCTGCCGTTCGAAGTCAACATTCCAAATTTCGATATCAAGACGATTTTTATGGAAAATTAGAAAGCGAACCGCAAATTAGAAGGTAGGAAACGTCGTAATCTTCCTGGATGTACACATATTCACTTTTTCCTCGAAGTTTTTCAGTGTTGAAACATATCGTAGGGTACAAACATATATAGGAGCTTGTTTTGAGACATTAAAGTGCGCTTTCCTAAATGGCAATCGTTAGTTAATATGAGAGCTAAACATAGAAAATATGGCAATGACGATTAGATGGCCCAAGTTAAGCCGAAAAAGTCACAAAATCGCCCTTTTTATATTTTTTAAATGTTAAAAATATTACCCTATTAAATTAAGGTTTAAAATAGTTGGAGTTACTATTTCACGGGCCCTTTGTACTCTCCATCTCACATTATTCCGTTGAAATACCTTTGGAATCATACTATTTACAGTTTTCCATACAAAGCTAGTTCCAGTCTAATGTACCTATATATATCGCTCTAAAATATACAATCGATACTGAGTTACGTATTAATCGATATCAAATAAAATATATCGATATATAGGCAAGAATGGATGGTAAAAACTTGGAGGGGCGGTCCAAATATTGAAATGAAAATTATCTATAATCGATTAAAATTATATACATATTTAGTATCATGAATGGAAGACATGCATTTTAATTCGGATACACAGGATTATTAAAGAAGTAGTCCATACTCAAAATTTCGATAAAGTCGATAATAATATCGGAATAGCGATAGAAAAAGTACTCGATACTCAAAAATCGATCACGAATGGATGGCAATTAATATTTTAAATGTATCAAAGAAATAGCCTCTACATAAAATCTTCAACACACTATCATGCCTGCCAACCAGCGCTAGCCATGGTAAAAACAAAGTCAGAAGTTGGGTAAAATGAGGCATCGAAATACCAATGCATAATTCGATATAACTCGATGGTTCCCTAATTTCCAACTCTAATTAGCTGCAGCAGCTTCAAATTGGATAGAAAATGGCACCCCGTTAAACAAAATTATCCAATTTTTTATCGTCTCCTTTGGAAAGCGCGATTCAGTAATTTCCCAAGAAATTATCCGAAGATGGTTTGCAGGGATGTACAAAGGGTTAAAGTACCGTTGTTGCGGATTGTTCATAATTTATAATCTGGCATCGCTAAACTCACCGTAATCCAAATCAAGTCGAAGAAGAAGAACTTTAATTGACAAATGTCAAATTATTTTCCTTTGTTTTAATTCGTGTTTATTTTACGTGTTTGGAATTGCATTCAATATTTGCATTTTATAATAAAAGTATTTGATAAAAAATGGGTGTTTCAAATTATGACGGTAAGTAAAATGTACATAAACATAATTTATAGTTCATAAAATGTTCTACTCACCAACAGCGATGAGAAAACAAGCACGACATCTGGAGAATGAAATTGACCTCAAATTGGTAGCTTTTAGTAAAATTGGTGCGGGTACCAGCACTTCTCTACACAGTAGTTCATCAACGGACACATCACCATTGCTAGGCGAACATGTCTTCGATTCACTATCAGAAGAAATAACACAAATGCTTGATAAGGTAACATTAGATGCAAAATGCATTTGACTCTTCAGGATGCGTCAGCTGACTGGCAACTTCATTTGATTTTCTAGCTTTCCTCATTGAATGAAACAATGTCTGAACTACCGGCCACAGGTGCTGCAGCCATGCACACGCTCCAACGACATCGTGAAATACTGCATGGCTATAGACAAGAGTTCAATAAAATATGCGCCAATCATACGACACGAATAGAACGTGAAGAACTATTGCGTGGTTCTGGCTTATCGACTAATAGTCCAACGATATCTGGTTTAAGCAGACGTGATTTATATTTAAAGGAGAGTTCACATTTAAATAGGTAAGTGGAAGCAAGGAATTTGTTTGTCTGTTGTTACAGCATCGTCTATTGGCAATGCATTCAGGTGGCCGCATCTAATACTACTAAGATGTTTCAGAGAACTGCATTGTGCAGATAAGAAATAAGCAAAGCGGTTACCCTCTCCCCACATGCTTACGTAAACATTTTTCATTTTTAACGGCAACACAAATATTGATATTAAGGTCTCAAACTAACATTCCAAAACTTTCTTCTTTATCTTTGCAGCTCAAGTAGTATGGTTAATGATCAGATAAACATCGCTATCGAAACGCGAGAGCATCTTCTTTCACAGCGACAAGCATTCAAACGGCTGCAGACGCGATTCAACGATATTTCAAATAGATTTCCTTTAATTTCCAGGTGCCTATTTCATTAAAGTCGTTTTACAAATATGTTTTAATGACTTATTCAATTCTATATTTCAGTTTAATACAGCGCATCAATATCAAGAAAAAACGGGATTCTCTCATATTAGGCGCAGTTATTGCATTATGCGTTATACTTTTACTGCTATATGCATTCAATTAACTACATATATATTTTGGTACCGAAAGGAAAAGAGTAACTTTGGTAACATTAATGATGAAAAATAAAAATGTATACTTGTTTTTCTTTTTAATTTGGTTTAATGTCAATTGATTTGTTTAATACATAAATGTAGTATTATAGGCAATTGCTAATAAATAATTGTACTGTAATTTGTGATAAAGGAGAAACCAATAAAAAATTAATAAAAATAATTATTTAAATTATTCATGATACCGTTTTGTAAGAGAAAATACATTCATGCCAATTCTAAACAGTTTTTCACCGGTGCAAACCGTTTTACCTTTTGCATTTTTGCTCAAGAGAGTGAGAAAATCCGCAAAGCGAGAATTGTTTGTTGAAATCGGCCTGATTGTGGTGGCGCGAGAATGCGCTTTTTGGGAATTCCCTTCCTGGTCAGCCTACGCCAGGTCACGGAGCTGGACATAAAGGACCTGATGGGCTTCATCAAGTCATCTAAATGGTTCGAGGAGGAGTAACGGTGTCGGTATAGGAGGGTTAGTTCCGGGATTCTGCTATGTGGAGAATTCCGTTAATACCGGGATTTTCCATATGGCAGGGTCCCGGAACTGACTTTCCTAGTGTTGGTGGTATCACAACGGGGCTTTTAATACTGGCCTAGGTGTGCCTCTGCGGCAGCCACTTGCACCTAACCAAACCTATCGTACCAGACCCTTAATTTGGTTGAGCTTTGGGGATATTTCCACCAACTTGTTGCGACGACTTCTATTCGGGTTTGTTCTTATGGTGACTTTGAACGTGCTTTTTAAGTTGCGGTGACCAATCGTATGATTTATCACAACCTTCGTGCGTACAGTGTTAGCGTTCACTACGAGTATGCCTTTTTTGGTGCCCTTTAAGTCCACTGGGCCATGAAAATGATTTATCGCAGCCTTTGTGTGTACAATAATAACGTTTACGTTCACTTTTAGGGGTTTCATGGATAATTCGATGTACTCTAATCGATTCTGGCCACAAAAATGATTTATCGCAACCTTCGTGCGTACATTTAAAGAGTTTAAAACCATGTTCACTATTCGGGTTATGTTGCCACTTTTGATGCGTTTTAAGACCTTCTCGTTGAGCGTATGATTTATCGCAGCCTTCGTGAGGACAGTGATAGCGTTCACTACGAGTATGACTTTTTTGGTGCCCTTGAAGTCCACTGTACCATGAAAATGATTTATCACAGCCTTCGTGTGTACAATTAAAACGTTTAGGACCATGTTCACTATTCTGGTTGGCATGCCAATTTTGATGCTCTTTAAGACTATCTCGTTTAGCGTATGATTTATCGCAGCCTTCGTGAGTACAGTGATAGCGTTCCCTACGAGTATGCCTTTTTTGGTGCTCTCTAAGTCCACGGTACCATGAAAATGATTTATCGCAGCCTTCGTGTGTACAATTAAAAAGTTTAGAACCTTGTTCACTATTCTGGATAGCATGCCAATTTTGATGCCCTTTAAGACCATCTCGTTGAGTGTATGATTTATCGCAGCCTTCGTGCGTGCAATGATATCGTTTACGTTGAATTATCGGTGTTTCATGGATACCTTGATGAAGTTTAAGATCCCGTAAAGAAGCGTATGATTTATCACAACCTTCGTTCGTACAATGATAGCGTTTACGTTCTCTATTAGGGCTTTCATGGACCACAGTGATCCTTTTGGGTCTAGCCTTATGTAATTTGCGGTTCTGTGGTTTGGTTAAATTTGAATTAATAAAATAAAGATTTTGAAAAAAAAAAAAAATATAATTTTAGCCATGGTAGAAGTATAGAATTAATATACTATGATTTTAATTAGGGATACTGCAGCGCGGGGAAATTCTAAGAGTTTCGATGGATTTAAACTTAAAACAACTTTTACCTTACTCTTTATTTCCTGTTCGTATTCACCACAAACGTCCTTCTGAGAATCTTTGTGTATATTTGCTGATGCCACGGTATTTCGGGAATGCTCAGAACTCAATTCCTCTTCAATTTCATTAGAAATAGGTTCATTTGTTACACTCACAGTAGCATCTAGATCATCCAAAGACATTTGTATCTTTTAAGAAATAAAATAATTTAGGAATTAATAGTTAAGATGACTATTTATGTAATTACATCTTACATTTGTCGACGACTTGGCATATTGGGAATTAACAGAACTCAATTCATCAACCTCATTGCAGATAAGTTTATCCTTTACACTCTCAACGGTCTCTAAATCATCCAAAGGCATTTGTAACTTTTGAGGAATAGAATACTTTAGAAAATAATACTAACTAATTACGTGGATTAGTTTTGAATATCTTACAAAACTTCCAGTGTTACTTCTCCTACGTTTATTGGCTGAATTACTTCGATGTTTAGAGTCAATGTTCCCATTTGAAAAAGTTGTATCCAATGTACATTCAGAGACTGCTTCATTTTCGGCACTCACATCTCTGTTTGATGCCAGTGCTTGTTCATTTAGCTTGTATTCTTCTTTAACAACCGATTCACTTGGAAGCGAGAGATCATCCGTTCCTTTAGATTCAGCTGATTCCTTATTAAACTGAGATACCCGTTTTTTTAATGAGTCTTGAAATACCTGCGGAGGGCTGTTCACAACTTCTGGTAGGATCGTTGTCTCTCTGTTTGAGTCCAATGTTTGTTCATGTAGCTGAAATTCTTCTTTAACAACTGATTCACTTGAAAGTAAGAGGTCAATCATGCTTTCAGCTTCAATTGATTCCTTATTAATTTGAACTACATGATTTTCTAATGGCCCTTCAACCATCTCCGGCAGGTCATTTACATCATGCACCTCGAATTCTTTTTTAATAACTGATTCACTTGAAAGTAAGATACCATTCGTTCCTTCAGGTTCAATTGATTCTCCCATATACGTTTGAGTTTCTTCAAACCGGCGTATAGACTGCAAACACATTTCTCGAAACTCATAGAACTCATTGACTCGCTCAAAGCATCCCAAACAAAGGTATTTCGAACCCCAATTAGTGGTAATAAATATAGTTGATATGCATGCTGACAGTTTATCCACGAGTCCAGGCATTTCGAACATATTAACACGATCATTGGTTTCTTTGGCCGTTGTAGTGTTAAATTCATTAAAACACGAGCGGCACAAGTGATCAGCATCCCACGAAGGCACTATGGAAAAAGGAGGCTCCATGATGGCAAGCTTTTTAACAGGAATGTCCAATATTTAAAATGTTCACAAAGCAAAACACCAAAAAACAGCTGTTTGGCGAATAGGGATGCGCGATATCGTTTTGATATTCCATACATCGATATCATTATCTCATATTTATATCGATACCAGCTGACCCCGCAGACTTCGTTCTGCACAAATTAGATTTCATTTCCGAATTTCCCGAAGAAATGAATTTTGTTTAGAAGGTACCTGCTTCCCATAACTCGAACTTTGGTAACTGTCTACTTTATCTGGGGTTCATCCAATCTAAGCTTGCGCCTTTTATTGACGCTTAGCCGCCTAGGCGATTTCGACCGTTTCGTATCAAAGCACGCCAGTCATTGCTTTTTAGCGATAACTGACGCCAATTGGAAACCCCAAGGGAATTGAAGTCATCCTCCACTTGTTGTTTTCATCTCAGTCGAGGCCTCCCCCTTCGTCTGCTGCCGAATTCGGGTGTCGATAGGAAAACCTTCGGTGATGGAACTTCTTTGTCCATTCGCATGACAAAACCCAGCAAGCGGAGCCTTTGGGCTTTAATTCGCTGAACTATGGTGAGATCTGCGTAAAGCTCGTCGTTAAATTTCCTTCGATACTCGCCGTTGGCATCAGGGGAAGGATCATAAATGTCCGGAGAACTTTTCTCTCAAATACTCCAAGGGTCATCTCAGACTTCGCTTTTAGACGTCGTCGCGTCGAGTTAGCAAAATGTATCCCACATCCCAACCAAATTATAGAAATGGGCAACTTTTGGTTGGGTATAGAAAACTGGCCGTGATGATAAATCTTGCTACTCAACAAAAAAAAGTTAATTAAAGAAAAAACTATTTCGTGCTATACAAAATATCGTTAATTACAAATGTATGAATTGTATCTCTCAAATTCAATCTATGATTACAAACGTATATTACAACAATAACGGAACTTCTAAGTAAAAACGAAAAAATTGTGATTTCGTCTCCACAACCATGTGGAATTTACTTAACCAAAAATTACTTGGTGTCGTCTTATTAATTTGAATGAAAAACTTAGTATTTGAACTGATGGTACTTTGAAAGAATAATTAATTAAAAGAGAGAGTAAGTACTTTACTTCTCAATTGCCTACTTAGCCCAAAGTAATTATTGTTGGCAAGAGTGATTCTCCGTTGGATTTCTAGACTGATATTATTTTCGGTGTTAACGCTGGTTCCCACATAGACGAAGTCCCTCACCGTTTTAAATTTGTAGCTATCAACGATGACCTGGCTGCCAAGGCGCTGATTCTTTCTTTGATGACAGCAAATACGTCGTCTTGTCCTCGTTGGCCGCAAGACCCACTTTTTCAATTGCACGCTCTTTTTAAAGATTGTACATCAGCTTGAAGAAATAGCACGAAAGGTAGTCGCCCTGTCTGAAGTTTCGTTTGGTTTCAAATGGATCAGAAAGGTCCTTCCCCATTCTGACGGATCTGTTGGTATTGCTCAACGTTATTTGGCAAACCCGTATAAGCTTTGCAGGGAAGACAATTTCAGACATGGCGGTATACTTACTTAAAATAGCCTTTAACCGCCTAGGCGATTTTGGCCGTCCATGGCGGCATACAGGCAAATTTTTTTGCGCTGTCAAAAGCGGCTTTAAAATCGACAAAGAGATGATGTGTGTATCGATTCTTTTATCATGGGTGCTCTCCAGGATTTGGCGTATCGGGAAAATATGGTCGATGGTAGACTTACAAGGTGTAAAGTCATACTGATAAGGTCCAATCAGTTTGTCTACGATGGGCTTCAGTCTTTAAGTACACTCTGTACGTTGGTTACCAGGGGGTGAATTCTGGTTCTATGAAATGATAACGTGAAAAAAATTTGTATGAATTTGAAGTTTCTTTTCACAAATTTTGTATGAAATTTCTTTTCATTTTATCATTTCATAGAACCCGAATTTGCCCCCTGGTCACCATTACTGTCCTTACAGAACTTGCCCCGGTCTTAAAACGTTCCGTCATCCGCAGGCTTTTTTCATAGAATTTTCGGGTATCATTCCTGTCAGCCAGCAACAAATTTTTAATAAAACCAACTTTTGGAATCATTAGTTCGAACAAACGTTTGGAATCATTAGTGTAGCCTATTTTACCGAACGGACAAGGTTTTTTTTACATTCGGATGAAATCGGATGAAATTCGTGAGCTCTATTTATTTTTTATAATTTTATTTGAATTTAACTTATTTTGTTGACTGGTATTATTTCACTTTACCCTCGTGAACGTTCGACACTTTGCCACGGTACGAGGGTTTAAGTCCAGCCACAGGGGCTTTGGCGTTGAAACCACATTCCACAATTCCTTCTTGATCAGCAGTAATACCATCTTAAATTTCCATGGTTCTTATGCTGACTTTGAAGGTGCGTTTGAAGTTGAGGTGGCCAAGCGTATGATTTATCCCAACTTTCGTGCGTACAATGATAGCGTTCAGTATGAGTATGCCTTTTTTGGTGCCTTTCAAGTCCACTGTACCATGAAAATTATTTATCACAGCCTTGTGTGTACAATTAAAACGTTTAGGACCATAGTTCACTATTCTGGTTAGCATGCCAATTTTGATGCCCTTTAAGACCTTCTAGTTTAGCGTATGATTTATCGCAACCTTCATGCGTACAATGATAGCGTTTAGGGCCACGTTCATGATTTTTTTGGTGCCTTCTAAGATATGAAATACACGTGAATGATTTTTCGCAGCCTTCGTGTGTACAATGAAAGCGTATGGGACCATTTTCACTATTCTGCTGAGCATGTAAATTTTTGTGTCTTTTAAGACATTCTGATGAAGCGTAAGATTTATCGCAGCCTTCGTGCGTACAATGATATCGTTTAGGGCCACGTTCATGACATCTTAGGTGTGTTCTAAGATATTCAATACACTTGTATGATTTATCGCAGCCTTCGAGTGTACAATGAAATCGTATAGGACCATGCTCGTTATTCTGGTTAGCATGCAAATTTTGATGCGTTTTAAGACCTTCTCGTGTAGCGTATGATTTTTCACAACCTTCGTGAGTACAGTGATAGCGTTCACTACGAGTATGCCTTTTTTGGTGCCCTTTAAGTCCACTGGGCCATAAAAATGATTTATCGCAGCCTTTGTGTGTACAATAATAGCGTTTACGTTCACTTTCAGGGGTTTCATGGATAATTCGATGTGCTCTAATCGATTCTGGCCACAAAAATGATTTATCGCAACCTTCGTGCGTACATTTAAAGCGTTTAAAACCATGTTCACTATTCGGGTTATGTCGCAGCTTTTGGTGCTTTGCAAGAGTTTCTGGTGCAGAGTATGATTTATCGCAGCCTTCGTGCGTACAAAGATATTGTTTAGGGCCACGTTCATGACATCTTTGGTGTCTTCTAAGATATTCAATACATGTGAATGATTTATCGCAGCCTTCGTGTGTACAATGAAAGCGTAAAGGACCATGCTCGTTATTCTGGTTAGCATGCAAATTCTTGTGCCTTATAAGACATTCTGGTGCAGCGTAAGATTTATTGCAGCCTTCGTACGTACAATGATAAGGTTTCAAGCCTGCATGTTTTTGAATATGGATATTAAAAAATTTTTCATTTTTGAAAGAATTTTGACATTTATCGCAGGAATACCGAAATGTTTTTTTCTTTCGAGAGGTTGTTGATGCCGTATAGGTAGCCTAAAAACAAATGGGAAAAGTATGTATCAAGGCGAATTCATGAACGTATTTAGGAGCATGATCAAAGTAATAAGAGCTTTGTTTCTTGAAATCTCCAGCAAAGAACTGTCACCAGAAGAGAGTCTTGTAAAAAGCTGTAAAAATCTCATTTCTGCTAATTTTTCGTCGAACAGGGTTCAGCAGAAACTTGCAGACAAATCAGCGGTTACGTTTCTGATTGGCTAACAATTTGAATTTACATTTTTTGTTGTTGTTTTGCTATGTCACCGATCAGCTGTTCCTGCTTGCTGGTTTCTGCTGGACGAAAAATCTCCAGCAATAACTTGCAGCGAATTGGCGCCCTCTCTCTCAATTAAATGTCAAAAAGCTGCTGAATTCGCTGCTAATTTTTTCAAAGAACACTTTTTTAGGAATAATTATTCATAATTAGCAGGAAAGAAACAAAGCTAAGATCTCGCATTTAAAAAAAAAACTGTGACGTCACGGTTTTATAAACATGTCTGAAGAGAAACATATTTAACTGTCAATCACACTTTGGCCGTGTGCCAATCGTAAATTTTGACAGAGCGTTGGTAATTTCTGACAGTTATCGTGGGGAATATGAACGTCAGAATTTAATCTAGCCCAAGGAGCTAGGCCAAATTTTGACCACCAATAACGTGAGCACAGAGATGCATGTGCTGTTAACATTCATATTATTCACATAAATTTATGTTCACACACGTTATTATCATTGTTTATCCCTACTATAGTTTGGCAACTTCTTTTCTTCTTCTTACGAATTTGAGTGGAAGGCACTGGCTGAGTGACTCCTTTGAGATGAAACTTTCAACGTCAATTCTCACTTTTTGAAAACTTAATATCAATTATCAATCAATTAATTTTCGATTTAGTTATAAACTACCGGTAGCAGATCAACTTTTTTGCTAAATGAGTATTAACTTGAGGTATAATTAAATATAAAAATTATACTATAAATGTCCGGCAGTTTCTACCATTGTGTATCAATACCAAGTGTGAAGTCTTCTTTTGACAACACACATTAAAATGTCGGTTTGTTTACATCCTGCACATATTAAAATGTCACCAGCACCGAATAACAGAAAAGCCAAAGAGGATAGATATAGAGGATAGATATATTGGATATTCAGTATATCGATATCTGTATCCGATATGATGGATATTTGTTGTGTTCCAATTAAAATCCGATGTATGCCTCATTTATGACTTGTCGGTGAGTTATTTATGACCCTGTACCCTTGGTGTACGCTCACACCGAATTTTTTACCAGACATCATCGGAGAAATTCTAGCACATTCTACGGTTGCAGTGTGATCGTAGCCTATTTTAGCGAACGGGCAAGGTTTGTTTACATTCGGGTGAAATCGGATGAAATTCGTGAGCTCAGTTAAAACACATGTTTTTTTTTGTTTTAATTTATTTTACTGTATATATTTTTCATAATTTTATTTGAATTGAACTTATTCTGCTTATTTTTATTATTATTATTACTAATACTTAGGTACTGGTATCAATATCAGCACTAATTGAATGAACACTGGCTACTCAGGCCATCAGCTCGATTTTTTTTTGTTTATATATATATGTAACGGCGGCCGCCGTGGTGTAGCGGTTAAGTGTTCAGCCTTCTACACCAATTCGTGGCGGTTCGATGCCCGGCAAAAGTAACATCAAAAATTATTTAGAAAAACAATTTTTCTAAACGGGGTCGCCCCTCGGCAGTAGTTTGACAAACTCTCCGGGTGTATTTCTGCCATGAGAAGCTTCTCAGCAAAAAATTCATTTGCTTTGCAAGTGCCGTTCGGAGTCGGCAAAAAACCGTAGGTCCCGCCAACTTGTAGGAAATACTCAAAAGCAACACACCACAAGTTGGAAAGAGAAGCTCGGCAAAAATCTCGTTACAGGTTATGATAACCTGTTGGTATATCGCCGCCATTAGTTTTTTTTTTTAATGGTGATTCCGTTTCATCAAAAAAATGCGCATTTTTTACACTCTTCAATTTCCCGTTTTCGTTCGGGGTGCCTTGCGCATTGATTGAGAATGTGATCCAAGGTTAGGTAGGTGTTGCAGCTTGTACACATTGGTTGATTTTCTCTTTTAAGGATATATTGGTGGGTTTTTGTAGTATGTCCAAGTCGGAGACATGAGAAGATTCTAGTTTTCAAGCCATGAATATTTGTTGGATATTGTGGAGCGGTTCCATCTTTGTTGGCTGTGGAGTAATAATCATGTCTGTGGTTTGCTCGATATAGACGTAGCTCGTTAATTATAATGCATCTTATGTGTCGTTTTACATCTACTCTTTCGATTGCAAGCAAATTTAGCTGCTTCGTCGGCGTATTTCTGCGTGTCCAGGTATCCATAGGAGTTTTATAAGTTTCTTATTTTTTGCTATTAATACCTCAATTCTGTAAGCTGTATCTAGTCACTAATAGAGACATTTCGTGGTCTATTTCTTATTTGATACAATTTGGTATTCAGTAAGCTGCCTCACATCTGTAGTCTCAATAAAGAGTCACTAATTTGTCATCCGCTTGTAGGCAGGTAACAAACAAAATTAATTAAAGAAAATTTGTTAAAAAATTAAAAAAAAAAAAAGTGAATTTGCGAATTAGAAGTATTTAAATATTTAAAAAAAGTTAATTAAACTTGAAGAAATTAAATAAAAAAATAAAAATTTACTGTTCGCGGACCGACACTTGAACCACCTACCTCGCGCATCATAATCCGGACGCTTAACACCTGGGCTACATCGACATCTGTAGAGCGGGTGTCAAATGCGTTACTTAAAATTTATGCAATTTTTGTATTCACCACACCTTAAAATGAGTGAGAGAGAGACTGTGGTAGATTTCTTGTGACTATCTCTTATAGAATACCGGAATCATCTCAAGTCACAAAAATTGTATCTAATGAAATATCTCAAATTTAGTGACTTGATATGAGACACAATTACAGAATACTGGTATAAGTCTCTTATTTGATTAATTGTTTCTCAATTGTTGCAGGCTGGATTTTTGACTGCTTGAAGCACCGGCAGACTGTCGGAGCATATCACGTATTTAGTGTTTTTGTGAAGAGCGAAGAGTCAAAAGCCACACTGTTTTGCTGTTTTGACCCATCGTTGTATATTATTTTCCAACTGTCATTTTTGTAGGCGTTAGCCTTTTCCAGGAAGAGTTGTTGAAATACAGAGTTCGGAGTGGTATCTTTTTTGTAGGTGTGCAGTGATTAATCACATGCTTGGTTACCTAGAGTCCATAGTGGGTTAAATGATCGAAGTATATATGGTTTTTGGGACAAGTACGAAATTAGATTTATCTACTCTCGGTAGAAGATCTCTTTTCAGCTTTAACAGATGACTTTTCCAAGTATAATTTTTTGTGAATGTGAGCCCTAGTAATCGTAGTTCATCTACATTCTGTATGGTTTGTTGGTTTAATTCGGTTGTGTAGATGTTTTAGTCGCATATATGTTTTTTGCAAATATGTAGTTTTTTGGTTTTTTCGATTTTAGCACCTGACTTCAAAGTCCATAATTATTTTATTTAATTTACTTTACCCTCCTGAAGGGTCGACACCTAGCCGCGGTACGAGGGCTTACATAAGTCCAGCCACAGGGCTACGCTGCCCTTGTGATCATAGCTCCGCATGGCACATTTCTTCACAAAATTTATGTTCAAATTGACCTCATCTCTTGCCTCCAATGAAACAACTTAGAGATCATAAGAATCTGGAAGATGGCGCAATAGCATGAACGGATCATCCGTCAATGACAACTTCTCATTAGCGATATTGAAATGCTTCTCCTTTTTCTCATCATCGTATAGCTCAATTTTACAAATAATCTTCATAAGAAAAACGCGACTACTGAGAGATGGCTTTTCATAAAAATCCTTTAGGATTCAATCATTGGTTGTAAATGCATTCTTGCAATGAACCAGTTGCTCGTCATTCACCTTTAGACCGATTATTTCACAAGCTTGTCCATCCTGATTGATCCAGTTTTCATCCGGCTGAGCTGGCTTTGGCGTTGAAATTACGTTCCACAAATCCTCCTTGATCAGCAGTAATTCCATCTTAACTTTCCATGTTGAAGCTACCTCAAACTAGTCGGCTTTCAGCCCTATTAAAGGCTAACAAAAAAGTATTGAAAAATAATCGGCTTAAAACCAAGCCAAAAAGGTGAACCAAAAATTATCTCAATATAGTTAGTTTTATAGTGGAATTCTGCAAGGTGTATCTAGGCACTAATAGAGACATTTCGTGGTCTATTTCATATTTGATACAAATTTGTATTCAGTAAGCTGCCTCACATCTCTAGTCTCAATAAAGAGTCACTAATTTGTCATCTACTTGTAGGCAGGTAACAAACGAAATTAATTAAAGAATATTGGATAAAAAATTAAAAAAATTATAAAAAATGTGAATTTACGAATAAGAAGTATTTATATGTTTAAAAAAAAGTTAATTAAACTAAAAAAATTAAATACAAAAATAAAAACTTACTGTTCGCGGACCGGCACTTGAACCTGTGACCTCCCGCGTGATAGTCCGGACGCTTAAAGCTTGGGCTACATCGACATCTTTAGGGAAGTGTCAAATGCGTTACTTAAAATTTATGCAATTTTTGTATTCACCACACCTTAAAATGAGCGAGAGAGAGGTAGATTTCTTGTGACTTTCTCTTATAGTATACCGGAATCATCTCAAGTCACAAAAGTTGTATCTAATGAAATATCTCAAATTTAGTGACTTGATATGAGACAGAATTATAGAATACTGGTATTAATCAGGGTACGCAAACAAACTGTACATTCTACTTTACATTTGCTCATGTTGTTGTTTGTGTTGGTGGTGTTGTTAACAGCAAAAAACACTCCCCTTAGGTTTTGGAGAGTGATGCCGAAATTTACAGTCCTTGGCCGGATATGAACCCGGTACGCTGCGGTACTCCCTTGCGGTAATGCCCGACTGTCATGGTAGCGATTTGGTATGACCAGTGGAACCTTCTAGGTCATGTCATCCTTCCATCCGTGAGGAAGGGGAAGATGGGTAATGAGAGGTGAGAGGCATCATATTCGTAGATCAACCATCGAGTTAGCACGTCGCTACCTATGTGCATATTAGTCGCCTCTTACGACCGGTATGCCTACCTCGGGCATATTCTAAACCCCTAACCCGCAGGGCCGTTCATTTGCTCATCGAGCAGCATGCCATTTCAGTTTTGTAGAGTTTATTACTTTTTGGAAACGTCTACCTTAAAAAAGTGGGCTTGTAGATAGATGAAGGTCAAGCAGGAAAAGGCACAACTGACTACCTCCCAGGCCATCGCCATGTAAAAATGGCCTGTGTGTTCCATACAAAGTAATTCGCTTTTTAAATAGTACTAGGTGCGATGTAGTGAACTTAAAATGCATTTGTGGTTAGCCAAGATTGTTCATAATTTTATTTTATTTTATTTGATTGAGTTTTGGGGATATTTCCACCGACTTCGTTCTTATGCTGACTTTGAAGGTGCCTTTTAAGGTGCGATGGAAAAGCGTATGATTTATCACAACCTTCGTGTGTACAATTCAAACGTTTAGGACCATGTTCATTATTATGGTTAGCATGCAAATGCTCTTTAAGACCTTCTCGTTTAGCGTATGATTTATCACAGCCTTCGTGCGTGCAATGATATCGTATACGTTTACTTTTTGTTGTTTCATGGATAACTTGATGATATTTAAGATCCCGTGAGGAAGCGTATGATTTACCACAACCTTCGTGCGTACAATGATAGCGTTTACGTTCTCTCTTAGGGCTTTCATGGATCCTTCGATGTGCTCTAAGCGATTCGGGCCACAAGAATGATTTATCGCAACCTTCGTGCGTACATGTAAAGCGTTTAAAACCATGTTCACTATTCGGGTAATGTCGCAGCTTTTGGTGCTTTGCAAGAGTTTCTGGTGTAGAGTATGATTTATCGCAGCCTTCGTGCGTACAATGATATTGTTTAAGGCCACGTACATGACATTTTTGGTGTCTTCTAAGATATTCAATACACGGGAATGATTTATCGCAGCCTTCGTGTGTACAATGAAAGCGTATAGGACCATGTTCACTATTCTGGTTAGCATGCAAATCTTTGTGCCTTTTAAGACATTCTGGTGCAGCGTAAGTTTTATCGCATCCTTCGTATGTACAATGAAAGCGTATATTCTGGTTAGCATGCAAATGTTTGTGCCTTTTAAGAGATTCTAGTGCAGCGTAAGATTTATCGCAGCCTTCGTACGTACAATGATAAGGTTTCAAGCCTGCATGTTTCTGAATATGGATATTAAAATTTTTTTCATTTTTGAAACATTTTTGACATTTATCGCAGGAATACCGAAATTTTTTTTTCTTTAGAGAGGTTGTTGATGCCGTATAGGTAGCCTAAAAACAAATGGGGAAAGTATGTATCAAGGCGAACTCATGAATGTATTTAGGAGCATGATCCAATTAATAAGATCTCGCATTTAAAAAAAAACTGTGACGTCACGGTTTTAAAAAACTTGTCTGAAAGAGAAACTTATTTAGGCCGCGTGCCAAACGGTTTATAAAAGCAAACTTTGCCAGAGCGATGTTAAATTCTGACAGTTATCGTGGTGTATATGAACGTTATAATTTGCCTTATCCCTGGGGTCAAGGTCAAATTTTGATAATCAATAATGTGAGCACAGGGATGCATGTGATTTTAACATTCATATTATTTCACATAAATTTACACAAGGCGAATTCATACAGATGTGTTCGAGCGAATTCAGATCTACACGCACGCACACACTCCTTGTGGCTAAAAATGTCAGACAAAGCAACAACATATGAAATTTTCAAGGAAGAAGAAGAAACCATATGGTGGGAAGATGCCACCTGTAATGAATTCGCCTTGACTTTACACATGCGTTATTGAAAATTGTTTTCATTTTTTTAACAAGTCTAGACAAAAAGACTAAAAGCACTAAAAAGATTAAAAAAAAAGCCATGTATAATAAATTTCTATAAATAGAACTCATATTTCTACAAAATGAACGTTTCATTCTTTCACTCAATACCCCATTATTAGAGAACCCTGCTAGACAGTCTTTTGACATTCAGTCAGCTTTGTAATGTTGCCTTTGGAAACGTGATAGAAAATCGTGATGTAAATATCAGCTGTCTTATATTTACATCACGATTTTCTATCACGTTTTCAAAGGCAACATTACAAAGCTGAATGAATGTCAAAACACTGTCTAGCAGGGAAATTATTTTCACTCCCTCGCTCATTGAAAAATTGTGAGTATGAAATAAAAAGCAAACAGTTTTTGTATGTAAGAAAAATCGCGCAATTAAAATTCTCTTTCAGATCCTATTAAGAGAGCCCCGTTTGAGTTTTGCTTTGAAATCCCCTGCAAAAATCCAGAGTAATCAACTTCATATCTAAAGAGTACTCCAAATGTAATCCTTTTTTATATAAAAATTGTGCTCCAATTAACATTGGACCACCTACTCCAATCTTCGCTTTGTTTCTGCTACTCCAAAAAGTACTCCAATGTTATTACTCCTTGGAGTATCTACTGTCACAGTTAAGAGTTTGCTTATTATTTCATACTCACAATTTTTGAGCGAGCTGTTATTTTATGGCGCCACCATAAGAAATTTGTTCACGTCATTTTACTCTGACGAAAAATGTTTTCAATTGACACACAGCCAAAGTTTTCACTGTGGCACATGACTTAATAAAGCATATTTAGCTGCTTCGTCGGCGTAGATGTTACCGCTGGTTTCTGCGTGTCCAGGTATCCTTAAGAGTTTTATAAGATTCTTATTTTTTCTATTAAGTCTCTTATTTGATTAACTGTTTCCCAATTGTTGCAGGTTGGATTTTTGACTGATTGAAGCATCGGCAAACTGTCAAAGCATATCACATATTTAGTGTTTCTGTGAAGAGCGAAGAGTGCGGCTTCATGTATTGCTACTGCTTCATCCGAAAAGATTCAAGAGCAGTGGAGCATCGATTATATGCCGATATAGTCGCAAGTGATAAATCACAGTCTAGAGTCCATGGTGGGTTAAATGTTCGAATTATGTTGGGGTTTTGTTCCAAATTGTATTCGGTGCATAGCTTGATAATACGAAGAAGTGATGGGGTGACGTTGAGTGTGCGTTTAGTTGATATACATTTTTTGACGTCTTCGTTTATTATTGAGGAATTTAAAAATGGGATTTTAGAAACCAGGTTACTGTTGACTTTGTGAATCCATTCTTCTAAGCCGGACTCTATTAAAAGATTTTTTATCGGGGTGGTGCGGAAAGCAAACAAACTAGTTCGTATTGCTTTGTGATACGTACATAGGTTTTATTATGTTTAGGATTGTTTTTGAAGCGGACCCATGGTCGATTTTGCTACGAATAATAGTTTTTGTAATATATATGAGGGTGTTTATAAGCACGTATCCTTTGTAGGACAAGTACGAAATTAGATTTACTCTCGGTAGAAGATCACTTTTTAGCTTTAACAGATGACTTTTCCTGGTATAATTTTTTGTGAATGTGAGCCCCAGTAATCGTACTTCAACTACATTCTGTATGGTTTGTTGGTTTAATTCGTTGTGTAGTTGTTGTAGTCGCATATATGTTTTTTGCAAATATGTAGTTTTTTGGTTTTTTCTTAGGAGATTGTAGCATCATAATTATTTTGTTTCGTTGCCACAACAATGCCACAATCGACTAATAATTATCTAAATCTCGATAATCTAATCTAATGGCGGCGATATACCAACAGGTTATCATAACCTCTAACGAGATTTTTGCCGAGCTTCTCTTTCCAACTTGTAGTGTGTTGCTTTTGAGTATTTCCTACAAATTGGCGGGACCTACAGTTTTTTGCCGACTCCGAACGGCACTTGCAAAGCAAATGAATTTTTTGCTGAGAAGCTTCACATGGCAGAAATACACCCGGAGAGTTTGCCAAACTACTGCCGAGAGGCGATCCCGTTTAGAAAAATTCTTTTTCTAAATAATTTTTGATGTTACTTTTGCCGGGCATCGAACCGCCACGACTTGGTGTAGAAGGCCGAACACTTAGCCGCTACTCCACGGCGGCCGCCAAATCTCGATAAAGTCGATGAAATTGGACACCATTTGACCCAATGAAAACCAGCCTTAAGAATCTGGAAGATGGTTCAATAGCATGGCAACAGTCCATAAACGGAGCACCCATCATTGACAACTTCTCATTAGCTCATTGATATGCTGCTCCTTTTTCTCAGCATCGTATAGCTCAATTTTACAAATAGTCTTCATAAGAAAAACGCGACTACTGAGAGATGGCTTTTCATAAAAATCCTTTAGGACGTTCCAATAATCATTGGTTGTAACTGCATTCTTGAAATGAACCAGTTGCTCGTATTTCACCTTTAGACCGATCATTGCACAAGCTTGTCCATCCTGATTGATCCAGTTTGCATCCGGCTGAACTGGCTTTGGCGTTGAAACCACGTTCAACAAATTATCCTTGATCAGGAGTAATTCCATCTTAACTTTCCAGGTTGAAGCTACCACAATAGTCGGCTTTAATCCCTATTAAAGGCTAACAAAAAAGTATTGAAAAATAATCGGCTTAAAACCAAACCAAAAAGGTGAACCTAAAATTATCTCAATATAGTTAGTTTTAATCAGGGTACGCAAATAAACTGTACAAAATACTTTTCATTTGCTCACCAACAACGGTGTTGTTAACAGCACAAAACACTCCCCGAAGGTTTTGGGGAGTGATGTCGGATATGAACCCGGTACACTGCGGTACTCCCTTGCGGTACTGCCCGACTGTCATGGTAGCGATTTGGTATGACCAGTGGAACCAGTGGAACCTTCTAGGTCATGTCATCCCTCCATCCGTGAGGAAGGGGAAATTGGGTAATGAGAGGTGAGAGGCATCATATTCGTAGATCAACCATCGAGTTAGCACGTCACTACCTATGTGCATATTAGTCGCCTCTTACGACCGGTATGCCTACCTCGGGCATATTCTAAACCCCTAACCCGCAGGGGCGTTCATTTGCTCATCGAGTAGCATGTCATTCAAGTTTTGCACAGTTTATTACTTTTTGGAAACGTCTACTTTAAAAAAGTGGGCTTGTAGGTAGATGAGTCAAGCAGGAAAAGGCACGACTGACTACCTCCTAGCCCATCGCCATGTAAAAATAGCCTTAAAAGTAATTCGCTCTTTAAATAGTACTGGATGCGATGTAGTGAACTTAAAATGCATTTGTGGTTAGACAAGATTGTTTATAATTTTACAAGTTGATTCTATTTAATTTGGGTGAGCTTTGGGGACATTTCCACCGACTTCCTTCTTATGCTGACTTTGAAGGTGCCTTTTAAGTTGCGATGGCCAAGCGTATGATTTATCACAACCTTCGTGTGTACAATTAAAACGTTTATGACCACGTTCATGACACCTTTGGTGTCTTCTAAGATATTCAATACACGTGAATGATTTATCGCAGCCTTCGTGTGTACAATTAAAACGTTTAGGACCATGTTCACTATTCTGGTTGGCATGCCAATTTTGATGCCCTTTAAGACCTTCTCGTTTAGCGTATGATTTATCGCAGCCTTCGTGCGTACAATGATAGCGTTTAGAGCCACGTTCATGATATCTTTGGTGCCTTCTAAGATATGAAATACACGTGAATGATTTATCGCAGCCTTCGTGTGTACAATGAAAGCGTATAGGACCATGTTCACTATTCGGGTTAGCATGTACATTTTTGTGCCTTTTAAGACAGTCTGAAGAAGCGTAAGATTTATCGCAGCCTCCGTGGGTGCAATGATATCGTTTACGTTTACTTTTTGGTGTTCCATGGATACCTTGATGACTTTTGAGATTCGATAAGGAAGCGTATGATTTATCGCAACCTTCCTGCGTACAATAATAGCGGTTACGTTCACTAATAGGGGTTTCATGGGTCCTTCGATGTGTTCTTATCGATTCGGGCCACAAAAATGATTTATCGCAACCTTCGTACGTACATTTAAAGCGTTTAAACCCATGTTCACTATTCGGGTAATGTCGCAGCTTTTGGTGCTTTGCAAGAGTTTCTGATGCAGAGTATGATTTATCGCAGCCTTCGTGCGTACAGTGATATCGTTTAGGGCCACGTTCATGACATTTTTTGTGTCTTCTAAGATATTCAATACACGGGAATGATTTATCACATCCTTCGTGTGTACAATGAAATCGTATAGGACCATGCTCGTTATTCTGGTTAGCATGCAAATTTTTGTGCCTTATAAGAGATTCTGATGCAGCGTAAGATTTATCGCAGCCTTCGTACGTACAATGATAAGGTTTCAAGCCTTCATGTTTCTGAAGATGGATATTAAAAATTTTTTCATTTTTGAAACATTTTTGACATTTATCGCAGGAATACCGAAATGTTTTTTTCTTTCTAGAGGTTGTTGACGCCGTATAGGTAGCCTAAAAACAAATGCGAAAAGTATGTATCAAGGCGAATTCATGAATGTATTTAGGAGCACGATCCAATTAATAAGATCTCGCATGTCAAAAAGACTGTGACGTCACGGTTTTATACACATGTCTGAAAGAGAAACTTATTTAGGCCGTGTGCCAATTTTGACAGAGCGATGTTAAATTCTGACCGTTATCGTGGTGAATATGAACGTCAGAATTTTCCTTAGCCCTGAGATGCATGTGCTGTTAACATTCATATTATTTCACATAAATGTATGTTCACATGCGTTATTTAACACTAAAATATAATATAATGCGAATAATTCGCGATATAAATGTACCAAAAAAACACGTAAATTGATAATTGATTCACTAAGGCAGTCCGCAGACGAGGCGCATCGTCATAGACGCGTACTCGTAATTTCACTGCGCACGAATTTCCCTGCGTCTCAAGATCTGCACACGACGCTGCAGAAAAAAAGCACACAAAGAACTGTCAAAATTGCAATTTTAATTAATTAATACATTTTCCGCATATTATTAACACATATTACTTCCGATTGTACAAATTTTCTATTTTTTCTTTCAAAAGAAGCAATTAATTTTATTTGAAACAAGAAAGCAAAGCCACGGCACACAAAAATCGAAAATGAAAAATATAAACAAATGCTTCTTCTTTCTCTTTTCTAAGCGTACGACGCCTGGCGACCAGCATTGTCATACGCTGAGCAGCATGTAGCTTTCATGCTTTGCCACTTTCGTGCAGCTGCCGATTCGTGTGCAGCTCTTCATGCAAATATATGTGTTCAGCAACAAAGCGTACAAAAATCGAATGTAGCGTCTAATACGCGTCTATGATGATTAGCTCCGTGTGCGGACACGCTTAGCATCTGCTTTTGCATGTGCTTTTTCCATACGTCAAAATTTACTATTGACATAATTTAACTTTTCGTTTGGCACAGCAAAATAGAATATTTTTGTACACCATAGGAAATTTGTTCACCTCATTTTCCTCTGACGAAAAATGTATTCGATTGACACACAGCCTTAACTGCCCCAGTAGCGGAATTCACTACGCT
This sequence comes from Campiglossa producta, assembly GCA_964058755.1. Classification (NCBI taxonomy): domain Eukaryota; kingdom Metazoa; phylum Arthropoda; class Insecta; order Diptera; family Tephritidae; genus Campiglossa; species Campiglossa producta. The sequence continues at coordinate 7,150,312 of CAXKVI010000001.1, read as the reverse complement.
ATTTTAACAACATTTGTCATTGGTACGCTGACTTAACAACAATTTTATCGATTTCGCTATTCACTACAAGTTTCTTTGAAAACATTTGTTTTTTAAATGTCATCTGTCATTGTTTACGCGAAATAGTTATCGACTTCTAGTTTGGTGTTGTCTGTGAAAACAACAAAAGAAATTGCCCGACGTTCGGAATCGATCCTTCAACCCCACGCTTGATGAACCGAGATGCTTATCACGCGGCCATTGCGCCTCTTTCGGCGACGTGCCAAATGTTGCATTTAAAGTATAGGCACTTTTCTTAGATATTTTTTACTGAGATACCCTATGTTTTAGCTGATACAATCACCTAGTGGTTCTATGCTTAGCTGAGACCCTTTTGTGTTTACCTGAGACAATCACCTATTTGTAATTGTTAAGGAAGAGCTACAGAATCATTAAATAGATAGTGCAAACAACAAAATTGTTAAGCTAACAACCCTTTCCGTAGTATTGTTTAAAGATATTGAATTCCACTACTGGATTTTCTAACTGTGAGTTTTGAAATGTACACTATTTCCCATATATTTTAAATGGTGAAAAAGTGAAAATTTCAAAACTTACTGTTAGAGAATCTACACCCAGGGCCGGTCAATCACACTTTGGCCGTGTGCCAATTGGCTTAAAATCGTAAATTTTGACAGAGCGATGTTAAATTCTGAGCAGTTTTGCCAGAATTTTTTCAGCAATCCAACTAGATCGAGAAAAAAAACGGCTAAAAAATTATAATTTTGGCAGGAAAAAAGGCTAAAATTTTTTGATCAACATTTCACTCGGAGGAGTGTTTTCTCATCTAGCCTTAAATATTAAAGTTCACGCTAAACAAAAATTTTGTATGAAAAAATTAAGATAAATTTTTAAGTTTACTTCAGAAAACGGCTCCAATTTCATAACAATAAGAAAGTTTCGAATACAGATGCTTTGCATCCGAATATACAGAGCTATAATAAACATAAATAAAGCTTACATTTATATTTGTTTTATCCAGGCGCGTATTCAAATGCGCAAGTTTATGCAATTTTTTTTTTGTATGTGACTGTAAAAAATAAAATTTGGAATATGAGTCTCAAACTCATGGGATAATATTTTTTGATTTCCGGTCAAATTAGACATTTGAAATAACAAAAATTGCGGCAAAACCAAACTTAGGTAAAGAAAGAAAACTTCAAAAGTCCCCATTAATATCATGTGTTATAAAAAAGTTTTTGGGGGCAAAGGTGAACATTTTTTCGAAAAATTACTTTCGACCAAGCTGTACACCTGAAAATTCACTAAAAAAATCGTCCTAGCATTTTTCTAAATTATGTTTTCCCGGCAGACAATGTATCTCCATCCTGATCCCTATCGCTGCCTACATATGGGGTAAAATTCCTCAAGCGGACCACCTAAAAATTCGATTTGAATGAAATTTGTTGAAAGTGATCTGCCATGTAAGAAAAAAATATCACCAAACTTCGCGTAAAAATATTGGATTGTTATCGAGATATACGGGTTTGAATTCGCAATTTTTTGTGTGGAAGCCTTTTTTCTTTAAATTATAAGACATGTAATAAACATTCTAAAAAGGATATGGAAACCGTTTTCTAAAGTATTTTTCCATTCTTTTCGAATATAACTTAAAAAAATAAAAAAATTATTAAAAAAAATTTAGTACAAATTTTATTAAAAAAGATTTTATCAATTTTTTTCAACTTTGGACTTTTTTAATTTTTACGTAAAGCTTGATCTTTTTCCATTAAAATATTTTTTTTTTGTAATGGACCTCGAAAATATTTTAATGTTCTTTCAAAAGATAATTTTTTTTTTTGTTTTTCTCTAGGCTTTGATTAATTTGGTTCGCGTCTGCACTAATAACAAAATTAAACTTTAGCTAAGTCATGTCCATTTTCCAGTCAAAATTGTTATTATGAAAAAAAATTGGATCCACCCCGAAAATATTTTCTGGATACCCGTCCGGCTATATCTAAAGCAAAATTTTAAGCAGAGCTCACCGCTTTAAAAATAATTGACTTAATGAAATGTCGCAATAAAATAAGGCATCAGGTAACGAATATATTTAAAATAACATATTTTTTCATGACATAAAATGAAAAAAACAAAACAAAAAAAAATAATAATAAAGTGTGAAAAATGTAGGTATATACATTTTACAATATTTCTATATCACAATTTTCTATATCTTGCTCTGAGCTATCATAAATGTTAGATGTGTTGAACTAAGTTTGTTTCGTAAAAATTTGTTTACTACATTGACACAAAAACTAAAAACGGCTAAAAAAAAATAAGTAAACGGCTAGCGGCTAGATTCAAATTTTTCCGGCTATAATGACAAAAAAAAAACGGCTAGAGCCAAAAAAAGGCTAAAATGGCAACACTGATCGTGAGGAATGTGAACGTCAGAATTTACCATAGCCCAAGGGGCTTTGTCAAATTTTGACAATCACTAATGTGAGCACAGAGATGCATGTGCTGTTAACATCCATTTTATTAATACGCTAACAAATTTTTCATGCAAACAATTCGCACTTGTTACGTTAAAGTGTAACAACTCAAAATGTGAACATTTTCAGTAGAGACGAAAAACTGTTTCCGTAAATATTAATAATATATTACAAAGAAAAAACAATGAAATTGCACGAAAATATCAATAAAATAATATAACCGTTGTTTCATTTTTATTTGTTAAGTATTTGCACGAAAATAACAAATTTTTGAGTTATTACTCTTTTCCTGAAATTTTTTTATATACATAGTGGTATTATTTTGAGTGAAAATTCAAAATGTTACACTTTATGTGATACACTAACGAACCAAATTGCATTGTGTATCAATACCAAGTGTAAACTCTTCTGCATAGACGTCGAAATTCCTAAATGAGTTTAACACCCGTTTGAGATTGTGGTTAATAACAAGTGTGATATCATAGTCATAGTCGTGAAAACTTCAAAGTGAGCTTAGTCACCTGTTTTTAATTTCCTTTTTTGTCTCACTTCTTTCCATCTTCCCATCTCTTTCTACCATTAGGTAAAAGATAGGAGACCGCCATGTTGATGTGTGCAGGATGTTAAACAACGCCATTGCTTTTCTGTTATTCGGTGCTGGCGACATTTTAATATGTGCAGGACGTAAACAAACCGACATTTTAATGTGTGTTGTCAAAAGAAGAGTTCACACTTGGTATTGATACTCAATGCCAAATTGATAAAACACTTGGAGACAACTAAAAATGTAACTCTTTAGTTGAGTCGAAAGAAGTCATTCTGAAAACAAACAGAGAGTCATAACGTTTTTTTTTAACGAAAGACCAAACAAATCACTGAACGATTTTTACAGTGGGTAGAGATGACCACTGCACATTATTTTCTTGCAAAAAAGTAAAATTTGGAAATTTTGAGTTGTTACACTTTAACGTAACAAGTGCGAATTGTCAAGCTAAGGCCCGATTTAAATAGCAATTCGATCGATTCACACCTTTTATTTGAAGGTAGAACGCAGTGGAACGATAAAAATCGACCCGTGTAAATCATCCTTAAGGGTACACCTAGCGACGCGACACGAGGTGTAAGAGTAGGTCGCCTTCCCGTTGGTGCACCCTGGGTAACGCTAAATGACCTACATGGCCTACACGCTACACCTTTTTCAGTTTATATTCAGAAAGTTACACTTGATATTCAGAATTTACAATTGATATTCAGAAAATTCCAATTAATATTCAGAATTTCCATTTCATATTCAGAATTTCAATTTGATATTCAGAAAAATACAATTAATATTCAGAAAGTTCCATTTGATACTCAGAAAATTAAAATTAATAATCAGAAAATTACAACTGATATTCAGAAAATCCCGTTGTACTCCGCATTTAAAATTTTTTCATATAAATTTGGATTTCTGAATATCAATTGTAACTTTCTGAATATAAACTGAAAAAGGTGTAATTTCTTGTATTGCCGGTTCTACGAGAACGGTACCAGTACGTGTGCTGTACCCATCGTGCCGAAACCATCCGGGCCGTTTTCTTATATCGACCCGGCCAAGAGCAATACACTCAGGGTGACCCTGTCTGGCATTTGGACAGGGCTACGCCTCGCTACAACAACAACAAAAACAACGCGACACGACGCGACAAAATATTCTTTGTATGTGTTCTTATGGATCAGAGTACACCTAGCGACAGCAGCACCACGCGACTGACGCGACACAACATAGTTGATCAAATAGGCAACTATTTGGTCATGTCGCTAGGTGTATCCGCATTTTAAGGCAGTCCGCAATTATCTAATATATAACCAATACTGCTTCATTTATCTGTAATAAGCCAATGAAAATTTCTAATGCCGCTTAAATTGGTTATCTGACGATCAATTTGTACATAAAGCGATAGCCCTGTGGGAAACGTCAGATGGTAGTGGTTGAGCAGTTGATGGTTCGAGCACAGCTACAGCTATCGAGCAAATTATTTTTTTGTTTTGTCATTGAAAATTGTTTTTATTTTTTTTAACAAGTCTAGACAAAATTTGACCACTTTTGAATAAAATTTAAAAATAAAAATCAATATACCTACATTTTTGTTTTTCATAAATCAAATCAAAAATCAATATAAAATGTCTTTTTAAATATTGCTAAGTTATGGTTAAGGAAAAAAAGCTAAAAAAACCCTCAAAATGTTTTTGCAAAAGGCTAGATTTTGCCCAATACTAAAAAGATTTAAAAAAAGCCATGTATAATAAATTTTTATAAATAGAACTCATATTTCTGCAGATGTTGATGACTTTGCTTTAATTAATGAATAAAAAGTTGGAGGAAATAATAATTAATTCATTTTTTCTCCATTAAATTAATAAATTAACCAAAACACTCTGAATGCAAGTAAATAAATAACGAAAACAAATGTATAAAAGAGAAGCGTCAAGGCGTTCATTGTAGCATACCTCTGAAGTTGGACGCAAAGTTTTGAGGTAGCAAATGTCAGGCGAGGTTAACAAAGCTTTATGTATTCCACCCTTTAAAGGGTCATCAACATCTGATTGTCAAAGCAAGCAAAGCAAGCAAAATTTGAGTTTGCCAAATTTCAACCTCGCTTCAACTTTGAGGTCTCCAATTTGCCATGCTTGGTTTAAATACGTATAATGAACTTTTCTGTCAAAGTCAAAGTTTGAGGTAAAGCCAAAATAAAGTTTTATGTAACTGACCCCTAATTTCCATGAAATATCAAAAACTAAAGCATATTCGCTGACTATTACCCTGACTTAATCCCAGAAAGTAATACTCTGGGATAGAACAGTAATCGGGCGACAGAAGCTCAATATGTTGGATTTAGCAGATTTTCAGGATTTTTCTAAGAACGGGATTTTGCATGTTTACACTCTTAGGACCGGTTTTACAGTGCAGGTTTAAACCACAGAAAAGTTGACTAGAGTTTACCCCATACAAATTGGCCGCTTAAACTAAGGTTAAACTCGCACTGAAAAACCAGGCCTTGCCGACGAAAAAAAAAACTCATTTTCGAAAAATTTGTCAGATAGGGCCTTTGTGAATTAAGGTAGCAATATACAAAACGTCCTAACGACCATTTGTCAGACTGACTCTCTATGGATAGGCCGTATACATCATCAGCGAATAGTGGCAGTTTAGCTATGATAACGACAATGGGCATGCTGTATTGCCGTATGTTATCATAGGACATACAGAGATGTCTATTAATTTCTCAACTGGGCTGCAGGGTAGTGTAACCATTGTGAGCCTTTTGGGCCCGGCTTTAGAAAATTTGCGGTTTTCTGGTTTTGGTTAAACCTGAATACATATAATAGGGATTTTGAAAATAGCAGCTCCAATGGCAAATTTGCGGTGTAGTAATGGAAGTGTGTGTTTATGGTGAGGTTTCGGCCATTAGCACTACATAACTCATGTTTTCTTTACAGGGCTGCTGCAGCATGGGACGGTTCTACAGTTTTCTAATTTCGTTAGTCGATCAACGGTTGTGTATAAACATCAATGAAATTTAAACTTAAACAACTTTTACCTTTCTCTTTATCCTATGTTCCGATTCACCACCAACGTCCTTCTGAGAATCTTTGTGCACATTTGACGTTGCCGCGGTATTTCGGGAATGGTCAGAACTCAATTCCTCTTCACTTTCATTAGAAATGGGTTCATTCCTTACACTCACAGCGGCCTCTAAATCATCCAAAGACATTTGTATCTTTTAAGAAATAAAATAATTTAGGTATTAATAGTTAAGATGACTATTTATGTAATTACATCTTACATTTGTCGACGACTTGGCATATTGGGAATTAACAGAACTCAATTCATCAACCTCATTGCAGATAAGTTTATCCTTTACACTCTCAACGGTCTCTAAATCATCCAAAGGCATTTGTACCTTTTGAGGAATAGAATACTTTAGAAAATAATACTAACTAATTACGTGGATTATTTTTGAACATCTTACAAAACTCCCAGTGTTACTTCTCCTACGTTTATTGGCTGAATTACTTCGATGTTTAGAGTCAATGTTCCCATTTGAAAAAGTTGTATCCAATGTACATTCAGAGACTGCTTCATTTTTGGCACTCACATCTCTGTTTGATGCCAGTGCTTGTTCATGTAGCTTGTATTCTTCTTTAACAACCGAGTCAATTGGTAGCGAGAGATCATTCGTTTCTTTAGACGCAGCTGATTCCGTATTAAACTGAGATACCTGGTTTTCTAATGAGTCTTGAAATACCTGCGGAGAGTTGTTCACAACTTCTGGTAGGATCGTTGTCTCTCTGTTTGAGTCCAATGTTTGTTCATGTAGCTGAAATTCTTCTTTAACAAAGGATTCACTTGAAAGTAAGAGGTCAATCATGCTTTCAGTTTCAATAGATTCCTTATTAAATTGAACTACATGATTTTCTAATGGCCTTTCAACTATCTCCGGCAGGTCATTTACATCATGCACCTCGTATTCTTTCTTAATAACTGATTCACTTGAAAGTAAGATATCATTCGTTCCTTCAGGTTCAATTGATTCTCCCATATACGTTAGAGTTTCTTCAAAACGACGTATAGACTGCAAACACATTTCTCGAAACTCATAGAACTCATTGACTCGCTCAAAGCATCCCAAACAAAGGTATTTCGAACCCCAATTAGTGGTGGTAAATATACTTGATATGCATGCTGACAGTTTATCCACGAGTCCAGGCATTTCCAACATATTAACACGAGCTGACGCTTCTGTGGCCGTTGCAATATTTAGCTCCTTGAAACACGCCCGGCACATACTATCAGGATCCAACACAGGCACTACCGCAGTAGGGAGATCCATGGTGATGAGTAGCTCAGCAAGCTTTCTTATTTAAACAGGAATATTTTAGTTTTTAAATGAATTTAATATTTACAAATGAGCTATAAGTTCGCACATTAATCAAATTTACACCACAGTTGTGATTGACACCAAAAATATTCAGCAGAATGGCGATAGGGATACGCGATATCATATCGATAGCCAGTATATAGATATTGTGAGGAATTCGATGATTAATCGGTTATTTTCTTGAGTTCGATCACTGTACGTCTAATAAAACATTGAGATTCTGATTAATAAATAGTACGCTTTATTCACTACTAAAGCCAAGTACTATCATCAAAGCCGTGGAATTTCGCCATCAACATGAAATTGGCTTGTCATGAAATGTTGCTAGCTATTTTCATTTTTTTATTTCATTTATTCTTTGTTTATTTATCTCTCTTCCGTTATTTTTCCATTTTCAAGGGTCAATGTCAACAAATGTCACTTTTCGCACTGTTTTAAATGACACGGACAATTAAAAAAGTCGTGAAAAAATGTTTCTAATGCCATATTGCGCAATATTTTCAGGTCGTGAACTCAGTACTACTTTGTCGTGAAGTACAAGCGAAATTTCACGGCTATTTCACGACAAGAAATTTTGTATGGATTTTGACAGCTGTTTCACGTGAACAACGAAGTTAGTACCTAGCTTAAAACTATCTTACTTAAAATAGCCTTTAACCGCCTAGGCGATTTTGGCCGTCCAACATGTTACGCCAGTCGGTTCTTTGTTGAGCCAACTGGCGCCAATTAGAGACACCGCGTGCTCTTGGTCCTGCCGTCGAAGTGGTGGTCTCCCTCTTCCTCTACTTCCACCCGCGGGTGCCGATAAAAATACCTTCTGGGCCGGAGCGTCTTCGTTCATTCGCACCATGTGTCCTAGCCAGTGGAGCAGCTGAACTATGTCCACGTCTGCGTAAAGCTCATCATTATATCTTGTTCGGTACTCGCCGTCGCCAACTTTTAGGTGTTCATAAATCTTTCGAAGAATTTTTCTCTCGAATACTCCCAAAGCCGCCTCTTCAGATGCTGTCAGTGTCCATGCTTCTGCACCATATAGCAGGACGGGTACGATAAGTGACTTATAGAGTGTTGTTTTTGTTCGTTGAGAGAGGACTTTACTTCTAAATTGCCTACTCAGCCCAAAGTAGCATTTGTTTGCAAGAGTTATCCTTCGATGGATTTCCAGGCTTACATTGTTGTTGGTAGTAATGCTGCTTCCCAGGTATACAAAGTACAGTGGCGTTGTTGCCAAGACGCGAATGCTCTGATTCTTTGCTTGATGCTAGCAGGTACTTCGTTTTACCTTCGTTCACCACCAAACCCATTTTTTAGCTTCCTTTTCTAATTTGGAGTATGCAGAAGTTACGGCGCGGCTGTTGAGGCCAATGATGTCGTTGTCGTCGGCATACGCCAACAGTTGTACGCTCTCGTAATATATTGTTCCAGCGCGGTTAAGTTCTGCAGCTTGTATTTTATTTATTTATTATTTTCTCCAGCATCAAATTGAAGAAATCGCACGATAGGTGGTCCTTCACCTCCCAGTAGAAAGGTTGGCGCATCCCCTAAATTGCGGTTACCGAGTTCTAAATTCATGGTTAGTGAGGGTCGCCTGAAACCTCGTTTAGCTTCGAACTGCTCGGAGAGGTCCTTCCCGATTCTGACCGAGCTGGTGGTGTTGCTCAGCGTCTTTTTGCGTATAAGTTTTGCTGGGAAACCAAAATCAGACATAGCGGCATATAGGCAACTCCTTTTCGTGCTGTCGAAGGCGGCTTTAAAATCAACAAAGAGACGGGTTTTCCAAGATTTGGCGTATTGTAAAAATCTGGTCGATTGTAGATTTACCAGGTCTGAAGCCAGCGGGCAGGCCATCAGCACCCGCTGCTTTATTGTGTTTTAGCCGTGATATAGCTATTCGCACCTCGTTATAGTCGGGTTGTGGAACTTCGATTCCATCGTCTTCGATTGTGGGGTGGGGTTCGTCCTCTTCTCTGGCTTGTTGCTCTGTTCCTCTGTTTAGAAGGGCAGATAAGTGATTCCTCCATAACCCTAGTACTCTCTGAACACCTGTCACCAGGTCGCCGTTGTCATTTTTAGAAGAGTTTGCCGCGGGCTTAAAACCTTCCGTCATTCGTCGAATTCTTTGATAAAATTTTCGGGCGTTGCTTCTGCTGGCTAGCATTTCAAGCTCTTCGATTTCACGCTTTTCCGCTTCCCTTTTCTTCGCCCGGAAAAGCCGTCTCGCTTCATTCTTCATCTCGCGGTAGTGTTCACACATGCTCCTCGTTGCATTCGCTTTTCACGTTGCCTTATAGGCGTCGTCCTTTCTTTTCATTGCGTCTTTGTGCTCTCTATCATCGTACCGTACCGTACATTTGCCGGAATCCAATTACTTCTTCGGCTGCCGTTCGAAGTGATCCGGAGATATGCTCCCACTGCTCATGCCCTCCGCTGGGTTTAATTGTGCTCTCAGAAAGCAGGTGTGCGAGTCGTTCTGCGAAATCATTGGCTGTCTGTTGTGATTGCAGCCTTTCGACGTCCAGCTTTCCAGCTTTCTTTTGTTGTAATTAGGCGAGTACGAATCTTGACTGCTACCAAGTAGTGATCGGAGTCGAGGTTTGGATCCCGCATCGTACGTACGTCCATAATGCTGGAAGCATGCCGTCTATCACAAAGTGATCGATCTGATTGCGTGTTTTCCGATTTGGCGATAGCTATGTTGCTTGATGGATCTTTTTATGCTTGAACCTGGTGCTGGCTACGACCATATTTCGTGCACCGACGAAGTCAATCAGCCTATATCCATTCGGCGAAGTCTCTTCATGGAGGCTGAACTTTCCGACAGTGGGGCCAAATAAACCCTCTTTGTCCACCCTGACGTTAAAGTCGCCAAGCACGACTTTGATATCATGACGGGGCAGCGCTCATAAGTTTCTTCTAATTTCGCTTAGAATGCATCTTTTTTCACGTCGTCCTTGTCCTCAGTCGGTGCGTGCGCACAGATAAACGATATGGTGAAAAATCGTAGTTTTATTCGGATGGTGGCGAGACGCTCGTTCACACCTGTGAAAGACACTAACTGTTTCACAAGCCTCTTTCCCACCACAAAAATCGACGCCGAATCTGTGCTCATTAGTGTGGCCGCTCCAGTAGACATTGCAGGTTTGGATGGTCTTATAACCTTGCCCCGTCCATCGCATTTCTTGTGTAGCGATGATGTCAGCTTTTGCCTGTTTGAGGACCCCAAAAGGCAAAACTGACTACCTCCTAGGCCATCGCCATGTAAAAATAGCCTGTGTGTTCCATACAAAGTAATTCGCTTTTTAATCAGTACTGCATTTGTGGTTAGCTAAGATTTTTTATAATTTTACTAGTTGATTTTATTTAATTGGGTTGAGCTTTGGGGATATTTCCACCGACTTCGTTCTTATGATGACTTTGAATGTGCCTTTTAAGTAGCTTTGGCCAAGCGTATGATTTATCACAACCTTCGTGCGTACAATTAAAACGTTCAGGACCACGTTCATGACATCTTTGGTGTCTTTTAAGATATTCAATACACGTGAATGATTTATCGCAGCCTTCGTGTGTACAATGATATCGTTTATGGCCACGTTCGTGATATTTTTGGTGCCTTTTAAGATATTGAATACACGTGAATGATTTATCGCAGCCTTCGTGTGTACAATGAAAGAGTATAGGACCATGTTCACTATTCTGGTTAGCATGTACATTTTTGTGCCTTTTAAGACAGTCTGATGAAGCGTAAGATTTATCGCAGCCTTCGTGCGTACAATGATATCGTTTAGGGCCACGTTCATGCCATCTTTGGTGCGTTCTAAGATATTCAATACACTTATATGATTTATCGCAGCCTTCGTGCGTACAATGAAATCGTATAGGACCATGTTCACTATTCTGGTTAGCATGTATATTTTTGTGCCTTTTAAGACATTCTGATGAAGCGTAAGATTTATCGCAGCCCTCGTGCGTACAATGATATCGTTTATGACCACGTTCATGACATCTTTGGTGCTTTCTAAGATATTCAATACACTTGTATGATTTATCGCAGCCTTCACGTGTACAATTAAAACGTTTAGGACCATGTTCACCATTTTGGTACGCATGCCATTTTTGATGCCTTTTAAGACCAGCTCGTTTAGCGTATGATCTATCGCAGCCTTCGTACGTACAATAATATCGTTTACCTTCACGTGTTTCATGGATACTTTTATGATTTTTGAGATTTGATAAGGAAGCGTATGATTTATCGCAACCTTCCTGCGTACAATAATAGCGTTTACGTTCACTAATAGAGGTTTCATGGATCATTCGATGTGTTCTAATTGATTCGGGCCACAAAAATGATTTATCGCAACCTTCGTACGTACATTTAAAGCGTTTAAAACTATGTTCACTATTCGGATTATGTCGCAGTTTTTGGTGCTTTGCAAGAGTTTCTGGTGCAGAGTATGATTTACCGCAGCCTTCGTGCATACAATGATATTGTTTAAGGCCACGTTCATGACATTTTTGGTGTCTTCTAAGATATTCAATACACGGGAATGCTTTATCGCAGCCTTCGTGTGTACAATGAAAGCGTATAGGACCATGCTCGCTATTCTGGTTAGCATGCAAATTTTTGTGCCTTTTAAGACATTCTGGTGCAGCGTAAGATTTATCGCAGCCTTCGTACGTACAATGATAAGGTTTCAAGCCTGCATGTTTCTGAATATGGATATTAAAATATTTTTCATTTATGAAACATTTTTGACATTTATCGCAGGAGTACCGAAATGTTTTTTTCTTTCGAGAGGTTGTTGATGCCCTATAGGTAGCCTAAAAGCAAATGGGGAAAGTATGTATCAAAGCGAAATCATGAATGTATTTAGGAGCAGGGGAGTGTAATGGGGTGTGGTTTTATAGTTAGCCAAACGGCAGCGTCCTCGTTCGCGCATTCTGGGCGTGAACTACTTATGCTCGCGTCAGAAACAGAGGGAGCCTCGTGGGGGCCACTCTGATATATGCGATTTAAGGGCTCACCGAGGTCTTGTCTTGCAGCATCTGTTCAAAACCCCGGAGACGGGTTGTGCGCTGGGTTTGGGACCCGCCTCGTAAAAAATGTAATCCAATGAAAAACAGAAAAAACCTCGGATAAGAACCCCCTTTAATGTTGACGACCCGGCAAAACGAATTTAGGATAGTGAGAAGGATATTAGGGCATGTAACTGGAATGTCCGGACCCTTTCCAGGAAAAGTACCGCTGCCCGACTTGTTGATTTCCTCGCTAACGCAAAGGCCGAAATAACCGCCCTACAGGAAATGCGATGGACGGGACAGGGAAAGACAACCATCGGACCTTGTGAAGTATACTATAGTGGCCAGACACGCAGCAAATCGCGTGGTGTAGGATTCGTGGTGGAAAAGAGACTTCGTCGCCAAGTACTAGCGCTCACTCCTGTGGACGAGGGTCTTGCTGCGATCCGCATCAAGGCGATGTTTACCATTGAGTTTGATATTTGTAACGGTAGCAACAGCTGACTAACATCAAACTAACAAATGTTTTCATATTTTAGTGACGAAGTCGCGGGCATCTGCTAGTCTAATATATAACCAATACTGCTTCATTTATCTGTAATAAGCGAATGAAAATTTCTCATACCGCTTGAATTGGTTATCTAACAATCAATTTGCACATAAAGCGACAGCCCTGTGGAAAACGTCAGCAGTTGATGGTTCGAGCACAGCTACAGCCAAGGCAAATTCAACAAGGTAGAATTGAAAACTGAAATATTTTGTTTTTGTAGGAGTTTTTCCTTCAAAAATATGTAAACAAGCGTATTAACCCTTTGCCACCCAAGCACAGTTTTTGTGTCCCATACAATCGTTTTACTGAAAAATTAGATAGCATTTGCTCAGGCCAAAAAATTATCAATACCGCGAAATATGCTAGCCCAAACAGTAACGGAGTAACTTTGGCCACTTTGGAATGTACCTCTTTTCGGACCTTTGCGTTATAAAAATGGCGAGTATTGAATATTTCTCGATTTCCACCACAAGAATTTTGTCGCCAGAGTGTCGCAGAAACTGGTGGATTGGTTTCCATTCGAGTTTGTTTATACTGAAGTCAAAACCAGGGTACCGTCTTATCAAGGAAAATATGTGTCCGCGAAATGAAATAATCAATTTATAAAAAAGTACACACTTGTTTCGAACCGGTTCTTTCAATTCCGTTTTTTCTTTAAATTAAAATAACGGTTACGATTTAGTCTTTGGTTTCGAGAAATTAATCGGCTTCGCTGTTGCTGTTGTAATAGCTATATGACACTACGTATTTTAACTAGAAATTTTGTTCTATTTTTTTGTATTTGTTGTGCGAAAGAAAGGGTCTTATACAATTATCATATCGGTACAAGCGGACAAGCTATAGTTATTTAAACTATATTTATTTAAAAATTTATAAGTTTATTTTAGAAAATATATCACTTGAATGATGACAAAATTTGAGCATATCAAAATTTTCATTTTGAACAGTTAACTAGATATTTAAATTTTTATAACAATCAAAAAGTAAACAATATTAAAGTGGAATACCCTACACAAGCTATGTACCAAAAAAATCTCGAAAAATAATGGAAATAGAAACCAGACTGTAAGAAAACAAATCAAAAATTTTATATTTTTTGTCACTTGGACGTTTCTCCCAAAACGTATTCAACAAAGTGTGCTTGAATTTGACGTTGCTCTCAATCGGAACCAGGGTATAATGTCAAACAGAAAAATATTTTAACCCACAGAAAAATATTTTAACCCACTTGAAAAATTTTTTTTCCGTTTATAAACTTTAAGGAAAAAATGTGTATATTAACTTTTGTTTTAAATTTTCAATATTTATATTTTACCTTTAATTCAAATAAGCAATACGAAAGAATATTCGGTAGCAAATTTAGAAGTATTTTATTGGTAGTGAAAAAAACTTCGGTGCCAGTGAAGAACGGTTGGAATTCAATTGTTTTGTAAGCTAAGGTAAGAAAACTGTAACCAAACATTTTTTACAAAAATCGCGGATGGTTAAGAGTAAATTATTGCTAATATTAAAGAAGAGAAAATGATACCCAATTTACATGTGGTGCACCATAAAGGATTAATTCATTTGTTTATATTCGTTTGACATTATAGCCCCTTACAAGAGAAAATATTTAACTGTCAAGCACACTTTGTTGAATACATTTTGGGTTCTCCTCTATTTTATGTGAAAATTTTTTGTTTACATTTTTATGTCGAAAGTTTTGTGCGCGAATTTAAATGAAACTCGTTTTGTTTGTGAAATAAATAAATTCAATGGACATTCAAACAATTCATTGGTTCATTGTCGTGTGTGTCTTGTGAAAAAAACTTTGCAGAAAAATAAAGTAATTTCAGGTAAACAAAAACATATCAAACGGCGCTCCTTGTGCGCATGCGTGTAGTCTTTTGTCTCACCCCTTCGTAGACAAAAAATACTGGCCCAAAATATAAAAAAATTAAAGTAAAAGTACGTAGTGTCACATAGCTATAAGAGGGATGTAACGGACCAAACAGGTTGTACGGTATTGCTCTCCCAGCTGCCGAACCACCTTATGATACTATTCCGATTGCCGATTTCATCAACCCCATGACCGTGGTCGAAATGGATTTTAGTCGCCTCTTGCGACAGGCATTCCACCACGGGCATATTCTAAACCCCCCTAACCCACAGGGGTCGTGAATCGATTTTAATCGCTAACAGTTTCGTTTTCGGTCTAAGATCCAGTAGAAAAAAGATTAGACCATTCATCTTAACTAAAATGTGCTGGAGTCTAGCCAATCTGAACTCTAAATTCTATTTAAACGTGCAAGGAACTGAGGCAAACGGTTTTGTATTTATATGAAACAATTTGCTATTTCTTCACACTATTAAAAAAAAATTAAAAATCTTAATCAGAACGGGTTAATATTTTTTTTTCATTTGACGGGAAAACTCCTACCAAGGCAAATTCATAATGAATTCGCCTTGACTCCTACAGAGAAGAGAGAACTGTCAAGGCGAATTCATTTACATGGTGCCCGCAAGTGAACAGCTGATTGCTTGTTCTTCTTGTTTTCGCATACAGCAATTGTCATTAAAAGGAAATCGGAAACACGTTTATTTACGTTATTATTTACACAAAACATAATAAAACTCACGAAATGTGCGCGATGACCACGGTTTAAGTAAATGGTATATATTTAATAGCATTTATTGCCGAAACACGCAATAAATTTACTTTTCTAATAGCAATTGTTTGTAATTGAAAGGAAAACACGTGATTGTTGATATTTAGTATCCTCTTTCACTTTGACATTTTATGTACGGCGAACTGAAGCGAATATTGCCCAATTCGCCGTGCTACCACCATGTATGAATTCGCCTTGCTATCGGGCAATTTTTTTTTTCTTTTTTGACAATTGCTTTTATTTTTTTTAACAAGTCTAGACCAAGGCGAATAAATTTACAGGTGACTTTTTCCCACCATATGACTTCTTCTTCTTCCTTGAAAATCCAATCGTAGCTGTCAAATTTCTTATGTTGTTGCTTTGTCTGACATTTTTAGGCACAAGGAGTGTGTGCGTGCGTGTAGATCTGAATTCGCTCGAACACACCTGTAATGAATTCGCCTTGGTCTAGACAAAATTTGACCACTTTTGAATAAAATTTAAAAATAAAAACCAATATCTACATTTTTGTTTTTCATAAATCAAATCAAAAATCAATATAAAATGTCTTCTTAAATATTGCTAAGTTATGGTTAAGGAAAAAAAAGCTAAAAAAGCCTCAAACTGTTTTTGCAAAAGGCTAGATTTTGCCCTAACCAGAACTTGTAATTTACAAATACTAAAAAGATTTAAAAAAAAGCCATGTGTAATAAATTTCTATAAATATAACTCATATTTCTACAAAATGAACGTTTCAATCTTTCACTCAATAAGCCCCTCCCATTATTAGAGAAGTTATTTTCACTCCCTCGCTCATTGAAAAATTGTGAGTATGAAATAAAAAGCAAACAATTTTGTATTTAAAGAAAAATTGCGCAATTAAAATTCTTTCTCAGATCCTATTAAGAGAGCCCCGTTTGAATTTTGCTTTGAACTCCCCTGCAAAAATCGAGAGTAATCAATTTCATATCTAAAGAGTACTACAAATGTAATCCTTTTTCATATAAAAATTGTGCTCCAATTAAAATTGTGATGTCCTAGGACTAGACCACCTACTCCAAACTTCGCTTTGTTTCTGCTACTCCATAGAGTACTCCAATGTTTTGTTACTCCTTGGGGAAAGTTTGCTTATTATTTCGTACTCACAATTTTTGAGCTCGTTTCCGAGCGAGCTTTTATTCTAAGTTTTTGGTGGTCGTTCTCCATTTTTCTTTCTTTTTTTATTATGTCTTGTTATATCTAAACATATTTATTATTTTTTACGTGCATCCAAGCAAAAGTGGCTGCATTTTCTCTTCTATTGTTAAATTTTTCTTTCGTGTCGTGGTGTTTGTCGATAAGGCACGAGCAATGAGCGGCTTTCAAAACACTGAAGGTGGTCCGATGAGGTATACAAAGGATTACTCTTGGAGTACTCCAATTTCAAAAAATTGGACACATGACCCAGCGATTTTTGCAGGGTGTCGCCACAATAAGAAATTTGTTCACCTCATTTTACTCTGACGAAAAATGTTTTCAATTGACACACAGCCAAAGTTTTCACTGTGGCCAAAGTGTGATTGAATTTGACGTTGCTGCTGCAGCGTGGTAATGTCCAACAGTTTTCTATTTTCGTTAGTCGATCAAACATCAATGAAATTTAAACTTAAACAACTTTTACCTTTCTCTTTATCCCATGTTCCGATTCACCACTAACGTCCTTCTGAGAATCTAGGTGCACATTTGTCGTTTCCGGGGTATTTCGGGAATGGTCAGAACTCAATTCCTCTTCACTTTCATTAGAAATGGGTTCGTTCCTTACACTCATAGCGGCCTCTAAATCATTCAAATACATTTGTATCTGTTAAAAAATAAAAACAACTTAGAAATTTATAGTTAAAATTACTATTTACATATATATCGTTACCTAAATTCACAAAAGCCCTAATTAACACATTTTTCGAGGATGAGTTTTTCACATATTTAAGTATGATATATTATCACAACAAAGCTAGGTATATTTGCAAAAAAAATTGTTTTTTGCTTCTGCTGTTAAATTTTTTCTTATGTCAGTTAGGGCCTTTGTGGATTAAGGTAACGATATGTAACTACATCTTACATTTGGCGACGATGTGGTATTTTGTAAATTATCAGAACTAAATTCCTTTTCACCGTCCTTGCATACAGGTTTATTCTTTACACTTACGTCTTGCTCTGACTCTACCAAAGAATGGGCATCGTACTCCAACGTTTGTGCTGCCAGTTTAATTTTATTCGAACTGGATTCTTGTTTACTTTGAATATTCAATATTTCATTAACAGCAGTTTTCTTTTGAGTTAGTTTGTCTCTGTTTGATTCCAGTGCTTGTTCATTTAGCTTGTATTCTTCTTTAACAACCGATTCACTTGGAATCGAGAGATCATCCGTGCCTTTACATTCAGCTGATTCCTTATTAAACTGAGATACCCGGTTTTCTAATGAGTCTTGAAATACCTGCGGAGGGCTGTTCACAACTTCTGGTAGGATTGTAGTCTCTGTGTTTGAGTCCAATGTTTGTTCATGTAACTGAAATTCTTCTTTAACAACGGATTCACTTGAAAGTAAGTGGTCAATCATGCTTTCAGCTTCAATTGATTCCTTATTAAATTGAACTACATGATTTTCTAATGGCCCTTCAACTATCTCCGTCAGGTCATTTACATTATGTACCTCGTATTCTTTTTTAATAACCGATTCACTTGAAAGTAAGATATCATTCGTTCCTTCAGGTTCAATTGATTCCCCCTTATACGTTTGAGTTTCTTCAAACCGGCGGATGGACTGCAAACACATTTCTCGAAACTCATAGAACTCATTGACTCGCTCAAAGCATCCCAAACAAAGGTATTTCGAACCCCAATTAGTGGTGATAAATATACTTGATATGCATGCTGAGAGTTTATCCATGAGTGCAGGCATTTCGAACATATTAACACGATCATTGGTTTCTTTGGCCGTTGTAGTGTTAAATTCATTAAAACACGAGCGGCACAAGTGATCAGCATCCCACGAAGGCACTATGGAAAAAGGAGGCTCCATGATGACAAGTAGCCTCCAAGCTTTTTAACAGGAATGTCCAATATTTAAAGCAAAACACCAAGAAAAAACAGCTGTTTGGCGAATAGGGATGCGCGACATCGTATTAATATTCCATACATCGATATCATTATCTCATATTTATATCGATACTAGCTGACCCCGCAGACTTCGTTCTGCACAAAATAGATTTTTGTTGAATTCATTTCCGAATTTCCCGAAGAAATGGATTTTGTATAGAAGGTGCCCTTTTCCCATAACTCGAAATTTGGTAACTGTCTACTTTATCTGGGGTTCATCCAATGTAAGCTTGCGCCTTTTATTGACGCTTAGCCGAGTAGGTGATTTTGACCGTTTCGTATCAAAGCACGCCAGTCATTGCTTTTTAGCGATAACTGACGTCAATTGGAAACCCCAAAGGAGTTCAAGTCATCCTCCACTTGTTGTTTTCATCTGAGTCGAGGCCTCCCCCTTCGTCTGCTGCCGAATTCGGGTGTCGATAGGAAAACCTTCGGTGCGGGAATTTCTTTGTCCATTCGCATGACATGACCCAGCAAGCGGAGCCTTTGGGCTTTAATTCGCTGAACTATGGTCAGATCTGCGTAAAGCTCGTACAGCTCATCGTTAAATTTTCCTTTGATACGAAGAATATGTCATTTGATTGGAAGAAGGAACATGAAGTGGCTTTCCAAACCTTGGAGGAACGGCTGTGCACTGCCCCAATGTTAGCGTATCCAATCCCAGGCTCAACATTTATTTTGGATACAGACGCGAGCGGTTACGCGATTGGAGGAGTTTTGTCACAGATTGTCCATGGGCAGGAGAAGGTAGTGGCGTACCATAGCCGCACAATTGGGAAGCCCGAAAAGATCTATTGTGTAACACGGAGAGAACTACTGGCATTGGTGGAGTGCATCAAGCATTTCCACAAGTATCTCTATGGACAGCGATTCCACGTCAGGACAGACCATGCAGCCTTGAAATGGCTCTTGCAGTTCCGTAATCGGGAAGGTCAATTGGCACGGTGGATAGAGCGACTACAAAGTTATGACTTTTCCATAGAGCATCGCAAAGGCAGCAACCACGGCAACGCTGATGCAATGTCCCGGCGACCATGTAACCTAGAATGCAAGCATTGTTCGAAAGCTGAGGCCAAGGAAGATGTTATAGATGTGCGGCTAATGACTATAACATCTACGGACGAATGGAACATGGATCAACTAAGGAAGCATCAGCTAGATGACCCAGATCTGGTACGTGTGATGCAAGGAATCGAGCGAAACGAACGACCAACAAGAGAGGAGATGTCAGCAGAGAGTCCTGTTGCCAAATCATATTGGGCACAGTGGAACAGTGTGAAATTGGTATCCGGTTGCTTACATAGAGTATGGGAAAGCGAAGATGGTCAATGTGCTCGGAAGCTGGTAGTTGTCCGAAGGAATAAAATCTCTGATGTTTTGAATGAGCTACATAATGGTCCAAGTGGAGGTCATCTCGGAGTCACGAAAACGTTGGAGAAAGTCAAGCTGAGATTCTATAGGGTTGGTTGCCGGCAGTCGATCACGGAGTGGATTGCCAACTGTGAGGTGTGCATCAAGGCAAAGGGTCCGAAGTCGAGAAGCCATGGACATATGAAGCAGTACAACACAGGTGCACCGTTTGAGAGGATTGCCATGGATGTAGCTGGACCATTTCCTACTAGCAAATTCGGGAACAAGTACGTATTAGTTGTTATGGACTATTTCAGCAAATGGCCAGAAGTTTACCCGATTCCAAATCAAGAGGCAGAAACCATTGCAGAGGTGTTCACTAACAATTGGATAGCGAGGTTTGGTGTACCGGACCAAGGCAGGAATTTCGAATCAGTCGTATTCCAAGAAATGTGCATTGCATCCTCAGTCAGATGGCATGGTGGAACGTTTCAATCGAACCTTGGAAGAGCACATGAGGAAAGTAGTGGATAAGTTCCAGAAAGATTGGGATACGCACATCTCCTTGTTCCTGATGGCATATCGCTCGGCAATACATGAAACAACGGGTCAGACTCCGGCAAAAGTAATTTTTGGGAATGATCTGCGGTTGCCAGCTGACTTGAAGTTTGGGATAAATGCTGATGAAGGAATAAATGCCAGGAAATCCACTAGCATCTTGGAAGAAGAAATGAGAGAAATACACGACCTTGTAAGACAACGGACGAGGATCATGAGTGATAAGATGAAAGCCAGATACGACAAAGCCATTAATTCGGAAGGTTTTAAAGAAGGAGATTTAGTGCTGTTATACAACCCACAACGAAAGAAAGGTTTGTCCCCAAAACTGCAATGTAACTGGGAAGGCCCATATAAGGAAATAAAGCGGATAAATGATGTTGTCTACCGCATACAAACTATTGGAAGACCACGAAACAAAATTAAGGTGGTTCACCTGGAGAGGCTAGCAACGTTTGGATCGGGAAATGTGTCTGATCGGGACGATCAGACTTAAGCTGGAATTATTGGTGATGTTTGTCGTAACGCTGTAGTCGTATCCCTAACGCAACCCTATGCGATACATTTTTATCGATTATTGGTGCGGTAACCGTAAACAGCTGATTGACTGCAAAAACTTGTAAGCAATAAGCAAAAAGGTAATCAGCTCTTTATCGTTACCGCGGAAAACCAAAAACCAATTGGTTGGCTACGATCCGGTTACGACCTTAGCGTTACGATATGGCAGCAATAATCGATTGCATTAAGTCCCATAAGGTTGGTCGAATCAGCTGATTGGATACGACTACAGCGTTTCGACAAACATCACCAATAATTTCAGCTTTAGGTGGAGGGCAGTGTGGCGAATGTTCTCAAGAAACGCTCATCTCCCAACTCTAGCGTATTTCGATCACTAGCGTCACTACCACAACTACAGCTGTTTAGGTACATGACGCGAGAGCGAGAGTGTGCGAATGTGACACAAAGAGGAGATGACGATAGATAAACGTTCGAGAACACTGTTGCACGAATAACCGAGAAATGTGTAGACATTTCTAGGTTATCAAGTTGCTGTCTCACTTCCGCTTGAGCAAGCGAACTAAGCGGACGGCTTTTTCTGAGCAAATTTCTTTTGTTCATATTATAATTTAAAGTTTTTACTTAAAACTAATAAAAGTGTTTAATCAACATTTTAAACAAGTTCTACGATTAAAATTCTGTGAAAGTACTATCTTTTTCTCCAGCTAGCTTCAGAAGGGCCAACGTGGAATTAGCTAATTTTTTGTTTTTTCTATTGGTATCTGTCAAGATTTTCGTTTTTTAACTGCTCATTGCACATACCGGAAGTGGTCCAACTTTGGGCTTCATGTAATTACACATTGTAATCGTCAAACAACTGTATTATCTACAACTCACTTAAGCTTTCGGCAGAATCAGTCCGCCAATACGTCAGCTGCGTCACGTACGTCAATTTTAGAGCAATTTCTACTTTGCCGTATCCGTCTTATCTGGCGTTACGCATACAAACATCCGCAGTCTACTTTGCTGTCAGTTATTTCGACGTACGTGACGTACGTCACGGATTGATTCTGCTGAACGCTTTAATACTGCCTACAAAGGCTTTCGTTTTGTCAACTTTTCAACTCGCACCATCAACGCACCTAAATTGGACAATTCCAGCCATAATCATGGCTCAATAACTACTGGTTGTATTGACAGCTGTGGCTAACGGTTCTTTCATGCTTTGTTGATTTTTTATCACTCAAACTATCACCCTTTTTGTTTTCTTGTTTACATTCTTTGCAAAGTTCGTGGAAAAGCTACGGAATTCGTTTGCGTGTTTTAATGAGTTTTAGTTAATTTGTTTAGAAAAAAAATAGTTGTGAAAAGAAATTTAGTGAGTGCTTTGTGATAATCTCTTTAGAAAATGTGGAAAAACAAGTAAAAAGCCAGGAAAAATAAGTATATCGTTTGCTCACGTGTTTTTATGCGTTTGTTGTTTTGCCACTGCTTTTGACACAAAAGTTCGGGCCAAAACGGTAATTTCGTATTCTGTTTTGGGCTGCGATTACCATTCAATTATTTTGCCATGGCCATAATCTATGAGAACCAGCAGATATTCAGCGTTTCTCAGACATCATCAAACTTTTGACATCACAGATGCATACATAATTGGCAACCTCAAATAATATGAACCCATCTTTTTACTGACATTCTTGCTATAAATCTAGCGCTGAGCAAATAAGTCGATTAAAGCGCATAACTAAAGCAAACAACTATCAACTATTGTAATTTACTAAGTTTTTGATTACCCTGGCCGTATGAGTGGACTGCTCCGGCCATCACCAATCGACATCCAAAAAAAAAAAAAAAAGTTGCTGTTGTTGTAGTTGTGGCGAGGTGTAGCCCTGCCTAAAGGGTCGAATACATAAAGCTTTGTTAACCTCGCCTGACATTTGCTACCTCAAAACTTTGCGTCCAACTTCAGAGGTATGCTACAATAAACGCTGCGACGCTTTTCTTTTATACATTTGTTTTCGTTATTTATTTCTTTGTATTCAGAGTTTTTTGGTTATTATATTAATTTAATAGAGAAAAAATTAATTAACTATTATTTCCTTCAACTTTTTATTCTTCAATTAAAGCAAAGTCATCAACATGTGATTGTCAAAGCGAGCAAAGCAAGCAAAATTTGAGAGTTTGCCAAATTTTAACCTTGCTTCAACTTTGAGGTCGCAATTTGCCATGCTTCGTTTAAATACGTATACTGAACTTTTCTGTCAAAATCAAAGTTTGAGGTAAAGTCAAAATAAAGCTTTATGTAACTGGCCCATAAATGTCAGACAGGGTCACCCCGAGTGTATTGCTCTTGGCCGGGTCGATATAAGAAAACGGCCCGGGTCGTTTCGGCACGATGGGTACAGCACAAGTACTGGTACCATTGTGTATCAATATATTATTGATACACAATAACTGGTACCGTTCTCGTAGAACCGGCAATACAAGAAACTAGAGCTGGGGTGTATAAACCGCGCAAAGACAACGCAAATCAATCAGTTTATTCTGAAGTGTTGTACAGTGAAGTACTGAACAGTGAATTAACCCGCGATATTGTACTACGTTTTTTAGTACTGAATAAAGCGTACTAAAATAATATAAAGCAGAATCGGAGTGTCTTATTTAGCGGAGAGTGATCGAACGCAGGGAAAATAGTCGCAGAATCATCGGATTTCGGGCTATAACTTCTGTAATTAAAGAGCTAGTAACGTGAAATTTTGTAAGTATTGCTGTTTTTATATGTGTAATATCGATGTTTAAAATCATTGAGATTGGATAAATATTTCATATAGCTCCCTTACAATCGATTGTTTTGATAAACGGATTTTGGGCTGTAACTCCTGTAATTATAAAGCTAGTAACGTGAAATTTTGTAAGTATTGCTGTTTTTATATGTGAAATATCTATGTTGAAAATCAGTTAGATGGGATAAATATTTCATATAGCTCCCATACAATCGATTGTTCCGATAAACGGATTTTGGGCTATAACTCCTGTAATTATAAAGCTAGTAACGTGAAATTTTGTAAGTGTTGCTGTTTTTATATGTGAAGTATCGATGTTGAAAATCATTGAGATGAGATAAATATTTCACATAGCCCCCATACAATCGATTGCTCCGATAAACGGATTTTGGGCTATAACTTCTGTAATTAAAGAGCTAGTAACGAGAAATTTTGTAGGTATTGATGTTTTTATATGTGAAATATCGATGTTGAAAATCATTGAGATGAGATAAATATTTCACATAGCTCCCATACAATCGATTGTTCCGATAAACGGATTGCGGGCTATAACTCCTGTAATTATAAAGCTAGGACCGTGAAATTTTGTAAGTATTGCTATTTTTATATGTGAAATAGCGTTGTTGAAAGTCATTGAGATGAGATAAATATTTCACATAGCCCCCATACAATCGACTGTTCCGATAAACGGATTTTGGGCTATAACTTAATTACGTAATTAGATAGGTAGGAACATGAAATTTCGTAACTATTGCTATTTTAGAATGTGGAATGTCGATGTTAAAAATCAATGAGATTGGAGAAGTAATACACATCGCCCTCATATAATCGATAATTTCGGTATGAGCTAAAGTTAAATTCACACAGGCTGTACTGGGGATCGAACAGTGAAAATCGTGACGCTTATTCATGAAAGGTATATAGCCTTCGGCACAGCCGAGGACAGCTTTCCTTACTTATTTTTTATAATTTTATTTGAATTTAACTTATTTTGTTGAATTGTTGTATTTTACTTTACCCTCGTGAAGGTTCGACACCTTGCCGCGCTACGAGGGCTTAAGTCCAGCCACAGGGGCTTTGGCGTTGAACCCACATTCCACAATTCCTCCTTGATCAGCAGTAATTCCATCTTAACTTTCCATGGTTCTTATGCTGTCTTTGAAGGTGCGTTTTAAGTTGAGGTGGCCTTTTTTGGTGCCCTTTAAGGCCACTGTACCATGAAAATTGGTGTGTACAATTAAAGCCCAAAACAAATATGCAGTAACCTTGCGCAGTGAACATTTACACACACTAATTTGTACTAGAGCAGACACATGTATCCCTGAATGGTGTGCAGCAGCTGCACGACGTGTTCAAATCAAATTTCTACGCACCTCGCCAGTGTGGGGTGTCGAAACACACATTTGCATTTTTAAATTATAAAATTTATAAAAAATGTAATTTTTATTTTAAATGAAGTGCTTGAAACATATATTATCTATTTTATGTGTATTATAAGTGAGTTTGAAAAATGAGGATCAAGTGTCACTGCATAGAACTGCAGGTAAATTTCCCTGCTCGTGTTAGACAGGGTCACTGTGTGTTCACAGTTAGTTCAATCAGCAGTAAAACCAGCATCGCTGCAGCCCAAATCGCTGCACATGTATTTTGGGCATAAACCGTTTAGGACCATTGTTCACTATTCTGATTGGCATGCCAATTTTGATGCCCTTTAAGATCTTCTCGTTTAGCGTATGATTTATCGCAGCCTTCGTGCGTACAATGATATTGTTTAAGGCCACGTTCATGACATCTTTGGTGTCTTCTAAGATATTCAATACATGTGAATGATTTATCGCAGCCTTCGTGTGTACAATGAAAGCGTAAAGGGCCTTGCTTGCTATTCTGGTTAGCATGCATATTTTTGTGCTTTATAAGAGATTCTGGTGTAGCGTAAGATTTATCGCAGCCTTCGTGAGTACAGTGATAGCGTTCACTACGAGTATGCCTTTTTTCGTGCCCTTTAAGTCCACTGGGCCATAAAAATGATTTATCGCAGCCTTTGTGTGTACAATAATAACGTTTACGTTCACTTTCAGGGGTTTCATGGATAATTCGATGTGCTCTAATCGATTCTGACCACAAAAATGATTTATTGCAACCTTCGTACGTACAATGATATCGTTTAGGGCCACGTTCATGAAATTTTTGGTGCGTTCTCAGATATTCAATACATGTGAATGATTTATCGCAGCCTTCGTGTGTACAATGAAAGCGTATAGGACCATGCTCATTATTCTGGTTAGCATGCAATTTTTTGTGCCTTATAAGAGATTCTGGTGCAGCGTAAGATT
The DNA here is from genome assembly GCA_964058755.1 of Campiglossa producta. Taxonomy (NCBI): domain Eukaryota; kingdom Metazoa; phylum Arthropoda; class Insecta; order Diptera; family Tephritidae; genus Campiglossa; species Campiglossa producta. The sequence continues at coordinate 7,124,066 of CAXKVI010000001.1, read as the reverse complement.
TATCGCAGCCGTCGTACGTACAATGATAAGGTTTCAAGCCTGCATGTTTCTGAATATGGATATTAAAAATTTTTTCATTTTTGAAACATTTTTGGCATTTATCGCAGGAATACGGAAATGTTTTTTTCTTTCGAGAGGTTGTTGACGCCGTATAGGTAGCCTAAAAACAAATAGGAAAAGTATGTATCAAGGCGAATTCATGAACGTATTTAGGGGCATGATCAAATTATTAAGATCTCGCATTTAAAAAAATCTGTGACGTCACGGTTTTATAAACATGACTGAAGAGAAACATATTTAACTGTCAATCACACTTTGACCGTGTGCCAATTGGTTGAAAATCGTAAATTTTGAGAGAGCGATGGAAATTTCTGACAGTTATCGTGGGAAAATGAACGTCAGAATTTACTCTAGCCCAACGTCAGAATTTAATCTAGCCCAGCCAAATTTTGACAACCAATAACGTGAGCACAGAGATGCATGTGCTGTTAACATTCATATTATTCACATAAATTTATGTTAACACACGTTATTATACACTAAAATTTAAGAGAATGCCAAAAAAAGCAATATATAGACTGAAAACCATCTAAATTGAAAATTTATTCACAGAAAATTTGCTTTTGCCGTGCGTTTTCCATACGAAAAAATTTACCTTTTCGTTTGGCACAGGAAATTGAAAAAAAAAAATTGTACCTACACCATAGAAAATTTGTTCACCTCATTTTGCCCTGACGAAAAGAAATATCAATCAAATCAAATAGCAACTAGTTTAACCTAGCAAACAGTCGGAGTCATAAATGATTCATTGAGTCCTAAATAGGTGCGTTTACGCTCCTTATGAGCTCATTTATGAGTCCGAAATGAGTGTATTTCCTTTCCTACGATGGTCGTCCGATATAAGCTTAATTTCATATATTGAATGAGCCTGAATAAGTGTCATTTATGGCTCTTTTTGCCTCAGGAACGGCTCATATAGGGCTTAAATAGGAGCCAAATATTACTCCTTTATGGAGCATTTCGGATATATTTATGGCGCCTTTTCGGCTTTAAAAGCGGGACACTGGAATTGGGTAAGCATACAAGAACCTTTGGCATTAGATCAGGGACCGGCCGAATCGAAAGAGAGGGTGCATTAGGAAAAGAGCGATCATCGCACTAATAAAATTATGTTATCTGTTTTTTCTCACCCGGTCACTAGCAAGAACCGAGGCAACAGCATATTTTGCTGAGTCGTTGCTTGCAAGTGAGCGACTGAGCGTAAGAAACAACATATATCACGCGATTTAATTAAAAAGAAATCGAATTATGAACATAAAAGCATATAAAATATGATCAATATATGATTTCAAAAAGGATTCAATAGTATATCAAAAAACTGAACAAATTGTATTCAAAAATCAAATTCAATCATAAAATAATTTGGTAATGTATAAAGTAATGTATATCGCCTATAAAAATTTTTATGTATAATGGAATTCATGCATTACTTTTTATACAGCAATGTCATAGGAAAAGTAATGTTTTTGAAAAATAAAACCTTACGAAATACATTACATGGGAAGATTTTTCAAATATTTGTGCATGCGTTACTTTGCTCATGCTTCTTTTCATGGATGAAAAAGGTAATGCATTACCTACTTTCCCACTGGGAAATGCTGGCTGGGAATTGAAAATTTATTCGGAACCAGAGTATAATGTCAAACAGAAAAAATATTTTAGCCCGCTTGAAAACAATTTTTTCAGTTTACAAACTTTTAGGAAAAAATTTTTGATTAAAGGGTAATTTACACGGGTCGATTTTTATCGAACCACTTGTGTTCAGCCCTCAAATACAAGGTGAAGATCGATCGAATTGCTGTTTACACGGTCGATTAAAAAAAAAGGTTAGAAAAATCGACCCGTGTAAATCATCCTTTACTTTACTTTCTTAAGCCAAAGTGTGTTTATATTCGGGTGAAATCGGGTAGCTCATTTAATACACGTGCCGGAAGGCAAAAATCGGTTGCCCTAGAAAACCATCATGGACAACAAGGTTATTTCGCTTAGTAGGTTGTTTTTTAAAACGCTCCTCGCAAAAACACTCCCCGAAGGTTTTGGAGAGTGATGCCGAAATAGACAGTCCTTGACCGGATTCGAGCCCGGTACGCTTCCCTACTTCCTTGCGTTACTACCAGACCGTCGTGGCAGCGATTTGGTATGACCGGTGGAACCTTCTAGGTCATATCATCCTTCCATTCGTAAGGAAGGAGTAGATGGGTAATGAGAGGCATCATATCCGTAGATAAACCATCGAGTTAGCACGACCGGGTGTAAAAGTAGGTCGCCTCCCAGTTGGTGCACCCTGGGTAACGCTAAATGACCTACATAGCCTGCACGGCTAGTTTAGTTTCTTGTATTGCCGGATCTACGAGAACGGTACCAGTACTTGTGCTGTACCCATCGTGCCGAAACGACCCGGGCCGTTTTCTTATATCGACCCGGCCAAGAGCAATACACTCGAGGTGACCCTGTCTGACATTTAGGCAGGGCTACACCTCGTTACAACAACAACAACAACAACAACGACGGTTTTCCATGCCTCAACACCACGCATTTCTGTAGCGCGTCATCTTCCTCGGGAGACAAGGGTTACTCTGGCCCAATAACGCTCTGGATATTGTAGCAAATTAAACTCATACATATCCAGGCTGAACTCTGATGTGCCGAATGAATGTTCGGCATGCGGCTCGTCCTCCCCGTAATACCAACCACCTATTCACTTGCTTTACGGAGCCCGCTATTCTAACACCCATCTCCCTTTGTTCCGACGCTATTAAAACTGCTAGTTTTTTGGACTACCACTAGAAGATATTGATGACGTAAGGAAAAATACGCGTTGGGCAGGACTACACCTCGTTACAACAACAACAACTGGTATGCATACCTCGGGCATATTCTAAACCCCTTAGCTGTTGGGCTCCCTTTCCGAATGGGTCTAGCCTTATATAATTTACGTTTCTGTAGTTTTGGTTAAATTTGAATTAATAAAATAAAGATTTAAAAAAAAAATTATAATTTTAACAGTTTTTTAGTGGCGAAATTGGGGTGTAGTAATGGAAGTGTATGTTTATGGTTAGGTATCGGCCATTAGCATTAGATCACGTTTTCTTTCTAGGTATGCTGCAGCATGGGGAAATTCTACAGCTTCCGATTTTCGTTAGTCGATCAACGGTTGTGACATTAATGAAATTTAAACTTAAACAACTTTTACCTTTCTCCTTATCCCATGTTCCGATTCACCACTAACGTCCTTCTGAGAATCTTTGTGCACATTTGTCGTTGCCGCGGTATGGTCAGAACTCAATTCCTCTTCACTTTCATTAGAAATGGGTTCATTCCTTACACTCACAATGGCATCTAGATCACCCAAAGACATTTGTATCTTTTAAGAAATAAAATAATTTAGGAATTAATAGTTAAAATGACTATTTATGTAATTACATCTTACATTTGGCGACGACTTGGCATTTTGGGAATTCTCAGAACTCAATTCTTCAACTTCATTGCAGATAGGTTTATACTTTACACTCTCAACGGTCTCTAAATCATCCAAAGGCATTTGTACCTTTTGAGGAATAGAATACTTTAGAAAATAATACTAACTAATTACGTGGATTATTTTTGAACATCTTACAAAACTCCCAGTGTTACTTCTCCTACGTTTATTGGCTGAATTACTTCGATGTTTAGAGTCAATGTTCCCATTTGAAAAAGTTGTATCCAATGTACATTCAGAGGCTGCTTCATTTTTGGCACTTACATCTCTGTTTGATGCCAATGCTTGTTCATGTAGCTTGTATTCTTCTTTAACAACCGAGTCAATTGGTAGCGAGAGATCATTCGTTCCTTTAGACGCAGCTGATTCCGTATTAAACTGAGATACCTGGTTTTCTAATGAGTTTTGAAATATCTGCGGAGAGTTGTTCACAACTTCTGGTAAGATCTTAGTCACTCTGTTTGAGTCCAATGCTTGTTCATGTAACTGAAATTCTTCTTCAACAACGGATTCACTTGAAAGTAAGAGGTCATTTACATCATGCACCTCGTATTCTTTTTTAATAACCGAATCACTTGAAAGTAAGATATCATTCGCTCCTTCAGATTCAATTAGTTCTTCATTATACGTTTGAGTTTTTTCAAACCGGCGGATAGACTGCAAACACATATCCCGGAACTCATAGAATTCGTTGACCCTTTCAAAGCATCCCAAACAAAGGTATTTCGAGCCCCAATTAGTGGTGGTAAATATACTTGATATGCATGCTGACAGTTTATCCACGAGTCCAGGCATTTCGAACATATTAACACGAGCTGACGCTTCTGTGGCCGTTGCAATATTTAGCTCCTTGAAACACGCCCGACACATACTATCAGGATCCAACACAGACACTACCTCAGTAGGAAGATCCATAGTGATGAGTAGCTCTTCAAGCTTTCTTATTTAAACAGGAATATTTTAATTTTTAAATGAATTTAATATTTACAAATGAACTACATGTTCGCACAGTAATCAAATTTACACCACACCCTGGCGGACAGTGTTATGACATTCAGTCAGCTTTGTAATGTTGCCTTTGAAAACGTGATGTAAATATAAAGCAGCTGATATTTACATCATATTTGGGGTGTAAAAGTAGGTCGCCTCCCAGTTGGTGCACCCTGGGTAACGCTAAATGACCTACATTGTCTGCACGGCTAGTTTAGTTTCTTGTATTGCCGGATCTACGAGAACGGTACCAGTACTTGTGCTGTACCCATCGTGCCGAAACGACCCGGGCCGTTTTCTTATATCGACCCGGCCAAGAGCAATACACTCGAGGTGACCCTGTCTGACATTTAGGCAGGGCTACACCTCGTTACAACAACAACATCACGATTTTCTATCATGTTTTCATAGGCAACATTACAAAGCTGACTGAATGTCATCGCACTGTCTAGCATTGTGTATCAGTACAAGTGTGGCATCTTCTGCATAGACGTCAAATTTTCAAAGTGAGTTTAACACCTGATGATCAGAGTTGCTTTTTTGGAAAATAGTATCATTTAGCGCCGAGTTGCATTCGATTGCGTAAAAAAATTAGTAGTAAATCAAGGGGTAATAGTTCTCTAAATTTATAAAATAAGGTGAAAAATAATAGTTTAAAACTTCTTAAGTCTGGTTTTCATTAGGTAAAATTTTGAAAATTTCTATCGACTTTATCGAAGTAAGCGGTAATTGTCTACTTTAGCTGTCAACTGCCAATAAATTAGCTAAAATTATGGAAGGGGACTCGAAAGACGGGGTTTGGCCTCAGGATCACGAATCCGGTAGTGAGCAGTGAAAAGTTATGGTCGAAAAACCGAAAATTGACCCGGGTTCGATACCAAAATTGGGGCGGAATCCATGGTATTTATGTGCAGAACATAATGAGCTGGCAGCCTTCGGCCGCGCTTATAAAAAATAACCTGGGCTATGCCATCCCAAGTCCGGGGTGTTGCTTGAACCGTGCCACCATACGCACTTTTTTGGACGTTTTTAGGCGCAGTCTATGGTAAATACAACAACCACATGAAATCTTGAAACTTGGATGCAAATATCTCCTCAGAGAAGCAAAATATTAAAAAAGCGCTTCCGGATTCGTGATCCTGAGTCCAAACTCCGCCTTTCGAGCCCCCTTCCCATAATTTTAGCTAATTTATTAGCAGTTGACAGCTAAAGTAGACAATTGCCAAATAAGCAACCGAATCTCGATAAAGTCTATGAAATTTGACACCTTTTGACCTAATGAAAGCCAGCCTTTAGAGTTTTAATTTATAAAGTTTATTTTATATTTTGAACTTGTAGCACTCTTTTCAGAATTTGTTTGCTACTTCTTAGAATTTGTAAAGATTTAAAAACGTACTGAAAAAGGCAACAAAAAAGGATTACTGCGAACAACATTTCACGACAGGCCAATTGCATTATGCTGGCGAAATTCCACGGCTTTAATGTTGGTAGGTACTTGGTTTATAAATTAAAAACAATCTATCTAAAAAAATTGTGTTCTCATTTTCTGGTTTCTTTTTTCGAACATTAAAATATTTCCTGTAAAATAAATAAAAATTTAATCGCTTTAAGTTTTGTATTTTTCGCAAAATATAATGAAAGTGTAAGCTGAAAGATTCGCTTAAAAATGTCCTTACAAATTGGAATGAAAAAGTTGTGCAACACAGCAACACTTTTTTGCAAACAAGAACTCTGTTTCATTGTTTTACGGTTCTGCACAAAACCCTGGTTTGCAGAAACCACAATAGCAACCCAGATTTTTGGCATGGATGCGTGTTTTGATTGACGTTGAAGTGTGTTTTGACATTTCTGTCAAAGCTACATTTCACACTTTATGTTATACACAATGCTGTCTAGCAGGGCAGTTGTGATTGACAACAAAAATATTCAACTGAATGGCGATAGGGATGCGATATTCAGTATATCGATATCTGTATCCGATATGATGGATATTTGTTGTGTTCTAATCATGTTCTAAAGTCTGGTTTTCATTACGTCAAATTTTGACAAATTCTATCGACTTTATCGAAATAGGCAACCATATCTCGATAAAGTCGATGAAATTTTACACTATTTGACCTAATGGAAACCACTCTTAAGTAAAATCCGATGTATGCCTCATTTATGATTTGTCGGTGAGTTATTTATGTCCGTGTACCCTTGGTGTACGCTCACACCGAATTTTTTTCCACACATCATCGGAGAAATTCTAGCACGTTCTACGGTTGCAGTGTGAGCGTAGCCCATTTTAACGAACGGGCAAGGTTTGTTTACATTCGGGTGAAATCGGATGAAATTCGTGAGCTCATTTAAAACACAACAAAAAAGTTTTAGGGGCCTATTATGAATTCCGTCCGAGCTCGTTACTCGATAGAAATCACAAAACATATCGGAATTGAGTAGAAAATTTCGATAAATGTCGTGATTTCTATCGACTTTCCCGTACCGACGGGATTGATAATAGGCACCTTAATTTATTTTACTCTACCCACCCGACCAAGAATCCCATTTAAACGAACATCGGAGATTTATGATAGTTTCTCGTAGCTTTAGGGCCGCTTGCATAAAAGCTGATAACGACTAACCGGAGTTTAATTGACGTATTTTGTATGGTTAGCTGTCAAGTTAATCACCGATTAGGCTTAATCGGCTTTTATGCAAGTGGCCCTTAAAGTTCGTTAGATACATGAGTATCGGTTTGAAAACGGATGTTGCAAAGTTGAAGAGAATTGCAATAGTTTCTCGTAACTTCATGAAGTTCAAAGCTCATAAGATATAAAGGGTCGAATACATAAAGCTTTGTTAACCTCGCCTGACATTTGCTATCTCAAAACTTTGCGTTCAACTTCAGAGGTATGCTACAATGAACGCCCTAACGCTTCTCTTTTATACATTTGTTTTCGTTATTTATTTACTTGCATTCAGAGTGTTTATTTAATGGAGAAAAAATGAATTAATTATTATTTCCTCCAACTTTTTATTCATTAATTAAAGCAAAGTCATCAACATCTGATTGCCCCCCCCGTGATACTCTACATCTCTTCAATTGTTCATCTGAACCTACTCTTCTAACCCCTCTGGACAAACCCTGTTGAAACTGCACGTTTCCTTGGACTCCCCTTAGAAGAGCTTTATGAAGATCTTCGGAATTATCATACACTCTAGACAGGGCAATGCATTGTTAACAACAACAACGTCTGATTGCCAAAGCAAGCAAAATTTGAGAGTTTGCCAAATTTTAACCTTGCTTCAACTTTGAGGTCTCCAATTTGCCATGCTTCGTTTAAATACGTATACTGAACTTTTCTGTCAAAGTCAAAGTTTGAGGTAAAGTCAAAATAAAGCTTTATGTAACTGACCCATAAATGTCAGACAGGGTCACCCCGAGTGTATTGCTCTTGGCCGGGTCGATATAAGAAAACGGCCCGGGTCGTTTCGGCACGATGGGTACAGCACAAGTACTGGTACCGTTCTCGTAGAACCGGCAATACAAGAAACTAGAGCTGGGGTGTATAAACCGCGCAAAGACAACGCAAATCAATCAGTTTATTCTGAAGTGTTGTACAGTGAAGTACTGAACAGTGAATTAACCCGCGATATTGTACTACGTTTTTTAGTACTGAATAAAGCGTACTACTTATTAAGCAGAATCGGAGTGTCTTATTTAACGGAGAGTGATCGAACGCAGGGAAAATAGTCGAAGAATCATCGGATTTCGGGCTATAACTTCTGTAATTAAAGAGCTAGTAACGTGAAATTTTGTAAGTATTGCTGTTTTTATATGTGTAATATCGATGTTGAAAATCATTGAGATTGGATAAATATTTCATATAGCTCCCATACAATCGATTATTTTGATAAACGGATTTTGGGCTATAACTCCTGTAATTATAAAGCTAGTAACGTGAAATTTTGTAAGTGTTGCTGTTTTTATATGTGAAATATCGATGTTGAAAATCATTGAGATGAGATAAATATTTCACATAGCCCCCATACAATCGATTGCTCCGATAAACGGTTTTTGGGCTATAACTTCTGTAATTAAAGAAGATTTGTTTCTTGAAATCTCCAGCAAAGAACTGTCAGCAGAAGAGAGTCTTGTAAAAAGCTGTCAAAATCTCATTTTTGCTAGTTTCATCTCTCTTCTGCTAGTTTTTCGCCGAACAGGAGCCAGCAGAAATTCTCCAGCAGAACAGCTGTTCTGACAATTGACAAATGAAAATAAATTTTTTTCGCAGCACATTAAATTGCGAATTTTTCAGCATTTGGACAATTACTGCGTATATATCGGATTAAACCTTACAAAATATTAAGAAAATTGAATGCCTTATATACCTTCAGTATTTCCCATTCCTGTAACTGCGCCTGCAGGATTATATTGGTCTCCTAAACGAGCCACATTACGTTGGTCCAATGGACATTGGGCTTCGGCGTTTTGCTATTCAAATATACGGAATTATTGAAGATTTGGTATTTATTGTATGTACTTACTTCATTTGCTGGTAAATAACTCATAGTTTTCAAAATATTCGTAATAAATTTTTAATTTCATAAAAATATGCAATCAATTTTTATTTTGCCATATGTCACAATCAGCTGTTTGTTACTTGCTAGTTTTTGCTGGACGAAAAATCTCCAGCAGCAACTTGCAGCGAATTGGCGCTCTTTCTCTCAATTAAATGTCAAAAAGCTGCTGGATTCGCTGCTAATTTTTTCACAAAACACTTTTCTAGGAATAATTATTCATAATTAGCAGAAAAGAAACAAAGCTAGAGCTAGTAACGAGAAATTTTGTAGGTATTGATGTTTTTATATGTGAAATATCGATGTTGAAAATCATTGAGATGAGATAAATATTTCACATAGCTCCCATACAATCGATTGTTCCGATAAACGGATTTTGGGCTATAACTTAATTACGTAATTAGATAGGTAGGAACATGAAATTTCGTAACTATTGCTATTTTAGAATGTGGAATGTCGATGTTAAAAATCAATGAGATTGGAGAAGTAATACACATCGCCCTCATATAATCGATAATTTCGGTATGAGCTAAAGTTAAATTCACACAGGCTGTACTGGGGATCGAACAGTGAAAATCGTGACGCTTATTCATGAAAGGTATATAGCCTTCGGCACAGCCGAGGACAGCTTTCCTTACTTATTTTTTATAATTTTATTTGAATTTAACTTATTTTGTTGAATAGTTGTATTTTACTTTACCCTCGTGAAGGTTCGACACCTTGCCGCGCTACGAGGGCTTAAGTCCAGCCACAGGGGCTTTGGCGTTGAACCCACATTCCACAATTCCTCCTTGATCAGCAGTAATTCCATCTTAACTTTCCATGGTTCTTATGCTGTCTTTGAAGGTGCGTTTTAAGTTGAGGTGGCCTTTTTTGGTGCCCTTTAAGTCCACTGTACCATGAAAATTGGTGTGTACAATTAAAGCCCAAAACAAATATGCAGTAACCTTGCGCAGTGAACATTTACACACACTAATTTGTACTAGAGCAGACACATGTATCCCTGAATGGTGTGCAGAAGCTGCACGACGTGTTCAAATCAAATTTCTACGCACCTCGCCAGTCTTGGGTGTCGAAACACACATTTGCATTTTTAAATTATAAAATTTATAAAAAATGTAATTTTTATTTTAAATGAAGTGCTTGAAACATGAATTATCTATTTTATGTGTATTATAAGTGAGTTTGAAAAATGAGGATCAAGTGTCACTGCATAGAACTGCAGGTAAATTTCCCTGCTCGTGTTAGACAGGGTCACTGTGTGTTCACAGTTCACAGTTAGTTCGTGTGTTCACAGTTAGTTCAATCAGCAGTAAAACCAGCATCGCTGCAGCCCAAATCGCTGCACATGTATTTTGGGCATAAACCGTTTAGGACCATTGTTCACTATTATGGTTAGCATGCCAATTTTGATGCCCTTTAAGCTTTCGGCAGAATCAGTCCGTCACGTACTTGCCGGAAAAGGAAGAAACTGACAGCCGAGTAGGATGTGTGTATTTTGCATGTAAAACGCTAGATTGACAAAGTATCAGTCAACGGATCCGGCATCCTTTGCCAATTTTCTATTTTGACGGAACGGCAGCTGCGTGACAAATGTCAAAATCAATTTTACCGCCAATTTGACAACGCGTTTGTGAAAATTGTGAAAAAAACAAATTTAACCAAAGTAATTTTTTAATATTTTCCATGTTTTTAACCGAAATTTTGCATTTGTTATGTTTTTTTTAATAATTTTCGTTTTGCACTATTTATTTTGTTGACATATCTGTGTATTTCAACATGACGTAAGTCAATCGCTATGTGCCACCCCTGTGCGGCACGTACGTTTTGTAACGACGTACGTCACGTACATGACGTATTGACGGATTGATTCTGCCGAAAGCTTTAAGACCATCTAGTTTAGCGTATGATTTATTGCAGCCTTCGTGCGTACAATGATATCGTTTACGTTCAATTATCGGTGTTTCATGGATACCTTGATGATTTTTAAGATCCCGTGAGGAAGCGTATGATTTATCACAACCTTCGTGCGTACATTTAAAGCGTTTAAAACCATGTTCACTATTCGGGTTATGTCGCAGCTTTTGGTGCTTTGCAAGAGTTTCTGGTGCAGAGTATGATTTATCGCAGCCTTCGTGCGTACAAAGATATTGTTTAGGGCCACGTTCATGACATCTTTGGTGTCTTCTAAGATATTCAATACATGTGAATAATTTATCGCAGCCTTCGTGTGTACAATGATATTGTTTAGGGCCACGTTCATGACATCTTTGGTGTCTTCTAAGATATTCAATACATGTGAATGATTTATCGCAGCCTTCGTGTGTACAATGAAAGCGTAAAGGGCCTTGCTTGTTATTCTGGTTAGCATGCATATTTTTGTGCTTTATAAGAGATTCTGGTGTAGCGTAAGATTTATCGCAGCCTTCGTGAGTACAGTGATAGCGTTCACTACGAGTATGCCTTTTTTCGTGCCCTTTAAGTCCACTGGGCCATAAAAATGATTTATCGCAGCCTTTGTGTGTACAATAATAACGTTTACGTTCACTTTCAGGGGTTTCATGGATAATTCGATGTGCTCTAATCGATTCTGGCCACAAAAATGATTTATTGCAACCTTCGTACGTACATTTAAAGCGTTTAAAACTATGTTCACTATTTGGGTTATGTCGCAGCTTTCGGTGCTTTGAAAGAGTTTCTGGTGTAGAGTACGATTTATCGCAGCCTTCGTGCGTACAAAGATATTGTTTAGGGCCACGTTCATGACATCTTTGGTGTCTTCTAAGATATTCAATACATGTGAATGATTTATCGCAGCCTTCGTGTGTACAATGAAATCGTAAAGGACCATGCTCGTTATTCTGGTTAGCATGCAATTTTTTGTGTCTTATAAGATATTTTGGTGAAGCGTAAGATTTATCGCAGCCTTCGTACGTACAATGATATCGTTTACGGCCAGGTTCATGAAATTTTTGGTGCGTTCTCAGATATTCAATACACTTATATGATTTATCGCAGCCTTCGTGTGTACAATGAAAGCGTATAGGACCATGCTCATTATTCTGGTTAGCATGCAATTTTTTGTGCCTTATAAGAGATTCTGGTGCAGCGTAAGATTTATCGCAGCCGTCGTACGTACAATGATAAGGTTTCAAGCCTGCATGTTTCTGAATATGGATATTAAAAAATTTTTCATTTTTGAAACATTTTTGGCATTTATCGCAGGAATACGGAAATGTTTTTTTCTTTCGAGAGGTTGTTGACGCCGTATAGGTAGCCTAAAAACAAATAGTAAAAGTATGTATCAAGGCGAATTCATGAACGTATTTAGGAGCATGATCAAATTATTAAGATCTCGCATTTAAAAAAATCTGTGACGTCACGGTTTTATAAACATGACTGAAGAGAAACATATTTAACTGTCAATCACACTTTGGCCGTGTGCCAATTGGTTGAAAATCGTAAATTTTGAGAGAGCGATGGAAATTTCTGACAGTTATCGTGGGGAAAATGAACGTCAGAATTTACTCTAGCCCAACGTCAGAATTTAATCTAGCCCAGCCAAATTTTGACAACCAATAACGTGAGCACAGAGATGCATGTGCTGTTAACATTCATATTATTCACATAAATTTATGTTAACACACGTTATTATACACTAAAATTTAAGAGAATGCCAAAAAAAAGCAATATATAGACTGAAAACCATCTAAATTGAAAATTTATTCACAGAAAATTTGCTTTTGCCGTGCGTTTTCCATACGACAAAATTTACCTTTTCGTTTGGCACAGGAAATTAAAAAAAAAAAATTGTACCTACACCATAGAAAATTTGTTCACCTCATTTTGCCCTGACGAAAAGAAATATCAATCAAATCAAATAGCAACTAGTTTAACCTAGCAAACAGTCGGAGTCATAAATGATTCATTGAGTCCTAAATAGGTGCGTTTACGCTCCTTATGAGCTCATTTATGAGTCCGAAATGAGTGTATTTCCTTTCCTACGATGGTCGTCCGATATGAGCTTAATTTCATATATTGAATGAGCCTGAATAAGTGTCATTTATGGCTCTTTTTTAGCCTCAGGAACGGCTCATATAGGGCTTAAATAGGAGCCAAATATTACTCCTTTATGGAGCTTTTCGGATATTTTTATGGCGCCTTTTCGGCTTTAAAAGCGGGACACTGGAATTGGGTAAGCATACAAGAACCTTTGGCATTAGATCAGGGACCGGCCGAATCGAAAGAGAGGGTGCATTAGGAAAAGAGCGATCATCGCACTAATAAAATTATGTTATCTGTTTTTTCTCACCCGGTCACTAGCAAGAACCGAGGCAACAGCATATTTTGCTGAGTCGTTGCTTGCAAGTGAGCGACTGAGCGTAAGAAACAACATATATCACGCGATTTAATTAAAAAGAAATCGAATTATGATCATAAAAGCATATAAAATATGATCAATATATGATTTCAAAAAGGATTTAATAGTATATCAAAAAACTGAACAAATTGTATTCAAAAATCAAATTCAAACATAAAATAATTTGGTAATGTATAAAGTAATGTATATCGCCTATACAATTTTTTATGTATAATGGAATTCATGCATTACTTTTTATACAGCAATGTCATAGGAAAAGTAATGTTTTTGAAAAATAAAACCTTACGAAATACATTACATGGGAAGATTTTGCAAATATTTGTGCATGCGTTACTTTGCTCATGCTTCTTTTCATGGATGAAAAAGGTAATGCATTACCTACTTTCCCACTGGGAAATGCTGGCTGGGAATTGAAAATTTATTCGGAACCAGAGTATAATGTCAAACAGAAAAAATATTTTAGCCCGCTTGAAAACAATTTTTTCAGTTTACAAACTTTTAGGAAAAAATTTTTGATTAAAGGGTAATTTACACGGGTCGATTTTTATCGAACCACTTGTGTTCAGCCCTCAAATACAAGGTGAAGATCGATCGAATTGCTGTTTACACGGTCGATTAAAAAAAAAGGTTAGAAAAATCGACCAGTGTAAATCATCCTTTACTTTACTTTCTTAAGCCAAAGTGTGTTTATATTCGGGTGAAATCGGGTAGCTCATTTAATACACGTGCCGGAAGGCAAAAATCGGTTGCCCTAGAAAACCATCATGGACAACAAGGTTATTTCGCTTAGTAGGTTGTTATTTAAAACGCTCCTCGCAAAAACACTCCCCGAAGGTTTTGGAGAGTGATGCCGAAATAGACAGTCCTTGACCGGATTCGAGCCCGGTACGCTTCCCTACTTCCTTGCGTTACTACCAGACCGTCGTGGCAGCGATTTGGTATGACCGGTGGAACCTTCTAGGTCATATCATCCTTCCATTCGTAAGGAAAGAGTAGATGGGTAATGAGAGGCATCATATCCGTATATAAACCATCGAGTTAGCACGACCGGTTACGACGGTTTTCCATGCCTCAACACCACGCATTTCTGTAGCGCGTCATCTTCCTCGGGAGACAAGGGTTACTCTGGCCCAATAACGCTCTGGATATTGTAGCAAATTAAACTCATACATATCCAGGCTGAACCCTGATGTGCCGAATGAATGTTCGGCATGCGGCTCGTCCTCCCCGTAATACCAACCACCTATTCACTTGCTTTACGGAGCCCGCTATTCTAACACCCATCTCCCTTTGTTCCGACCCTATTAAAACTGCTAGTTTTTTGGACTACCACTAGAAGATATTGATGACAATTTAGGCTAAGGAAAAATACGCGTTGGGCAGGACTACACCTCCTTACAACAACAACAACTGGTATGCCTACCTCGGGCATATTCTAAACCCCTTACCTGTTGGGCTCCCTTTCCGAATGGGTCTAGCCTTATATAATTTACGTTTCTGTAGTTTTGGTTAAATTTGAATTAATAAAATAAAGATTTAAAAAATAAATTATAATTTTAACAGTTTTTTAGTGGCGAAATTGGGGTGTAGTAATGGAAGTGTATGTTTATGGTTAGGTATCGGCCATTAGCATTAGATCACGTTTTCTTTCTAGGTATGCTGCAGCGTGGGGAAATTCTACAGCTTCCGATTTTCGTTAGTCGATGAACGGTTGTGACATTAATGAAATTTAAACTTAAACAACTTTTACCTTTCTCCTTATCCCATGTTCCGATTCACCACTAACGTCCTTCTGAGAATCTAGGTGCACATTTGTCGTTGCCGCGGTATTTCGGGAATGGTCAGAACTCAATTCCTCTTCACTTTCATTAGAAATGGGTTCATTCCTTACACTCACAATGGCATCTAGATCATCCAAAGACATTTGTATCTTTTAAGAAATAAAATAATTTAGGAATTAATAGTTAAAATGACTATTTATGTAATTACATCTTACATTTGGCGACGACTTGGCATTTTGGGAATTCACAGAACTCAATTCTTCAACTTCATTGCAGATAGGTTTTTCCTTTACACTCTCAACGGTCTCTAAATCATCCAAAGGCATTTGTACCTTTTGAGGAATAGAATACTTTAGAAAATAATACTAACTAATTACGTGGATTATTTTTGAATATCATACAAAACTTCCAGTGTTACTTCTCCTACGTTTATTGGCTGAATTACTTCGATGTTTAGAGTCAATGTTCCCATTTGAAAAAGTTGTATCCAATGTACATTCAGAGACTGCTTCATTTTTGGCACTCACATCTCTGTTTGATGCCAGTGCTTGTTCATGTAGCTTGTATTCTTCTTTAACAACCGAGTCAATTGGTAGCGAGAGATCATTCGTTTCTTTAGACGCAGCTGATTCCGTATTAAACTGAGATACCTGGTTTTCTAATGAGTCTTGAAATACCTGCGGAGAGTTGTTCACAACTTCTGGTAGGATCGTAATCTCTCTGTTTGAGTCCAATGTTTCTTCATGTAGCTGAAATTCTTCTTTAACAACGGATTCACTTGAAAGTAAGAGGTCAATCATGCTTTCAGTTTCAATAGATTCCTTATTAAATTGAACTACATGATTTTCTAATGGCCTTTCAACTATCTCCGGCAGGTCATTTACATCATGCACCTCGTATTCTTTCTTAATAACTGATTCACTTGAAAGTAAGATATCATTCGTTCCTTCAGGTTCAATTGATTCTCCCATATACGTTAGAGTTTCTTCAAAACGACGTATAGACTGCAAACACATTTCTCGAAACTCATAGAACTCATTGACTCGCTCAAAGCATCCCAAACAAAGGTATTTCGAACCCCAATTAGTGGTGGTAAATATACTTGATATGCATGCTGACAGTTTATCCACGAGTCCAGGTATTTCGAACATATTAACACGAGCTGACGCTTCTGTGGCCGTTGCAATATTTAGCTCCTTGAAACACGCCCGACACATACTATCAGGATCCAACACAGACACTACCTCAGTAGGAAGATCCATAGTGATGAGTAGCTCTTCAAGCTTTCTTATTTAAACAGGAATAATTTAGTTTTTAAATGAATTTAATATTTACAAATGAGCTACAAGTTCGCACAGTAATCAAATTTACACCACAGTTGTGATTGACAACAAAAATATTCAGCTGAATGGCGATAGGGATACGCGATATAATATCGATATTCAGTATATCGATATCTGTATCCGATCATCATCATCATTTAATGGCGCTTAACCGCCTAAGCGATTTTGTCCGATATGATGGATATTTGTTGTTGTTGTTGTTGTTGTTGTTAACAACAAAACACTCCCCGAAGGTTTTGGGGAGTGATGCCGAAGTTGACAGTCCTTGGCCGGATATGACCCCGGTACGCTGCGGTGCTCCCTTGCGGTACTGCCCGACTGTCGTGGTAGCGATTTGGTATGACCAGTGGTACCTTCTAGGTCATGGCATCCCTCCATCCATGAGGAAGGAGAAGATGGGTAATGAGAGGTGAGAGGCATCATATCCGTAGATCAACCATCGAGTTAGCACGTCAATTACCTATGTGCATATTAGTCGCCTCTTACGACCGGTATGCCTACCTCGGGCATATTCTAAACCCCTAACCCGCAGGGTAAGATATTTGTTGTGTTCTAATCGTGTTCTAATTAAAATCCGATGTATGCGTCATTTATGATTTGTCGGTGAGTTATTTTTGACCCTGTACCCTTGGTGTACGCTCACACCGAATTTTTTACCAGACATCATCGGAGAAATTCACGTTCTACGGTTGCAGTGTGAGCGTAGCCTATTTTAGCGAACGGGCAAGGTTTGTTTACATTCGGGTGAAATCGGATGAAATTCGTGAGCTCAGTTAAAACACATGTTTTTTTTGTTTTAATTTATTTTACTGTATATATTTTTCATAATTTTATTTGAATTGAACTTATTTTGCTTATTTTTATTATTATTATTACTAATACTTAGGTACTGGTATCAATATCAGCACTAATTGAATCTAATGTAATGGTGATTTCGTTTCATCAAAAAAATGCGCATTTTTTTTACACTCTTCAATTTTCCGTTTTCGCTTGCAAATTGAAGGAAAACGTCAAACAGAATATGTTTTCGTTTCCTAAAAAACTCACACGTTTTACCCTCTGAAGCTTTGACAGGGTAGCTTGTTGCACTGAAAATCAGCTGATGAAATATTTATTTGACAGATAAATTTGGTGAAATAAAGTGGATTTTGCAATAACAATTAAATATGGGCGAAAAGCGAAGCCTAATTATTCAAGCACATAACGTAGCAAACGGGGCAGTGTTTTTTGTTCGTTTTATCGATAGCAGGTTCATGTAGAACGAGTACACTTTTAACACACTTTTATAGTGTTCTGTGCAAGAGTGTAAACATACTTGCACGTTACATTTTTTTTTTTGATGCAACGAAATCTGCATAAGTTTTCTGGCTGGGTCCATGGTTCATGGTCATTGAACCATGGGTGTATTTAAGATGTCGTTTAAGTTGCCTGTGTTGAAAAGCGTGTTCTTTAAGCTGCAGTGCTTTGCACATTGATTGAGAATGTGATCCAAGGTTTGGTAAGTGTTTCAGCGTGTACACATTGGTTGATTTTCTCTTTTAAGGATATATTGGTGGGTTTTTGTAGTATGTTCAAGTCAGAGACGTGAGAAAATTCTAGTTTTAAAGCCATGAATATTTGTTGGATATTGTGGAGCGGTTCCATCTTGGTTGACTGTGGAGTAATGATCATGTCTGTGGTTTGCTCGTGATAAGCCTAGCTCGTCCATTATAATGCATCTTATGTGTCGTTTTACATTTACCCTTTCGATTTTTAGGGTGCATTGCAAGCAAATTATACATAGAAGTTTCTTATTTTTTGCTATTAAGTCTCTTATTTGATTAACTGTTTCCCAATTGTTGCAGGTTGGATTTTTGACTGCTTGATGCACCGGAAGACTGTCGGAGCATATCACGTATTTAGTATTTTTGTGAAGAGCGAAGAGTGCGGCTTCATGTATTGCTACTGCTTCAGCCGAAAAGATTGAAGAGAAGTAGAGCATGGATTTTATGCCGATACAGTTGCTGTTGTTGTTAACAATGCATTGCCCTGTCTATAATGTATGATCATTTCGAAGATCTTCATCAAGCTCTTCTAAGGGGAGTCCAAGGAAACGTGCATTTTCAACGGGGTTTGTCCAGAGGGGTTAGAATAGTAGGTTCACATGAACAATTGAAGAGATGTAGAGTATCATGGGGGGTCCTACCACATGCAGGGCATGTGTTTGAGATTGTATCATTCAGTCTGGATAAGTAGGAGTTTAACCTCACACTGTATCCAGACCTAAGCTGTGCCAAGGTGAGTCTTGTCTCCCTTGGTAAAGTGCGTTCTTCTTCAGCAATATCCCGTGGAGGACTGTTCAGAACGGGATTCACAGGTAGAGATATGACAAAAGTGTCTACCGACTCGGTGTGGATGTCGGTTAGAGCCCGCTTATGATTCTGCAGATCAAACGGCAAGGTAATATGATGCCGGATCTCGTCATAATACTTACGGAGATGTTTCCTTATGTCTCTCGGGGCGGATCTGTGGCCGAAAGATGACGGTTTGGATGTGCTGGCTTGTGGCAGTTCAGTAGGAATTGCCTGCTCAGCATTTCCGCGTGCTCTTTTACATTGAGCAGTTTTGCCTCCTGATGGAGGCGAAACTCGGAAGACATGAGGAGGCATCCCGTAGCAGTTCTGATGGCAGTATTTTGGCAGACTTGTATCTTCGTCCAGTTGGTGTTATGCACATTAGGCGACTATATGGGTGCGGCATAGTCAAAGACTGGTCGGCCAATGGCCTTATATGTAGTTTCTTTGTCTTTTCCTCAAGTACTGCTGGCAAGTGACTTGAGGATCTTGTTGCGACCACGTACCTTTGAGACCATTGCAGACATATGACCAGCAGATGAGAATGTATTATCTAGTGTCACCCTTAATAACTTTGGGTGGCTGACAGTTGGTAGCTTAGTGCCATCAACGAAAATGCCTAATTCATTTCTCACCTGGTGCGTCCATGTCGTGAAAAGCGTCGCCGTGGATTTAGTCGGAGATATCGTCAGTTCTCGCTCATTGAAAAACCTGGAAAGGTCGCCGGGGTAACCGTTGATTTTCGCACATTTGTCGATACAGTCGCCAGTATCGGTTGTTATGCTGAAAGCCACACTGTTTTGCGTTTTTGACCGGTGTATGTTATTTTCCAGCCGTTATTTTTGTAGGCGTTAGCCTTTTCCAGGAAGAGTTGTTGAAATACTGGGGTCGGGGTGGTATCTTTTTTGTAGGTGTGCAGTGATTAATCACATGCTTGGTTACTAGAGTCCATAGTGGGTTAAATGATCGAAGTATGTAGGGTTTTTGTTCCAAATTGTATTCGCTGCATAGTTTGAAGAAGTGATGGGGTGACGTAATCGGACAAGTACTAAATTAGATTTACTCTCGGTAGATCTCTTTTTAGCTTTAACAGATGACTTTCCCAGCTTTTATTTTTTTGTGAATGTGAGCCTCAGTAATCGTAGTTCATCTACATTCTGTATGGTTTGTTGGTTTAATTCGATTGTGTAGTTGTTGTAGTCGCATATATGTTTTTTGCAAATATGTCGCCGGTTCCAAAGTATACAAAAGTATTTCAAAATTTAAATTGTTTTTGAAACGGCATTCAAAATTAAATTTTTACAATGGAGTCTATGAAAAAATAAAAGTTTGAAATGCTGTTTTCCCAAAAATTGTAAAAAGTAAATACATCTGTATACTTTGGAGCCGACGATATAGTTTTTTGCTTTTTTCGTAGGAGATTTTAGCACCTGACTTTAAACTCCATAATTAATTTGTTTAGATCTTTTATTTTACTTTACCCTCCTGAAGGGTCGACACCTAGACGCGGCACGAGGGCTTAAAGGTGATGGCCCAATGCAAGTTTGCTTTGCCTCGAGAAATTTCAAAATTCGTTTGAACTCTACTGAAATGTATGAAAGTTGGCCCAGTGGCAGCCTTACTTTGCTTGCTTGAAACGCTTCAAAGCGTCGAATAGCTCAAATCTCTATTTGACAGCGCTTTACACGCTTCGATGTTTGTCTTGTTTATCTCATCCTGTATTTTTGATAACTTTTGTAGCTTCTATTGGGACATAGAAGATTTAAAAGGAAAGCAAGGTAAGCCTAGGTAAGCAAGGCAAGCAAAGCAAGCGTACATTGGGTCATCAGCTTAAGTCCAGCCACAGGGCTACGCTGCCCTTGTGATCTTCACAAAATGTATGTTCAAATTGACCTCATCTCTTGCCTCCAATGCCACAACTAAGAGATCATAAGAATCTGGAAGATGGCTCAATAGCATGGCAACAGTCCATGAACGGATCACCCATCATTGACAACTTCTCACCATAGCACATTTTATCATAATCGTATAGCTCAATTTTACAAATAGTCTTCATAAGAAAAACGCGGCTACTGAGAGATGGCTTTTCATAAAAATCCTTTAGGACGTTCCAATAATCATTGGTTGTAACTGCATTCTTGAAATGAACCAGTTGCTCGTCATTCACCTTTAGACCGATCATTGCACAAGCTTGTCCATCCTGATTGATCCAGTTTGCATCCGGCTGAACTGGCTTTGGCGTTGAAACCACGTTCAACAAATTATCCTGGATCAGTAGTAATTCCATCTTAACTTTCCAGGTTGAAGCTACCACAATAGTCGGCTTAAATCCCTATTAAAGGCTAACAACAAAGTATTGAAAAATAATCGGTTTAAAACCAAGCCAAAAAGGTGAACCTAAAATTATCTCAATATAGTAGTTAATTTCAATCAGGGTACGCAAATAAACTGTACAAAATACTTTTCATTTGCTCACGAGTAGCTTGTCATTTAAGTTTTGTACAGTTTATTACTTTTTGGAAACGTCTACCTTAAACAAGTGAGCTTGTAGATAGATGAAAGTCAAGCAGGAAAAGGCACAACTGACTACCTCCTAGGCCATCGCCATGTAAAAATAGCATTACAAAGTAATTCGCTTTTTAAATAGTGCTGGGTGCGATGTAGTCAACTTAAAATGCATTTGCGGTTTGCCAAGGTTGTTTATAATTTTACAAGTTGATTTTATTTAATTTGGTTGATCTTTGGGGATATTTCTACCGACTTGGTTCTTATGCTGACTTTGAAGGTGCCTTTTAAGTTGCGTTGGCCAAGCGTATGATTTATCACAACTTTCGTGCCTACAATTAAAACGTTTAGGACCACGTTCATGACATATTTGGTGTCTTAAGATATTCAATACACGTGAATGATTTAGCGCAGCCTTCGTGTGTACAATGAAAGCGTATAGAACCATGTTCACTATTTTGGTAAGCATGCCAATTTTGATGCACTTTAAGACCTTCTCGTGTAGCGTATGATTTATCGCAGCCCTCGTATGTACAATGATATCGTTTATGACCACGTTCATGACATAATTGGTGCTTTCTAAGATATTCAATACACGTGAATGATTTATCGCAGCCTTCGTGTGTACAATTAAAACGTTTAGGACCATGTTCACTATTTTGGTAAGCATGCCACTTTTGATGTCTTTTAAGACCAGTTCGTATAGCGTATGATTTATCGCAGCCTTCGTACGTACAATGATATCGTTTACGTTCACGTGTTTCATGGATAACTTGATGATTTTTGAGATTCGATGAGGAAGCGTATGATTTATCGCAACCTTCCTGCGTACAATAATAGCGTTTACGTTCACTAATAGAGGTTTCATGGATCATTCGATGTGTTCTAATTGATTCGGGCCACAAAAATGATTTATCGCAACCTTCGTACGTACATTTTAAGCGTTTAAAACCATGTTCACTATTCGGATTATGTCGCAGTTTTTGGTGCTTTGCAAGAGTTTCTGGTGCAGAGTATGATTTATCGCAGCCTTCGTGCGTACAATGATATCGTTTAAGGCCACGTTCATGACATTTTTGGTGTCTTCTAAGATATTCAATACAGGGGAATGATTTATCGCAGCCTTCGTGTGTACAATGAAAGCGTATAGGACCATGCTCGCTATTCTGGTTAGCATGCAAATTTTTGTGCCTTCTAAGACATTCTGGTGCAGCGTAAGATTTATCGCAGCCTTCGTACGTACAATGATAAGGTTTCAAGCCTGCATGTTTCTGAATATGGATATTAAAAAATTTTTCATTTTTAAAACATTTTTGACATTTATCGCAGGAATACCGAAATGTTTTTTTCTTTCGAGAGGTGGTTGATGCCGTATAGATAGCCTAAAAACAAATGGGGAAAGTATGTATCAAGGCGAATTCATGAATGTATTTAGGAGCAGGGGAGTCAAGGTAGCCCTGTGGGTTAGGGGTTTAGAATATGCCCGAGGTAGGCATACCGGTCGTAAGAGGCGACTAATATGCACATAGGTAATTGACGTGCTAACTCGATGATTGATCTACGGATATGATGCCTCTCACCTCTCATTACCCATCTTCTCCTTCCTCATGGATGGAGGGATGCCATGACCTAGAAGGTTCCACTGGTCATACCAAATCGCTACCACGACAGTCGGGCAGTACCGTAAGGGAGTATCGCAGCGTACCGGGGTCATATCCGGCCAAGGACTGTCAACTTCGGCATCACTCCCCAAAACCTTCGGGGAGTGTTTTGTTGTTAACAACAACAACAACAACAAATTGTATACATTGAACGCATGCAAATATTGCTTTGTAAATTTGGAATGTCGCCGTTGTTACTGCTAGTAGCTCCTTAAAATTTGTAGTGAGTGTGTATTTTACTAAATTATACTTGAATATGTAATAAGTCGTTTTCGAAAAATGTGTCAATTAGGGCCTTTATGAATTAAGGTAACAAATAAATGTGCGTGCGTTTGTATATTTGCCTATGTACAAACGTCAAATCGAAATGTCACGCAGAACAAAAACCGCAGTCCGTGCTTTTATATTAGGTTAGGCTGATAAACTGCATATGTCAGAGTGGCCCCACCGGGGCTCCCTCTCTTTCTGCCGCGAGAACAAGTAGTTCATGTTGCCCAGAATGCACGAACGAGGACGCAAGAGTCGGGATTGAGCAACGTTGCACAGTTGCTGCTAATGAATTCGCCTTGAGGGGAGTGTAATGAGGTGTGGTTGTATAGTTAGCCAAACGGCAGCAACTGTGCAACGTTGCTAAATCCCGACTCTTGCGTCCTCATTCGTGCATTCTGGGCAACATGAACTACTTGTTCTCGCGGCAGAAAGAGAGGGAGCCCCGGTGGGGCCACTCTGACATATGCAGTTTATCAGCCTAACCTAATATAAAAGCACGGACTGCGGTTTTTGTTCTGCGTGACATTTCGATTTGACGTTTGTACATAGGCAAATATACAAACGCACGCACATTTATTTGTTACCTTAATTCGTAAAGGCCCTAATTGACACATTTTTCGAAAACGACTTATTACATATTCAAGTATAATTTGGTAAAATACACACTCACTACAAATTTTAAGGAGTTACTAGCAGTAATAACGGCGACATTCCAAATTTACATTAGTCAGCAGACTTTTTGCTGGTAAATTCTGACTACATGTTGTAGAACTGTCAAGCGACCCTGTTAAGATTAGCAGAAATGAGATTTTGACAGATTTTTACAAGACTCTCTTCTGCTGACAGTTCTTTGCTGGAGATTTCAAGAAACAAAGCTATAATCAACAACTTTGTTTACGCTGGAGTCGTGATATTGAATTACATGGAAATATAAAAATTGTTGGTACTTTCTTGGACCTTATTTACAGGTTTATAAAAAAACCATTGAAAACTTTTTGTTTTTGTTGCCGTTCGTCAAGATTTTGCAATTTTAAATAACCAAATCAAAACAACCATTGCCGATTTTTAGAAAAAGAGACTTGAAGTTTGGAGTTCAATTTCTCAAAAACGCTTTATAGCATTTAGTCCAAGGTTTGGGAGAATTTTACTGGTCCAAGAAATTATTTAATTAATTACTTTTTAACGGGTTTTGTTAATTATTTTAGAATTTATAAAGGATTTTCTGCCACGAGAAGCTTCTCAGCAAAAAATTCATTTGTTTGCAAGTGCCGTTCGGAGTCGGCAAAAAACTGTAGGTCCTGCCAACTTGTAGGAAAAAACTCAAAAAGCAACGCACCACAAGTTGGAAAGAGAAGCTCGGCTAAAAATCTCGTTAGAGGTTATGATAACCTGTTGGTATATCGCCGCCATTAGTTAGTTGTTTGCCTTAGTTATAAAACAGTTTTGTTACAAAAATTCGCTAGAAAAAATTTCAACTGGTCTAATTTCTTTAGTCGACTTAGGCAGTTATTGCTTATGACCACAGATTTATCGGGGCGACGATATGTAACGGTAGTAACAGCTGACTAACACCAAACTAACAAATGTTTTCAGGTGGCGTGGTCGGACGCCTTCCTGGCAGGTCGAAGGTGTTGGGATGTGCATGCTTCCCTAGGCTAGTCCTAGAGAAAGCTTTGCACTTCTACGAAAACGAAAACATTAAGCAAAAGAAAATTTAAAGATTTAAAAGTGGAAAATGAAGGCGTGGGCCAAATAACAACGCAAAAGAATTAAAGAAATTTGTGAGCTACAAAGAAAAAGAACATAGTGTAATCTAAAGAAAAAGAACATAGCGGTACAAGGTACCGTACACCTCGCCGTTATACGGCGTGGCTGAGTATACCGGAAGTGTATGCTTGGCAACACAAAAAAATAATGAAAAGAATAAGACTTGAAAAGAAAAGAAGAACACAAAGATAGAAAAAGAATTAGTTATGGCGTGGGCCAAATAAACCCTGAATTTAAACAAGAATTTGTATTTCAAAAATATAACCGAGGCAAAAAAGAATATGTACTTAGAAAAATACATAACGGTATCAAAATACCGAACACCGCGTTTGTGAAAATAACGGAACAGTAGCGTTTGTAAAAAACACCCTTGGCAACACCAAACGATAAAAGAACACCATAGTGAAAAAAAAAACAAGAATACGGACAAATGAAGAAAGATAATGGAAAAACGGGAGAAAGAAAAAGAATAAATCAAAACATTAAAGAATTAGTGATGGCCATTGTGTATCAATACCAAGTGTAAACTCTTCTGCATAGACGTCAAAATTCCAAAATGAGTTTAACACCTGTTTGAGATTGTGGTTAATAACAAGTGTGATATCATAGACATAGTCGTGAAAACTTCAAAGTGAGTTTAGTCACCTGTTTTTAATTTCCTTTTTTGTCTCACTTCTTTCCATCTTCCCATCTCTTTCTACCATTAGGTAAAAGATAGGAGACCGCCATGTTGATGTGTGCAGGATGTTAAACAACGCCATTTCCTTTTCTGTTATTCTGTGCTGGCGACATTTTAATATGTGCAGGATGTAAACAAACCGACATTTTAATGTGTGTTGTCAAAAGAAGAGTTCACACTTGGTATTGATACACAATGGTGATGGCCAAGTCAAATTCAACAAGATAACTCATGACGTAACCACAAAGATAACTAAACATTAAACTTTGCGCTTGGCAATACCAAGCAGAAACTGAACAAAAAGAATATGATTTGGAAAAGAAAACTGAAAAGCATACAGAAAATGAACTCAGAATAAAGAACATTAAATTATATTTAAAGAATTAGTGATGGCGTTATAGCTCATATGAGCCGGGCCAAATAAATCTTCCATTTCAAGCAAATGGAAGTAACTTAAATAATCAAACAAACAAACAAACAAATGTTTTCATATTTTAGTGATTTTTTTTTTTTTTTTAACAAGTCTAGACAAAATTTGACCACTTTTGAATAAAATTTAAAAATAAAAACCAATATCTACATTTTTGTTTTTCATAAATCAAATCAAAAATCAATAAAAAATGTCTTTTTAAATATTGCTAAGTTATGGTTAAGAAAAGCCTCAAACTGTTTTTGCAAAAGGCTAGATTTTGCCCTAACCAGAACTTGTAATTTACCAATACTAAAAAGATTTAAAAAAAAGCCATGTGTAATAAATTTCTATAAATATAACTCATATTTCTACAAAATGATCGTTTCAATCTTTCGCTCAATAAGCCCCTCCCATTATTAGAGAAGTTATTTTCACTCCCTCGCTCATTGAAAAATTGTGAGTATGAAATAAAAAGCAAACAATTTTTGTATTTAAAAAAAAATTGCGCAATTAAAATTCTTTCTCAGATCCTATTAAGAGAGCCCCGTTTGAATTTTGCTTTGAACTCCCCTGCAAAAATCGAGAGTACTCTATTTCATATCTAAAGAGTACTCCAAATGTATTCCTTTTTCATATAAAAATTGTGCTCCAATTAATATTGTGATGTCCTAGGACTGGACCACCTACTCCAAACTTGGCTTTGTTTCTGCTACTCCAAAGAGTACTCCAATGTTGTTACTCCTTGGAGTATCTACTGTCACAGTTAAGAGTTTGCTTATTATTTCATACTCACAATTTTTGAGCGAGCTGTTATTAGCTTTGTTTCTTGAAATCTCCAGCAAAGAACTGTCAGCAGAAGAGAGTCTTGTAAAAAGCTGTCAAAATCTCATTTCTGCTAATTTTTCGTCGAACAGGGTTCAGCAGAAACTTGCAGACAAAACAGCGATTACGTTTCTGATTGGCTAACAATTTGAATTTGCATTTTTTGTTGTTGTTTTGCTATGTCACCGATCAGCTGTTCCTGCTTGCTGGTTTCTGCTGGACGAAAAATCTCCAGCAATAACTTGCAGCGAATTGGCGCTCTCTCTCTCAATTAAATGTCAAAAAGCTGCTGAATTCGCTGCTAATTTTTTCAAAGAACACTTTTTTAGGAATAATTATTCATAATTATTCATAATTAGCAGGAAAGAAACAAAGCTATTCTTTGGCGCCACCATCGGAAAGTTGTTCACCTCATTTGACGAAAAATGTTATCAATTGACACACAGCCAAAGTTTTCACTGTGGCCGTATACTTCTTCAGCGAATAGTGGCAGGTTAGCACTGATAACGACAGTGGGGATGCTGTATTGCCGTATGTTATCATAGGACTTTCAGAGATGTCTATTAATTTCTCAAAGGGCTGCAGGGTAGTGTAACCATTGTGAGCCTTTTGGTCCGGCTTTAGAAAATTTGCGGTTTCGTGGTTTTGATTAAACCTGAATACATATAATAGAGATTTTGAAAAAAAAAAGTTTTAGCAGCTCTTCAATGGCAAATTTGCGGTGTAGTAATGGAAGTGTGTGTTTGTGGTTAGGTTTCGGCCATTATCACTACATAGATAATTTTTTCTTTACAGGGCTGCTGCAGCGTTTTCTATTTTCGTAAGTCGATCAACGGTTGTGTATAAACATCAATGAAATTTAAACTTAAACAACTTTTACCTTTCTCTTTATCCCATGTTCCGATTCACCACTAACGTACTTCTGAGAATCTAGGTGCACATTTGTCGTTTCCGCGGTATTTCGGGAATGGTCAGAACTCAATTCCTCTTCACTTTCATTAGAAATGGGTTCGTTCCTTACACTCACAGCGGCCTCTAAATCATTCAAATACAGTTGTATCTGTTAAAAAAAAAAACAACAACTTAGGAATTTATAGTTAAAATTACTATTTACATATATATCGTTACCTAAATTCACAAAAGCCCTAATTAACACATTTTTCGAGGATGAGTTTTTCACATATTTAAGTATGATATATTATCACAACAATATATATTTGCAAATAAAATTGTTTTTTGCTTCTCCTCTTAAATTTTTTCCTATGTCAGTTAGGGCCTTTGTGGATTAAGGTAACGATATGTAACTACATCTTACATTTGGCGACGATGTGGTATTTTGTAAATTATCAGAACTAAATTCCTTTTCACCGTCCTTGCATACAGGTTTATTCTTTACACTTACGTCTTGCTCTGACTCTACCAAAGAATGGGCATCGTACTCCAACGTTTGTGCTGCCAGTTTAATTTTATTCGAACTGGATTCTTGTTTACTTTGAATATTCAATATTTTGTGTATACTGTTAGTTTCCGAGTTAACATTTTCTAATGAATCTTGCAATATCTGCGGAAGGTCCTTCATATCTTCTGCTAAGATTACGGACGTTGTCTCTCTGTTTGATGTCAGTGCTTGTTCATTGAGCTTGTATTCTTCTTTAACAACCGATTCACGTGGAAGCGAGAGATCATTCGTCCCCTTAGATGCTGCTGATTCCTTATTAAACTGAGATAGCCGATTTTCTAATGAGTCTTGAAATACCTGCGGAGGGCTGTTCACAACTTCTGGTAGGATTGTAGTCTCTGTGTTTGAGTCCAATGTTTGTTCATGTAGCTGAAATTCTTCTTTAACAACGGATTCACTTGAAAGTAAGAGCTCAATCATGCTTTCAGCTTCAATTGATTCCTTATTAATTTGAACTACATGATTTTCTAATGGCCCTTCAACCATCTCCGGCAGGTCATTTACATCATGTACCTCGTATTCTTTTTTAATAACCGATTCACTTGAAAGTAAGATACCATTCGTTCCTTCAGGTTCAATTGATTCTCCCTTATACGTTTGAGTTTCTTCAAAACGGCGTATAGACTGCAAACACATTTCTCGAAACTCATAGAACTCATTGACTCGCTCAAAGCATCCCAAACAAAGGTATTTCGAACCCCAATTAGTGGTGATAAATATAGTTGATATGCATGCTGAGAGTTTATCCATGAGTGCAGGCATTTCGAACATATTAACACGATCGTTGCTTTCTTTGGCCGTTGTAGTGTTAAATTCATTAAAACACGAGCGGCAGAAGTGATCAGCATCCCACGAAGGCACTATGGAAAAAGGAGGCTCCATGATGACAAGTAGCCTCCAAGCTTTTTAACAGGAATGTTCAATATTTAAAATGTTGACAAAGCAAAACACAGCTGTTTGGCGAATAGGAATGCGCGATATCGTATTGATATTCCTGTGGCGAATGTTCTCAAGAATCGCTCATCTCCCAACTCTAGCGTATTTCCACCACTAGCGTCACTACGACAACTCCCAGTGCGAAAGTAGGTAAAGCATTAGGTACTTTTTTCCATGCATGAAAAGATGTATGAATTTTATTATAAGAAAAGATCACACCAAAAGCAAGGAAGGGAGTAATGTGTCTCTTTTTATTTGTAGTTTGAAAATTTGCTTCTCACAGAAGCAGGCTTTGTAAAAAAATTCAAACTTCAAAAAAAAAAAAAGCTACAAAACCTTAAAACAGAAACAATCGAATCTCTGCTGTGGCCGCTGTTCTTTTTCGTGCATCTCTATCGCTTTCCCTCCTGCTGTGAGGCTTTCCAGAAACCGTCTGGAGTACCACGACGTCGTTGCCTTTTTTGTTTAGGTTTGTTTTATGTTATTTTTTTGTGTGCACTCATCTTGGTTGTACGCCCACCTGTAGTGGAATTCAGTAACTTTAAACAATACTATGAAACGGGTTGTTAGCTTAGCAATTTCGTTGTTTGCACTATCGATTCGGGGATTCAGTAGCTCTTCCTTAACAATTAACAATAGGCGAATGTCTCAGGTGAATTATAGCACAATAGGTGATTGTCTCAGGCGAATTATAGCAAACAGTAGCTGATTCTTAGCTAAGCATAGAACCAATATTCCTTAACAACTACCAATAGGTGATTGTCTTAGGTAAACATAGCAAAACGTAGCAGATTCGCAGCTAAGCATAGAAACAAAAGGTGATTGTCTCAGATAACACATAACAAAACATAGAAGTGTCTCAGCTAAAATATATTAGAAAAGTACCTATTGGTTGTTTTAACAAACAACACCAAATTAGAGGTCGACAATTATTTCGCGTTAACTATAACAGCTGACATTTCGATAACAAATGTTGTCAAATAAACTTGTAGTGAATAGCGAAATGGATAAAATTGTTGTTAAGTCAACATAACAATGATAACTCTTGTTAAAATAGCGTACTGAATTCCACTACTGGACCTATACTCAGTGAGTTTTGAAATGTTCACTTCTTCGCCATTTAAATTGCATATATGGGGAAAAAGGTTTACTTTTCAAAACTCACAGTTAGGGAATCCAGGAGCTGGTCGACATGACGAGCTGAATGGCGAGAACATTCAAAAATAGGACCTTCTCTCTTCTGCCGCTGTAGAGCCTCATGGCGCGTTAATGTCCTTGTTATTCCACAATGAAAGTTATTACAGATATGTATTCATGAAATGTTATGTACAATTTAATGTGTTCCTTGCAATGCATGGCTTTGTTCGAGGCACGTAATAATAGCGGCAACACTGCTGCGCTGATTAAGATTTGCAACCCTGTTGCAACTGCTCAGCTGATACTTTTCTGATATTTTGCGCTTGTTTTGCAAATTAGTTTGCAAATTGTTTCCAAATAAAAGAAATTTGTTTCCAAATAAAAGATAATGGAGTTTTCAATTAATCTATTGCTGGAAAATTTCGAAACAGGCGGAAATTTTTTAATGGAAATGACAAAAAAAAGAAGAAATTGGCTCCTAGCTGGGCTATAGTTGTTTAGGTACATGACGCGAGAGCGAGAGAGTGCGAATGTGACACAAAGAGGAGATGACGATACCCAGTGGGAAAAGGTAATGTATATCAATGCATAAAGTAATGCATAGCTCCTATAGACTATACATGAAAACATGCATGAATTTTTCTACAGCGATGTCATAGGAAAAGTAATGTGTCGCTCGCCTACAAACTGAAGCGACATGTTTACATTACTTTTTATAAATGAAAAGATGTATTACCTTTCAGGAATGAAAAGATGCACTACAAGGGATACATTATATCATGCATTTCCTTTCTAGAATGAAAAGATGAATTGCAAGGAACACATTAAATTGTACATAAGATTTCATGAATACATATCTGTAATAACTTTCCTTGTGGAATAACAAGGACATTAACGCGCCATGAGGCTCTACAGCGGTAGAAGAGAGAAGGTTACAACAACAACAGAGAAGGTCCTATTTTTGAATGTTCTCGCCATTCAGCTCGTCATGTCGACCAGCTTCTGGATTCCCTAACTGTGAGTTTTGAAAAGTAAACCTTTTTCCCATATATGTAATTTAAATGGCGAAGAAGTGAACATTTCAAAACTCACTGAGTATAGGTCCAGGTGGGCGTACAACCAAGATGAGTGCACACAAAAAAATAACATAAAACAAACCTAAACAAAAAAAGGCAACGGCGTCGTATGTAGGTACTCCAGACGGTTTCTGGAAAGCCTCACAGCAGCAGGGAAAGCGATAGAGATGCACGAAAAAGAACAGCGGCCACAGCAGAGATTCGATTGTTTCTGTTTTAAGGTTTTGTAGCTTTTTTTTTTTTTTGAAGTTTGAATTTTTTTACAAAGCCTGCTTCTGTGAGAAGCAAATTTTCAAACTACAAATAAAAAGAGACACATTACTCCCTTCCTTGCTTTTGGTATGATCTTTTCTAACATCAAAATTCGTACATCTTTTCATGCACGAAAAACAATTTTTTATAAAACTACATATCAAAAATTGAGCGACACATTGCTCCCTTCCTTGCTTTTGGTGTGATCTTTTCTTATAACAAAATTCATACATCTTTTCATGCATGGAAAAAAGTAATGCATTACCTACTTTCCCACTGGGTAGATAAATGTTTCGAGAGCACTGTCGCGCGAATAGCCCAGAGGTGTGTAGACGTTTCTAGGTTATGAAGCTGCTGTCTGCTAGGGTATATAAACCGCGCCAAGACAACGCACTTCAATCAGTTTATTTTGAAGTGTTGTACAGTGAATTAACCCGGGATATTGTACTACGGTTTTTAGTACTGAATAAAGCGTACTACTCTTGTTAAGCAGAATCGGAGTGTTTTATTTAACGTACAGTGATCGAACTCAGGGAAAATAATAAAGGAATCATCGAATTCGTCACATTCCATACAACGATATTATTGTCCGATATTTACATATATCGATACTAGCTGACCCCGCAGAACTCGTTCTGCACAAAATAGATTTTTGTTGAATTCATTTCCGAACTTCCCGAAGAAATGAATTTTGCATAGAAGGTACCCTCTTCCCATAACTCAAACTTTGGTAACTGTCTACTTTATCTGGGGTTTATCCAATCTAAGCTTGCGCCATTTATTGACGCTTGGCCGCCTACGCGATTTTGGCCGTTTCGTATCAAAGCTTTTTAACGATAACTGACGCCATTTGGAAACCCTCAGTCGAGGCCTCCCCCTTCCTCTGCTGCCGAATTCGGGTGTCGATAGAAATACCGTCTGTGCTGGAACTTCTTTGTCCATTCGGATGACATGACCCAACCAGCGGAGCCTTTGGGCTTTAATTCGCTGAACTATGGTCAGATCTGCGTAAAGCTCGTACAGCCCATCGTTAAATTTCCTTTAATACTCGCCGTTGGCATTTTTTCTTTGATGACAGCGTATACTTCGCCTTGTCCGTATAAGCTTTACAGGGAAGTCAAATTCAGACATGGCGGCATACAGACAACTTCTTTTTGCGCTGTTAAAAGCGGCTTTAAAATCGACAAAGTGATGATATGTGTGTCGATTCTTTTATCATGGGTCTTCTCCAGGATTTGGCGTATCGTTAAAATCTGGTCGATGATAGATTTACCAGGTGTAAAGCCATACTGATAAGGTCCAATCAGTTTGTCTACGCTAAAAAGAGCCTTATATGCGATATTAAGAAGACTGATTCCGCGATAGTTGGTGCGGTTAGCGGGATCGCCTTTCTTTTGAATTGGACAGAGCACACTTAAATTCCAATCTGGAGGCATGCATTCGTCTGCCTATATTCTGCATAAAAGCTGATGTATGCTTTTTACCAGCTCTTCGCCTCCGTGTTTGAACAGCTCGGCGGGTAGTCTTTCCAGCCACTTTGTTGTTTTTGAGCCGGGATATAGCTATCCTCTATTCATCATAGTCAGGTGGTGGGACTATTCCATCGTCAGGGATTGGGGTGAAATGAGCGAGAGAGAGACTATGGTAGATTTCTTGTGACTTTCTTTTTTAGAATACCGGATTTTAGCAAATTTTGATTTTTATTCTATTGGCTAAAAAATAACCCCTCTCCTATAAGTTTTTCTTGAATACAACCATCGACTTATTACAATTTTGTTATAACTACTTGGAAAAGCGTACAAGTTAAATTTACCTTAAATTATGCTCAAATAACCCTGATGTAAGCTAGAAAAGATTAACCTTCAAGCGTGTTAATCAGTTAAGACCGTGTTCACTATTCGGGGTTTTAATGGATTCTTCGATGATTTACAACCGATTCGGGTCACAAGAATGAGTTATCGTAGCCTTCGTAGGTAATTTGATAGGGTTTAAGGCCAGTATTTGAGTGCTAATGACGACTTTCGATAGTCGCGCCGTAAGAATGATTTAGCGCAGAGTTCTCATGCTTTCTTTGGTGGGTTATAAGATCTTTTGATCTTTCGTATGATTTATGGCAACCTTCGTGCGTACAATAATAATATTTCAGAAAGCGTTCATCAATATAGTTTTTATGTCTAGTCAGGTGCACTTGAAGATCTTTTTGCCAAACGTATGATTTATATCAGTCTTCGTGCGGACAATGATAGCGTTCAATATTCGAGTGATTTCTTTGGTGCTCTCTAAGTGGGGTTGCACGTGAATATGTTTTATCACAGCCTTCGTGCGTACAATGAAAGCGTTTAATACTGTTCGAGTTGTCATGTCTAATTTGGTGCTGTCTAAAATCTTCTGCCCAAATGAATGATTTATCGCAGCCTTCGTGGGTACAAGTAAAGATTTTAATATTTTGTTCATTATTCGAGTTCTCATGGCTAATTTGGTGAATTTTAAGATCATCTTGTTGGTCGTATGATTTATCGCAGTCTTCGTGCGGACAATGATATCGTTTAAGGTTATGTTCAATTTTCGGGTACTTATAATGCTTCATTCGATGTTTGCTATGCGAGGAGGGATGGCTAAATGATTTATCGCATCCTTCGTGCATACAATAATAGCGTTCAATGTTCGAGTTATGCCTATTTTTTTGGTGCACTCTAAGTGATCTTGCGTGTACATATGTTTTGTCGCAGCCTTCGTGCATACAATAATAGCGTTCACTGTTTGAGCTATGCATTTTAAGACGGCGTTTCTCTTCCCGTTTCTCATGTTTTCTTAGGTGATTATGAAGAAATTGTGGCGTACCGTACGATTTAGGGCAGCCCTTGTACGTACACTGATAGGGTTTGCAGCATTTATTTGTCCGAATGTGATAAAGAAATTTGGTTTCTTTTCTGTAAAGTTTTTGACATTTTCCGCAAGAATATGTTTTTGGTTTCCTTGTCCCGTCCATAGCAGGGTTTTGACTGTTTTTTGATACCGTAAAAGTGGCCTAGAAAGAAATAAGAAAAGTGCTTAGATCGATTAGTATAAAAATCGTGTGAGAAAAGCTATGGATAGGAGTTGTTATAGTCTCAAT
This sequence comes from Campiglossa producta, assembly GCA_964058755.1. NCBI lineage: Eukaryota > Metazoa > Arthropoda > Insecta > Diptera > Tephritidae > Campiglossa > Campiglossa producta. The sequence continues at coordinate 7,089,046 of CAXKVI010000001.1, read as the reverse complement.
GTATAGCTAATAAATAAACAAGGCTATCTCTAGAAAAGGGCAAGGTTTTAATCCAAACTTGTAGATTGGAAAGGCTTGCTAGTCGTTTATTGTTTTTAAACTGGTCGTTTATTTTTTTTTTTCGGTTATCTGAAATATTGGAATTTATGTTGATTTTATAAATCTAAAATTCAATTAATGCTTTCCAAATTCTAACTGGAAATGGTGTAGATCACATTTTCTTTATAATACTGTTGTTTAGCCTGTTGTTGTTTTATTGACGATTGGCAGCACTAGATTCGTTCTTTGCTGCAATTTATGCTTAAAATCCGTTTTTTGAAAGCTGTCCAACCAACATCCAGCACAAGAGAGTTTTGTAAAAATCTCAAATTTGCTAAGCTTTCGTCAAACAGGACTCAGTTTCCCGTTTTGCCGGTTCTGCGAAAACGGTACATATACATGTACATTACCTTTCGTACCGAAATGACCCGCGTTGTTTTTGTAATACACCCCGAAGTGACCCTGTCTAAGGCGTCACGATTCCCCCACCTAAATTTGTCATCCCCGGAACAGCTCCTCATTCTCTTGATCCGGGCTGGCATTGAGCCAAATTCTGGTCCAAGTGAATCGTTCTGCTGCGTGTGCCGGAAGAAAATATACACCAGACGCTCATATTCAATCCAGTGTGCATCCTGCAAAGGTTGGCTACACAAATCTAGTTGCTCCGGACTACATAGATCCCAAAACACACCGGCCCACTAGTTTCTATAAAAGTTTTGTGGCGCCCTGCTCTTCACGTCCCAGGGCGACCCGAGGCAAGCGACGCTCCATCGTGGCACTGCCACCTTCTACAAATTATGTCTTCACGACTCGCAATACATACATTGCTCAGCAAAACATGTGTGTTCCCGGCTGTAGCCCCTAGTGCGCCAACTCACAGCTACGTCTTACGTTGTACATCGGTCGATGCTATGAGCACTGCCGAGTCCCTGCTTTCAAACCCTTTATTATTAACTTCTTTCGGTACTTGCACGAATTTGCGTCTAGTCCATCAGCTTATGGTCCCTCACACTTCGTGCATATATGCATCGGTGGCATCGGTTAAGTGCAACTCCTGCCTTTGTCAATGAAACTTACGCATATGTTCTAGGCTCGCAAACAGAAATCTCTGGACTGATGCGTTCGTTGCGCCAAGCTGTCGAGCTGCGCAGCCCAAAACGCCGACCGATTCACGCTCGTCTCCCAACGAACGAAATCCGTCGGCTTCAGGACTGCCACGGAGATCGCGACCTACCACCATCTAAGCAAGCACACCAGTCTTTGACTCCCAGAGTGACCACGGCGGCCGCCATGTTGTAGCGGTTAAGTGTTCGGCCTTCTACACCAAGTCGTGGCGGTTCGTTGCCCGGCAAAAGTAACATAAAAAATTATTTAGAAAAACAATTTTTCTAAACGGGGCCGCCCCTCGGCAGCAGTGTTGCCGCTGAAAAATTTCAAAAAGGGTCCCAAAAAAAGGGTCCCCTTTTTTTTTTGTAGAAAGGGACAAATTTACATAACCCTTTTCCACTTTTTTGTTGTTGAATGTATGAGTTTTTAAATGCGACCCCTAAGGGACAGCCGAAATTGCCTAGGCGGTTAAAGGCTATTTTAAGTAGGTAAGGGGTAAGTTGCAGGCTTATTTTCTCATCATTTACTAACTTTGAAGGGGTAAGACCCAAAAAAACTAAAACTTTTTATTGAATCACCCTAATCTATACATACATAAGGCTGGTTTTCACTAGGTCAAATTTTGACAACTTTATCGAAATAAGTAACCAAGTCTCGATAAAATCGATGTAATTTGACACCATTTGACATAATGAAAACCACCCTTTACATATGACGGAGTTGTCACATGATTCAGCGTTGCCAGTAGTAAGACTTCAGTTAGGCAAGACATTTAGAAATCAGCAAGAGTTCCCGACATAAACGACAAAAATGCATTTCATTGCAGTTTGAAAGTGAAAAAGGGTCAAAAAGGGTCCCGAATTTAAAAAAAAGGGTCAAAAATGGTACTTTTTTGAAAAAGTAGGGTCCGGGGTCCTGGCTCTAAAGAATGGGTCAAATTGACCCTCTAGGGTCCCCAATGGCAACACTGCTCGGCAGTAGTTTGGCAAACTCGCCGGGTGTATTTCTGCCATTAGAAGCTTTTCAGCAAAAAATTCATTTGCTTTGCAAGTGCCGTTCGGAGTCGGCAAAAAACTGTAGGTCCCGCCAACTTGTAGAAAAACTCAAAAAGCAACACACCAGAAGTTGGAAAGAGAAGCTCGGCTCAAAATCTCGTTAGAGGTTATGATAACCTGTTGGTATTTCGCCGCCATTAGTTTTTTTTTTTTAAATTAAATTGCAATGGCATAACTGACAAGAGAGCGGAGATAACCAAATTCATGCAGCTGCATAGAATAAAAATCGCAGCAATCCAGGTGACGAAACTTGGCCCTCACTCGGATCTCCGAGAGAGTGGGGCTACCCCGTTCTCCGGCACGACCGCACGAACGGTGCGGGCGGTCTCGCTTTCCTTATCCACCAAACAGTGCAGTATAGGGAATTTGTTATTAACACCGACTAAAGAGACCTACCCTAAGAGTGTCAGGGTATAGTTGTACAGGCTGGAGGTGTTGATCTCGAGCTAATTAACATATACATGCACCGTCACCTGTTGCCCCAGAAGTTATCGCCCTGACCTTCGTGCGTTTCTTTGTGGCGATAACCGTATCATCAGGCATTTACGCCTTTCTGTAGATAGCAGAGGACGGGAATTAGCCGAGCAAATTGACGCTTTCCCTTTCTGCACAGTATACGGAGACGCCCCTACAAGGATGGCAGTTCACCGAACATTCACTCGAAGCGAACGTGTATGAACACAGTTTAAAAGAGAACAACAAAAAATAAAACAAACATAAAAAATTAATAAAAAAAAAAAAAAAAAAAAAAATTATCAAATCTCAGACCTTGAGTACAAATATTATAAACAATTACATAATTGACTTTAAAGTTTTACACAAATATAAATTTTTATATACAAATATAATAATAAAGACATAAAATCAAACAATGATACAACTCGAAACCAACACTTGTAGTCGCACATGTGACCATAAATTTCTAGTTATTACTAGGAAAGACAATTTAAACTTC